>CM018033.1:9711379-10093879 GCA_008638375.1 Nyssa sinensis
GATTCTGACATTATAGTGTTGAAACCATTATCTTCGCTTAATAACACTGTCGGTCTGGAGGATCAACTTGCTGGAAGTTCTTTGAATGGTGCTGTGATGTCATTTAGAAAGCACAGGTACTTGAAGTATTTCTCCTTATCTGGTGGATAATTCTTTTCTTGTTCTTTCTTTCTTTGTTTCCTTCTTTCTTCTTCCTCTTCGTCTAAAAATCTTAAGCACTGGTGAAACATTGTGAGTTATGCCTTTCTTTTCCCTCATTTATTACATTAAAAAAAAAAAAAATACGTCAGTTGAGAAACTTCAGTTGTTTTTTTATTGGAGCTGTTAGAAATTTGTGTTGATTGCCCTTCTTATCCAATATGACAATCAGTATTCTTTTCTTTTTATTTTTAAATTTAATTATCCAAAATTATTGCTCCAATTGCTGTATAATTGTAATGGACCGAGGGACTGATAGAAATAAAAAATTGTAGCAGACCGAGGGTGATGTTTTACCTTGAGTGTGGAGTTTGGCATTCTCTACATTAGTTTTCTGTGATCATGTTGGATTTTCTTCAAGATCTTGGACAAAGTGAGAGGAACACTTTTTTTTTCCTGTATAAAAAAATCACACATCAAGTTTTTTGTTTGTATCGAAGTTTATGAGTGTGTTTGTTTGGTTCTTGCCAACTTTGGGAAGCTGATTAAGTTGGGTTTACTCCTAAAAAAGTTAATTCAGTTTAACCGGAAACTAAACTTTTCGTTGTTTTATTTTAATTGCAGAACTATACTGAACTGCTGTACAAGCAACTGCAGATCCCACCAAACAATACAAACTTAAGAACTGGAAAAGTGTCGGACACGTGATAGATGCTAAAAAAAGTGTGCAATTTTTTTTCTTTTTTCTTTTTTTGTTTTTTTATGAATTTTGGACACATTATGGACAAGTTTTCAGTTTTTTTTCTTCTTTCTTATTACTTTTTTTTTTGTTGGGATTTTCCCTCTTTTTCTCCTCCTCAGTTTTTTTTTTGGTTAATATATTGAGAGGCCCAATGTATGTCTAGATGGTTAGTATTAGACCTAGAGAGGGGGGGGGGGGGATAAGTCTACGTTGAAAATTAAAATTATGTTGGCAAATTTTAAATTTGCTTCAAGGAGTATAAAACTTTCACTTCAATTATGTGAGGATTAAAGTTCTAGTTAGGGGTGCAATTTGGACAGGCTAGCCATGCCTGGGCCCAACCCGATTTTTTTCAAGCTTGGACAAAAATTTATACATTTTGGGACGGGCCTGGACCAAATATTTTAAGCCCGACTAAAATTCAGGCTGGGCCTGAACAGAAACTTCAATAACCCGAGACAACCCGAGCCCGGCCTCAGTAAGCAATTACTTTGCAGTGTGGGAAGCAGGTCTCTAGTATATAAACCAAATTAACTTGCATTCAAGTTCCGATGTGGGACTGCTCTTGCTGTTTTAGTATTTTATGTTGGACGGTGCACTAATCAGATCGAGAATAATGGCTCATAACATCAGCAAATCACCTCCATCACTCTCAAAACAATCTTTCTCCTCCATCACAAACAACTGGTTCTTCAATTTCTAGTTATACTCTCGCTGGCCAAAGAATTTCAATTTTTAGAATACAAGTGCAGAGACTGAAGTAAAAAACTAGAGACTAATGGATTCATTCCTTTACTGTCTACAAGTTCAAATCAGTTGATGAAATTGCCAAAATAGACTTGAAGCCAGCATGTGAAACCAACTCTCTCTCTCATTGTAGAATTTCTCATCTCGCTCTGATCTGTCCTCATCCACATCTCTGTTGCTGTTTTGCACATCGTTGTTGTCATTTGCCTTTCACATTTTTCCGTTCACTATTGGATGTTCGCTGTTGTTGTTGACGTTCGCAGTTCGCTAATGTTGTTAGCCTCTGGTCTGCTGCTCTCTCTAGTTATAGATGGGTTAGCCAAGTGGGGCCTTAGGTGGCAAATGGATTTTAGAAAGCTATTCAAAGATCTTAGAGTTTTCACTACTGCACTATTACAAAATGAATCGGTGGTGTGAGTTCTGGTGCTTTGTTATCATTTTAGCATCCTCAACTTTTGAAGGGTTTTGGAAGATTGAGGACTGGGGGAACCAAATGAGTATTCTTGTATGTTATGTTATGTTGGTCCCACATCGAAGGAATACCATATTTTAAAGGTTCTCTCACTCTATAAAAAAAGCTCTCTCCTCAACGTGTAATATAGTGGTAGAATACTCTTGTGACAGCTGTAGGCCATCCAAAGATAAAAAAAAAATTACTTAAAATTTTTTAAATTAAAATAATCAGTCTCGAACAACCTGAGCGAGCCTGATACTCAAATCAGGGACGGGCTTGGGCTTCATTCTAAGTTTTGAAGTCGGGTTCGAGACGGGCTTGGGCAAATATTTTTAATCTTTGAGTTGGGCTTGGGCAGACCCTAACCCGAGCCTGGCCCGACCTGACTTGCACCCCTAGTTCTAGTGGGTGCAATCAATTCGGTGGCATGTAATGATTAACTATTAGTAATAATAAATAAAGCAATAGTAAACAGATAGAGACAGTGCACCAAATTTGTTGACGATGAAACCGCCACACATCAACTATATCTGCTTTGGAAAACCCCGGGGTGCTGACCCAAATGTGAATCTACTAGAAGAGGTTTGATGATTACAGATTCAGTACAAATACCGACTTAGTCCCTTAAGTCTTGTTGACAATCTGAACCTCCCCAAACTCGAATCCTCAAGTACTCCGAAGCAAATCTGCCGCTTTGAAATCCACGAACGACAAATCACAATACAATTGCGAACTCCACGCAATCTCAAACTCCGCCGATTGCACAAACTTGAACTCCACAAGCTTGTACTCCAAGAATGATGGAGAAGATGATTCAAGGTTCTTGTGTAATAGATTTGAACTTTGTGATCATGATATGCATGAAGAAAACCTTTTGGAAAGATAATTGTAAAACAATATTGAAGCAGCCAAAAAGTCTCTCCCTAAAAAATGAAGTCAAATCCTTTTTATATAAAGGGTTTTTCTTACCCAAAAGCGCCGTTGTAATCGAAATAGGAACCTGCTAGTTGCAACATTTGTTCGAACGAATGGAATTTTCGTGTGTACGAATTGAAGTTCGTTCGAACGAATATCGAATGAATGAGCTACAGGAATTTTTGTTAGATAGTTGGTGTGAATCAACATCGAAGGAATGGGTTTCTGGAATTTTCGTTAGATAGTTGGTGTGAACCAACATCGAATGAATGATCTACTGGAATATTCGGTTAAACCAAGATTGAACGAATATTTCATTATGAAGATACGAAAAGCTTACTTGAAAATTCGTGTGAACGAACCTTGGGTTCGTTCGAACGAATCCTTGAGAAAACCTTTGCTCATTCCAGGATAATGAAGTATAATAGCCCATCGTTTTCTAAATACAAAAGCCTTTATACTTTAGAATTAGAACAACACCAAAGGGGCTATTATTATTCATTAACACCCGCACAACAACACTTTTCATAGAAAGAGATTAAAATCATTTTGATTATGCAAGTGTATTTGTGCTAGCTCAAATCACATGCAACCAACCACTTGACAAAACTTACCATTGTGATCACCATTGACACTTGATCTGATCATAATGTATCTTGAACTGAAGTGAAAGACAAGATTTGAGAAGACTAAACTTGGATTGGTATCATTACAACTCAATGACAATTTTTTCTATACTGATTTGCTAACACTAAATGTCTAAAATACCTAACAAACTCCCCCTTTGGCAACGAGTGACAAAACCTTAACAACAACATACATTAGGCATAAGAAGAATAAAATGTAAACCCCCAAAAACTTGAAAGAAAAGATTTACATATGACTCCTAATCTAATGCTGTTGAATAATCCGCTCTTGCTTGAAAAATTCTTAATATGTGCTGACCTGCAAAAGAAACACTAAACCATATCCATGAAATGTATCGCATGATAATAAAAAATATGGCAAGCATGGTAAAGCGAGATAAAGCAAAATATGGCAAGCATGATAAAGCAAGATAATGCAGTATAAACTCCCCTTATCTATCAAAACAACTACTCCCCTTTTTTGTCACGATATGACAAAGGTGAGAATACCATAATCGCATACGTATAGATAGTAAAGAGAAAAGACTAGGTGAAACAACAATAGATAACTGTATTGAAATAGATAAGCATGTAATAGAGTAAGCAGTGCAGTCGAACACACAAAGTAAAAGCTATCTGTACACAAAATATCTTCACTACATGAACTCTCAATCACTCAAGCAATGGAGGCATCAGGTGTAGCATCATCACCATTATCATCAGCATCAAGGAGGAGTGAATGAAGATCAGCAGCCATGGATTCGAGGTTTGCAGCAAACTGATCATAGCGCTCATGAATAGCCTGAATGTGAGCTCGCTGAGTGCTGAGCTCCTGCGTAACTGGAATGAAAAACCTTGGCCTCTTCCACTGATAAAGCTCCTCAAAGTCACCACGAGTAAATGGTTGACCAGCAGTAGATGATGAAGCACCAGGATCTGGATGAAACTCGCGAGGAGGTGAAAGCCCTCGGTATTGAGGTGGTGTGTGATCAACTAAATAATCCTCCTCAGCAGCAGCCTCAGCTCCACGTACTGGATTGTCATCTCCCTCGATATCCTCATCAGCAACATCAGCACCTGCTTGAGCGATAACATGATGCTCAGACTGCGTCAAGGTGTGACGTGAACGGACCGGGGAGAGCTCTAATCATGTCGGAGGTGTAAACAAGTACACCCTGGCTCAAATAAGACTGCCAAATGGAAGAACAGCTGTTCGACGACCAGAGGCCGCACCATCAATGGCAGTGAAAATAACACAGGCAGCATCAATAGGAACACTCGTGCCAATAGCAAACAGAAGAGTAGCATGGGAACGTGTCAGGGCATTGGTGTGGCTGATAGGGGACATAACAGAACAGACTACTAGATTAAGAAATCCGTAGGCATCAGAAAGAAGACCTTGTGGAAGACGAGCACCAGTAACCTTGAAAATCTCAGACTGGTCACGGCGAAGGGTTGTAGCAACTAACTTCTCTCTAGGAACCTCTCCTACAGCATACGGGAACCTAGGTTGGAACTCACCTGTGAGACCAAGAGTAGTCGCTATAAGAGTGGGTGTGACATCTCTAACATATGCCCTAGTAGTAGTCTGACCTGCAACAGTCTCTAAGTTTGTGTAGAACTCGCGAACCATGGCCCCATCAATGGGACAAGAAAAAGAGAGAAGTGGCAGCCACCCTCTTGCAGAAAACTGGGTATAGGCTAAAGTCTGATCAATGTTATCCAGCTGAGCAGGTCAGCTCTGGCTTGAAATCACGACCCTTTATAACAGGAGGACAAGTCCGGGCTGTAGTAGACCTATACAGAGGAGGATTCCTCAGACGAGGAATGAGAGTAATAACATAAGGAAACTGGTTTGCTGTAGCAAGACGATGACTTGGTGCCATCGGACTGGAAGACAAAGAGCAGTAGTATGAAAAATCCTAAGATAGACTCTAAGTTCGGAAACTGTGCCAACAGTTTCAAAATAATCGTAAGATCTATGAAATAAAAGAGAAAAATCTAGAAAAATTACCGTACACTGATGAAACGATGCCAAACGCTGAAACCAATTGATGAAAACAAAGCCAATGATGAGAGGAGCAATGTAATTAGAGTAGAATAGACGAACTCTAAAGCACGGCGACAATATGGGTGAGTAAGATTAAGACAAAAAGAGAGAAAAAACAAGAAACAGAAGAAGAAAAGTGAACCAGACGCGCTGTTTCGTGCGATTTTTGAACTTCTTCATTATTCCCGCGCCTGTTTTAAATGCACTTTTGTTCTAACGAGTCCTTAATTTGTTCGAATGAATTTTCCAGAATACAAATTCCTAAAAAGACTGCAATGGAAGGAATATGACCTAAGAATTGATAAACAAAAGAAATAAAAACAATTTAACACGTGAAAAATACACAAGTTTTGGATATCCCTTGAATTTTTTATTTTTTTTAAAAAGAAGTTTGTAATGATCAAATATGTTGAGACATGAAAGACAATGATAAGTGTTCTTAATATGTCCAATTTCAACTCTAAGTCATGTAATACTAAATTATATGCAAGCATTCCAACCTATTTCTCCTTCATAGGTGCATAAATAAATTTATCAGGACTCTTCTCATGAGATTGAGTTTGTCTCAAAAAACTTCATTACAATATTGAATGATTTATTAGACAATAAGCATAAACAACTATAATGAAATGTCTTAGGAGATATGAGTAATAACTTTCCATCCAAACTCCCCCTCAATTAACTCAATATGATCACTCAAATTTTGATTGACAGAAATGCTTTGGGATTCATCAAGGTGACTTTCACACTACTCGGGTAGGCTGCTTTTTTCAAAGGTACACCCATTTGCTAACATTCACACTATCCCATAGGTAGCCTTTTCCTTGCACAACAAAAATAAAGACTCAGCATTTTTTGTGCAAAAATTTTTGAACTCAAAGTCACCTTTTAACATTCTTCTAGCCATGGATTTATTGAAGGATAAACATAAAACTATTATAATCCATTATCTCAACAAATTCTTTTTTATAAGATTAGTGTGCATGTGTAAGTGCTATGGGATCAATTGAAGTTGAAGAAATTGAATGCAATCAAGTATACAAGACTATATATGAAATGTAGAGATATAAGGAACAAATATCATAGCCTTCTATTGCTCAAAAACAATCAAAAGAACTTCTTTTTATGTAAAATGGGAATATCAGATCATTGTGCAATTTTCAAAAGGAATTTTTTTTTTGAATTTTATTATTTTTTGCACAAAAAAAAAAAAAAAATCCTAAACTACAAGCCATGGACCTAGATCACAATAGGAAAACATGGGAACCATCCTAGGATATGGAATACAATGAACACTCAATCAATAGAACAAATACCTATAGACTTTCTAAGGTTCTCAAACCTAAGACTATCTAAAGATTTTGTGAAAATATCTGCAAGTTGATGTTCAGTAGGACATAATGCAAAGATATGACATTCTCTTCTACAAGTTCTCTAATAAAGTGATGTCGAATGTCAATATGCTTAGTCCAAGAATGTTGAACAAGTATTTTGGAGATATTTATTGCACTCGAGTTATCACAATATATCGTCATAATGTCAACAATAACTCCATAGTCCAACAACATCTGTCTCATCCACAAAAGCTGTGTACAACAACTACCAACAACAATATACTCTGCCTCAGTTGTGGAGAGAGAAATCGAATTTTGCTTCTTACTATGCCACGATACTAATGAATTCCCCAAGTAGAAGCAACCACTGGAAGTACTCTTCCGGTCATCAACATTCTCAGCCCAATCTACATCAGAATATGCAGCTAGTGTAACATTGGTATAAAAGGAATACCAAATTCCATAACCTGGAGTTGCACTCACATATCTAACAATCCTTTTAACAGTAATCAAATGTGACTCTTGGGTGTAGATTGAAAATGTGCATGAACACCAACACTAAAGGCAATATCAGGTCTATTAGAAGTAAGATAAAGCAAACTACCTATCATACTCGTATAAAGTGTAGGATCAACATCCTTGCCTATGGTGTGACTACTAAGCTTTGTACTGGTACTTATAGGAATTCTAACATGTTTAGCACTTTTCAAGCCAAATTTCTTCGCTAACTCCTTGGCATATTTTGATTTTGATTGAGAGATAAAGATGCCATCACTCATTTGCTTAACTTGGAGTCCTAAGAAGAAATTTAGCTCACCAACTATGTTCATCTCAAAACTGACTCTCATCTCCTCTGCAAAGTCATGAGTATGTTTGGCACTTGTGAGACCAAAGATTATGTCATCAACATAGACTTGAGTTATCACGAAGTCCTTTCCATTCTTACTCAAAAACATTGTCTTATCGGCTTCTTCTCTTGAAAAACCTTTTTCAAGAAGGTAAAAAGATAGCTTTTCATACCAAGTTCTAGGAGCTTGCTTTAACCCATACAATACTTTCTTGAGTCGATAGACATGACTTGGACTTTGTGGATCCTCAAACCTCTTGGATTTTTTCACATAGACTTCTTCCTTAAGAATGCCATGTAAAAAGGAACTCTTAACATCCATTTGAAAAAACTTGAACTTCAAATGGCATGCCATAGCTAGAAATAATCTCACACTCTCTAGCCTAGCAACAAGAGCAAAGGTCTCATCAAAGTCTATACCCTTAACCTGGGTGTAGCCTTGAGTTACCAGCCTACCTTTGTTTCTAATTATGACACTATTTTCATCTAACTTATTCTTGTAAATCCACTTTGTGCCAATGACATTACAATCTCCAGGTCGTGGGACTAATTCCCAAACACCAAGCTTCCTAAATTGAAGCAACTCCTCTTGCATAGCAAGAATCCAATCATCATGAGGGAGAGATTTTTTCACATTCTTGGATTCTATTTGAGAGGTGAAGCAATGAAAACTCAATTCACTTTTAATTTGAACTCTTGTCTTGACCCCATTTTTAGGATTTCCTATTATATTGGAAGGATCATGAGCTCTTTCAACCCAAGTTGGAGTACTTTTCTCAATAGATGATGAAGTGCTCTCTTCAACCTTCAATCCATTATCCTCATTATCTATAATGGGCTCATTAAGAATAATTGGATCATCTAAATCTCCTAAAGTGTCTTACCTTTTTCTCATCATCAATCACTACATTAATAGATTCCATAACAGTGGAATTCCTAAGATTATAGAATCTAAATGCTCTACTGTTAGTGGAATAACCTAGGAATATACCATCGTCACTCCTTTGATCAAAATTTCCTAAGTTTTCTTCGTCTCTTAAAATATAGCAATTACTACTAAAGACTTTGAAATACATAAGACTAAGTTTCGTCTAGGTCTAAGAAGCACGGATACGGACACGGGACACAGATACGACACAACACGAACACGCAGGCATGTTATATCTCAAAAAAGTAGGATACAGACACGTTAAATATATATAAATTTTTTATATGACCATATAATAAAAACCTAATGTTATTTCAATTAAACTTTGCATAAAAACACACAAATTTAAAAAATATTATTAAGATATTAAAATAACAAAGTCATTAAATAAAAATTAAAGAATTTCTTCGTTTAATCATCAACATCCATGATTCAAGTGTCCAGACACGTGTCCGAGAGTGTTAGTGTCCGACATGGACACGTGAGTCAAAATAGAGTGTCTATGCTTCTTAGTATAGGTCCACAACTCATACAAAGTCTGACTTGAATCAGGTCTAAGATGAATCTTATTGATCGTGCTGACAAGTTGTACTGACTGTTTCAGCCTAAAACTTCCTAGGTACAGACTTGCTAAAGAGCATGGCTCTAGCCATTTCTTGAATGACCTTGTTTTTCCTTTCAACCAGCCCATTCTGTTGAGGTGTTTTAGGAGCTGAAAATTCATGTTTTATGCCGATGTTATCACAATAATTAGTCACTGGGGAATTTTTGAATTCAGTACCTTGATCACTTCTAACCCTAGTGATTGTGTAACCCTTCTCATTTTGGATTCGCTTGACGAATCCTAATAATGACATTATAAACATCTGACTTCTCACTAAGAAAATCTACAAAAGAGAATCTAGAGAAATCATCTACCATAATTAGAATGTATTTTCTACCACCTAGGCTTTCTGTTCTAGTAGGACCCATCAAGTCCATATGAATTAGTTCCTAATGGTCTTAAGTTTGCTAGAGAAGAAGACTTCTTATGTGATACTCTAGTTTGTTTAGCTTTTTGGCATGTAACCACATGCACCAGTAGAAATCTTTCCTAGTTTTGGTAGACCACGGACTAGGTCTTTATTTGATAACATTTTCAAATCTTTTGAGTTCAAATGATCTAATCGTTCATGCCATAAGTTGCAACTCTCAACCTTGGCACTGTTACAAATGACAGTGGGATTTGGGATTATACCATAACAATTGTCAATAGTCCTAATCCCTTACAAGACACATTTTCCTTTTGTGTCAAAAACTCTACACTCCCTTCTTGAGAAGTGGAGATTGCAAGATTGTCATCACAAAGCTAGCTTATGCTGATCAGATTGGCTTTAAGACCATCAACATAAAGCACATTGTCTAGTTGAGGAAATCCTTCTAGATGAATTGAGCATTCCCCAAAACACTAGACCTACTATCATCGCCAAAAGTAACAGCCCCACCATTATAATTCTCTGGGTGAGAAAACAGGGACTTGTCACCAGTCATGTGCTTGGAACACCCACTGTCGAAGTACCATTGTGTGGTATTTTGTGCACTTAAGGCAATGTGTATAACAAGACAATTCAACCTATCTTTTCTAACGCAGACTTATTTGAATTTCTTAGGCTGACTCTTGTTGCCATTAGTTCTAATCTTTGAGTTATTTTGAGACATTGAATCATTAGTCATTTTATAGACTTTTTGAGCTAAACTTCTGAGATTTCTGAACTAAGGTGTTCAACTGTTGTTTCATGATTGACACTGATTTTGGCACATTTGGACTTTAGTGAATTTTTCCCTTCCTAGCTTCTCTACAATATTGAATTGTATGACCTTCAACCTTACAATATGTGCAATAAAAGGGTTTAGGTTATGGTGCCTGAATAGGCTTTTGAGCAGGAGGGACAAATTTAACAGGTTTAAGTGGGGCCTGTTGATTTTGATTGGTCACAGTGGGCTTTTTGGGATCATTAAATGTATCATAGCCCAGACCAACCTTGTTATTCTTGATAGCAATAGTGTTCAACATTTTGCCTAATTTATTAGACCTGTCTTCAAGAGTAACTTTTACTTAACTTTTTCAAGTTCGAGTTCAAGATCGTGAACTCTACTTTAGAGATTAGTCTTTTCAGACTTGATAGAGTCAAGCTCATTTTTCAAATTATCAATCTCCAAAACCAAGGAATTTCTCTCAAGTTCAACTTCGTTGAGTCTCTCGAGAAGAGTCACTCGATGAGCCTTGAGCTGACAAATGAGTGTTTCACTTTCAATATTAGCACTCCTCTTTTTCAGCCAATTTCAATTTGCTTGCAAGCTTGCGATTTGCTTTCTTAAGTTTGAGTGATTCTTTATGCAATTGATCATATGCTGCATGTATATCTTGATCAATTTCACAATCACTTTCACTCGTTGAGAAATTTTAACCATCAGAGTCCGTTTCACTCACATCATGGGTGTGTGAAATCTTAGAAATATTTGTGGTGATTGTGAAGGCTGAGAACTGTTGTTGTTCTTTTTCATTACCTTCACATTCCTCTTCCTCTTCATTATCATCATCAGTCAGGGTTGAAGTCATTGCCCTAGAATTACTATTCCCCTTATTTTTCTTTTTGTTGGTGCAATTTGCAGCAACGTGGCCATACTTATGGCAATCATTGCATTCTATGGGAGATTGACCAGATGATTGATTTAAGGATTTTCTCTTATCATTGCTAGAGGAGGTTTTTGCTCTTGAATTGTTTTGAGTTTGAACTAGACTTCTTTGATGAGCTTCCTTGATTAGAGGAATTATTTCTTCTATCCTTTTAGGAATCTATTGAACCTTTTGACAAATAAAGCTAGCTCATCATCATTAAGAGGTGTAGAATCAATGTCTTGATTCTTTTCAGATTTTTCTTGAACTTATTTTATGGCTATGCTTTTTTGTCTACAATTTAACTCTTAGGTTTGGAGTGAACCTACTAACTCATCTATTCTTAAGGAGTCAACATCTCTTCTTTCCTCTGTGGCAGTGACTTTTGGTTGAAACCTCTCATGTAGAGATCTCAAAATTTTGCGCACAATTTTGTGCTCCTCAATTCTTTCTGTAAGATTAAAGGAAGAATTGACAACATCACTTAGTTTGGCAATGACTCAGATTCTTCCATTCCTAAGTGTTTTAAACTTAGAGGTCAACATTTGGAGTTTGGACCTCTTAACAGCAATCGTATCCTCATGGGTAGTTTGTAGAATATCCCAGGCTTCCTTAGAAGTCTCACATGTTATGACATGCCTAAACTCATCAGTACTAATGGCATTGAAAATCGCACTCCATCCTTTAGTATTATACCTACTCATTCTAAATTCAAGTTCATTCCATTCACTAGCGGGTTTTAGTTTAGATGGTTTTTCAGTAGTAGTAACAGTGGTAGGAGGTGTCCAACCACAGTCGATAGTCAACCACGTTCATCAATAGACCTAAGGAATGCTCTCATCCTAGCTTTCCAATATGCATAATTAGTACCATCAAACAATGGAGGACGAGATATGGATTCTCCTTCACGATTATCTATCTAGACAACTATTAGAATTAATCTAATGCCTAAGATTTTTGATCCGATACCACTTTGAGAGGTCCAATGTATGTCTAGATAGTAAGTATTAGACCTAGAGAGGGGTGAATAGGTCTATATGGCAAATTAAAATTATGTTGGCCAATTTTAAATTTGCTTCAAGGAGTATAAAACTTTCACTTCAATTATGTGAGGATTAAAGTTCTAGTGGGTGCAATCAAATTCAGTGGCATGTAATGATTAACTATAACAATAATAAATAAAGTAATAGTAAATAGATAGAGACAGTGCACCGAATTTGTTGACGAGGAAACCGCCACAGATCAACTATATCTGCTTTGGAAAATCTCGGGGCCCTAGATGTGAATCCACTAGAAGAAGTTTGACGATTACAGACTTCGTACGAACACCGACTTAGTCTCTCAAGCCTTGTTGACAATCTGAACCTTCTCAAACTCAAATCCTCAAGTACTCCCAAGCGATTCCACCGCTTCGAAATCCACAAACGGAAAATCACAGCACAATTGCGAACTTCACGCAATCTCGAACTCTGTCGATTACACAAACTTAAACTCCCCAATCTTGTACACCAAGAATGATGGAGAAGATGATTCAAGGTTCTTTTGCAATGGATTTGAACTATGTGATCATGATATGCACGAAGAAAACCTTTTGGAAAGATAATTGTGAAACAATATTGATGCAGCCAAAAAGTCTCTCCCTAAAAAAACGAAGTCAAATCCTTTTATATAAAGGGTTTTTCATACCCAAAATGCAATTGTAATCGAATAGTAAACTGCTTGTCGCCACATTCATTCGAACGAATGGAATTTTCATTCGCACGAACTGAAGTTCGTTTGATCAAAAATCGAACGAGTAAGCTACTAGAATTTTCGTTAGATAGTTGGTGCGAACCAACATCGAAGGGATGGGTTTCTGGAATTTTCTTTGGATAGTTGGTGCGAACCAATATTGAACGAATGAGCTACTGGAATATTTGTTCAAACAAAGATTGAATGAATATTTCATTATGAAGACACGAAAAACTTACTTGAAAATTTGTGGGAACGAATCTTGGGTTCGTTCGAACGAATCCTTGAGAAAAACTTAGCTCATTCCAGAATAATAAAGTATAATAGCCCATCATTTTTCAAATACAAAAGCCTTTATACTTTAGAATTAAAACAACACTGAAGGGGTTATTATTATTCATTAACACCCACGCAACAATACTTTTCGTGGAAAGAGATTTAAATCTTTTTGATGTATGCAAGTGTGTGTGCTAGCTTAAATCACATGCAACCAACCACTTAACAAAACTTACCGTTGTGATCACCATTGACACTTGATTTGATCATGATGTATCTTGAATTGAAGTGAACACAAGGTTTGAGAAGACTAAACTTGGATTGGTAACATTACAACTCAATGACAGTTTTGTCTACACTGATTAGCCAACACTAAATGTCTAAAAGACCTAACATGTATACATATATATGTTTTATGTAATAGTTAGTAAATTTGTTTTGGAACTTGAATCATGAATGTTGATGATTAAATAAAGTTCTTTAATTTTTATTTAATGACTTAGGTTATTTTAATATCTTAATAATATTTTTGTGATTTGAATATTTTTATGCCAATTTTAATTGAAATAATGTTAGGTTTTATTATATGATCATAAAAAAATTATTAAAAAAATTGTATATATTTAATGTGTCCCTGACGTGGATGTGTCCTTTTTTGAGAAATGACTTATCTGCGTGTCTGTATTATATCATAGCCGTGTCCCATGTCCGTATCTGTGCTTCTTAGATGGAGGCCTTGTATAGCAAGGAGTACAACTGTTAATTTTCCTAGCATTTTTCTGCTTTTCTAGAAGTGATGTATGTTTCACATTTCCATGCAGTCCCTTCATAATGGAGTGCTTGATGGAGTTTTATTCAACATATGATGACACCCGTTTGAGGTGGAATGGAGCTGATCTTTTGACAAGGGTAGCTAGACGTTTTCTGAGAAAAGAGAATATCTGTGACGTTCAAATGGAGCTGAAATTGCAGCCCTCTTTCATTTTCTTCCCTATTAGTCGTATCAACATCACAAGGTATTTCCTCAATCTGTACTCATAGTTTTGTGTTTGTGTGCTTACGAGGACATCTAGTATTTCACATTTTTCTTTTTCTTTTCCTTGGGGAATTAAAAGCTTTCGAGTACATTCTCTTCAATACTTCTTTGAGGTGACCAAAATTGGATGTCTGTCTTCGCTTTTTTTTGAATTATTGGGAAATGATCAATGCTTCTTCGCTTAATGCATTGTATCATTGTGTGATATACTAACTTGGCATTTATCATGATGTAAACAAAGTAAGTTATATCTAATTACACTTGTCAAAGAAAAAAAGTAGGTTGCATGAGCATCACAATGATTGGTTAGGATTCTGGGCGATAAATTGCCTAAATCAATGGCCATACTCCATGAATCAGGATGACATGATTTATGAGGTACAATTTGAGGTGAGAAGTTGCTTGGAGTAAGCCAACAATGACATGGGTTCTATTTCCCATTTTTTGTGGGGCCAATTTAGGGGAGGACCAGTGTGCTACCATGCAACGATAGCCATGCCACAAATATGTCCTGACAAACATTTCAAGGAAATCCGCTGTGACTTTCCTTGAACACCCCCCCCCCCCCCCCCCTCTTTCCAAAAATTAAAATAAAATTGTGGTGGATCACCATGGCATAGTAGACATGCCACAAATAGGGGTTGACATTTTGGAAACTGCAACATCATGCATGGGTGTATCCTTCACATCTACTATTTTTTTACACATGCATGCACAAACAAATATGTCCTGATTAACATTTCAGTGAATAACGGTGCAACTGTTTTTAACATTTTGGAAAAAGGATAAGTTACATGGGTATAATACAAATCTGTTCTCCCATTTTCCCCATTTTAGGCTAGATAATGAAGTTCTCATATTTTTGATAGGGGACTTGTATATTCATGGACAACCAGGCAATTTCCTTGGCAGGATTGCAGGTTTTCTATGTTGTCTTTGGCTATGACCAGATGCAGGTAGATGGCATATGCGAACACTCGACATATCTTCAGCTGAACAGTGGCCAGCGAAATATTAGAAACAGAAGAAGAATAAAATAAAAAGATAATGTCGGGGGTTGGGGGAATTGAATTTTATTGGTTAAGGAATTCAAAATATGTAACAACTGTAAGAATTTTTGAATTTCTTTTCCTTAAACCAACAAAGTTAGGTGGTAGATGCATTAAATAAGAATATTAATAGATTGTGAATTTAAGAAGTCTTTTTGTACAAGTATTGTAGTAAGAAATGGAGGCTGAGGAAAGATGAGAATGAAATGACATGAAAGCATTAGGGAGAAGAAAATTATCTACATTTAAGCCTCTAACAAATTAATAATCTCAAGAGATCTAAAAATCATTCAAACAGGAAAATCCCGATGTATGAGACTCCCGTTACTGGGGAATATGGGGAGATCTAAAAATTATTAATCAATAGAATTAATAATAATATTATTATTATTAATAAGTTTCCCAATTATTCATATTATTGAAAAAAAAATCTTAGAAGTACAAATGTGATGAACGTTTTCATATAAAAGTTATTATTATCTAATTTAAGTTATAACCTCATAATTTCCTTTTTTATTACTAAAAAAATTAATATTACTTGTAATTTTATGTAATATATATATACTTGCACATGTATAATTTTATATTCTATTTGATAATAATATAAAAGATTTTTTTGCAAAAAATTATGAAGGGTTAATTACACCAACTACCCCTGAGGTATTGAGAAATTGTGGAGGCTACCCTACTAGATTGAGTAATCACTCTGTCCTCCCCTGAATGTAACATTGGTATATGTTGTTAACAGAGAAACTGATTTTATGCATTTGCCCTCAGCTCTTTGAACCTAAACTACCACATTTACATGAATTCAATTTTCCTTTATGACTGATTGCCGTCACTACAAATAACCACCATATTCGGTTGCTCTTTTACCGCCATCAGATTAAATTGCTGCTTTGCAACTCTCTCTCTCTCTCTCTCTCTCTTTCCTCACA
The DNA here is from genome assembly GCA_008638375.1 of Nyssa sinensis. Lineage (NCBI taxonomy): Eukaryota > Viridiplantae > Streptophyta > Magnoliopsida > Cornales > Nyssaceae > Nyssa > Nyssa sinensis. The sequence goes on from CM018033.1 coordinate 9,727,847, forward strand.
TCCCATCACATACTCATCCAAAAACCTGAAAACGAAGATCATTGCCCATTCCGAAGCAGATCCTGATGCCCTCTCTCTCTCTCCCCCTCTGAAACTCCTCTCTTTATAGATATTGATTTATGGATTGGCTCTCCAACGATCTACTTGAACACATGGACGGGTTCTTCATATCTCAACTGGTGACAAAATTTGCATTATTTCCACCTGTTGCTGATGATCGCGAGATGAAGAGGTGAGACGATACACAGGGTGGCCAACAATGCAACAGATCTAGGCTGCCCTATGATCATCTTGTTCAATTCTAGGCTAATTTTCAAGTCTATGTTATGGGCTACGTTATTCTTTAATTTTTAAGAGTCTTCACTTGGATATATTTTCCTGATGAGTGTTCGCTTGGATATGTATGTATGTGTGTATGTATAAGTTCTGGATATAGGTTCTGAATTATGGGTTCTCTTCCCTTTCTTTCTCATCCACTCCTTTTTTTCTTTGTTTCAATTAAATCTCTCTTCCCTAATCTCCTGGTGTGGAGTTTTTCTTCTGATTATTAAAATCCTGATCTAAATATGCATTCTTCATTATCTCTGCCTTGTATCTCTTTCCTATTGGAACTCTAATTTCTCGAGCATAGATTCTCTCTCTAAAATTTCTCTCCCCCTCCTCTCTATATGTGTATATGCATACATACATATATTTAAATTTTCACAAATTATCTCCTGAAGCTTTCTCCTTCACATTTATCTACTTAATTTTCAACAATTCTTTCTCTGAATTTGCATACTGTCTCTGCCAGTACAGGTCAAACATGTTAGGTTCACTGCTTTCAGTGTTAGTCACATGCCTCTTGTCTTGCTGCTTGCCTTATTTTTCAGGCAGCTGCTTTGTGTAAAATAGAATAAGTTTTGTACCCCGGCGAAACAACTTTTTTGCTAACAGTTTTTGTTAGTCACCTTAACTGTACACTTGGCAAGTAAATCATGAGCTTGCTGGGAGGGGCGAAATTAAAAGGGGGGAGGGGCCCAAAGACATTTATAATTTTTGTTTTGTTTTTTCTTAATTTTATTTTTTTAATGGAGACATCTATGAGATCTCGTGTGTTTGAAAGTATAAGAGAAATGAATAGTATGACAAATTATCATTCAAATATCTACTTTCAAAAATAAGGAAACATTTATTTGAAGTTCAATTAAGAAAAAAAAAATTTCCTTCGTGCCTGCTTCTTGGCTTCAATTTAAATGTTGTGATGCTTTACAACATCTTTGGTAATACTTAAAATGAATCAAAGAATAAGCTGAATTTAAATATCTTTTCATTATTTTTCCTGTGCAAATGAAGCTGGAGGTAAAGGCATATTCAGTCCACCACTTTTTTTTTTTTGGGAAAGTGTATTCAGTACACCACTTCCCGCACTATACTGGGCCTTTTGGCCGCTGTTTCTTTTAGCTCTTTTTAGTGAGTTTGTAGTGTGTTTCATTAACTTCAAATAATCTTTCATTTTCTCTTTCTTGTTTTCCTCAATTTATTTCAGTAATAACTGAGATCTTGCGAATCAGAAACTTCGCTTTTAACTAAGCTGGTTTCACATTTTATGTACTGCAATATTAAAAAGAGGGAGTGTTGGATTACATATTTGGATCTGGATATCTTAAACATGTTATCTTGAATTTCACCTCTGTAATAACCATTTTTTCTTTTTGTTCTTTTTGTCTTTCTGTGACAAAGTAATGCCCATCTTTGACTGAAGGGGAATTTATCAATGTCTTAATGCTGAATATTGTGTGTTATATAGTTGTTATCCCTGCCAGGTAATTGATCATTATGTCATTATAAATAAGGCGAATATGTTAATTGACGGTTGCCATATAATGAGCAATCATCCAAATGATATCATCAATCAAAAGTTTCCATGAAACAGAAAATGATAGTAATGGCAACCAATCATGTATCTAAAGTCCCGAATTATGCGCCAATTTATTTTTGCCCAGAGCTCTGCCATTTATGCCACAAATTTATTTTTTTGGGTGGGGGTGAATAAGAAGAAAGGAAAAAACACTCACTCAGCTGATCTGCTTTCTGCAGATAGAATGAATATATATGGCATTTGGATTTGTTGTTGGTTTGTATTACAGTTGGATTTGAAAATTCCTTAATATGCACTGTTGTTTTGTATAAAAGTTCAGTTCCATAATATGCATACTTGTCTGGTTTATTTTGCTACCATGTTCTTCCTGTGATCCTCTTTTCTGCCTTGCTCTTCAAATTTGCAAGCAGAAAATTTACCATTTGGGTTCATATAAACATGGATCAAAATTTGGTTTCATAGTGTTGTTTCGGTTGGCTAGAAAACAAAAACATGGTAGAAACGAAGAAAAAAATTTAAATGTGTAGAAACACATGAAAATATAAAGTAAAATATATGAATGTGTAATGATAAATATTATAATTAATTAATTAAAAATATTTTAGGATATATGTCCATCCACACAAAAGATATTAGGGTGAATTGAAAAAAAAAACATTAATGTAAATTAGTCATTAATACTAAAGAACTTTGTACTAATTTAAATCTAGTATAAAAAAAAATTATCTTATAATTTTTTTTTATACTAGCTTTAAATTAGTACAAAGTTCTTTAGTACTAGTTTTTATGTAATATGTTATTATTATATATTTGCTATAAAATATGTAAATTTATAATAAGTAAATACAATACCATATCATAATAGATATATACCGGGTAATAATCATGAATTAGACAATTTGATACAAGTTGCATATAAATAATAAGTAAAACAAATAGCTATTTATGGTATTGAGTGTCTGGATTCTTGCATATATACTCTGTATTCTTCATCTTTCATATCTTAATACAATTTTTTTTATTTTTGGTTGCGAACAGATACTTCACTACACCACCAGCAACAGAGAGTGAAAGAACACAAGAAGACGATGATGGGCTGTTCAAAAAGATTCTAAACGAGTCGTTCACTTTTCATTTTTGGAACAGCTTAACATCTGCTCTCATTCCAGAGCCGAACAGCCTTGTAGCAAGGCTTATTGATCACCACTGTATCCATTGTTCTGATGTGTTGTAATTTTAGAGTCAAAAAGCTATAATTTTTGAAGCTTTTTGTTTTTCCCTGATGCTTCAGAAATCGAAAAGAGGTTCAAATTGTAGGGGTCACTATTGGTGAATGTTGTACAGTTTTATATATTTATGTTACTTTGCCAAAGAATAGTGAGAGTCAATTTTGTACGGTAACCGGATAGGTAAAATCTTACATTTTTTGATTGCTGAGATTATAGTGCTAGTAAGATTCTCTCTCTCTCTCTCTCTCTCTCTTGTTTCCTGTTTTGTCTGTCATCTTAACAATTGATTAATTTTTTTCCAGGCACTTGTCACCCTTTTGAGGTTATATGCCCGAAGTATGATCACCTTTCTAAGAACTGCATGTATGGTATTGTCTGGATTGATAGACCACAGGAAATCAGGCCATGCTAAGATTGGGGCTGGTGGATTTCAGAATGTTATTCGAGAATGGTTTACAGACAACCCACCACCAGTCTTCAATTGAAAAACCCAGGAAAAAAGAAGTCGCAAAAATGCCCAAGGGCATGTGGTTTAATTCATTTTACCTAATTGAGAATTAAGTCCAAGCTTTATTTTGTTCTTGTTCTGTACATAACTGCTCAAGCATGAATAATTGGAACAATAATAGGGAAAATCTTATATATAAATAGCATACTTGCTTGCCCATTGCATTGGGTTCAAAGCATCTCCTCTTTACAGGGTTCCACACCCATTGCACAAGGAACCTCCTTCCCCTCGCTCCGTTCACATTATTACCCATTTCCCCAACAGTCTTTATACACTAATCCAACATACTCTTTGCCCCCACCAGACCCATTGGCACCCACACACAAATCGGCTATCTCGGTGGGTGTGGTCAGCTTGTCCCCGGCATACCACGTATTCACGAGTGAGTTGCTTGTTACTTCTGCTAGCTTGCAGGCGATCATATTGTTTATTCCATCGGCACCTGTATCCCCTTTTGGTGCACCCATTATTATGTTGCTGGCTGTTGGCTTCCATGAGTACTTGGGCCAAGCAAATGGGTAAGCACACATGCTCGGGCACTGACTACCACTATAGTCAACCCATGCACATGGCACAGTGACACCAGCAATTGTTGGAAAGGTGTAGTATTGAAAACCACAAACTACTCTACAAAAGGCTTGTACTTGAACGTCGAATGAAGTCAGTACTAAGTAACAGCCATTGCGATAATTGAAAGGCAAAGCTCGCTGGTCAGAAGTGACTGCAGTTTTGATGATGGATTGGATGGCTAAAAGACTAAGGTAACTGCCATGGGAATTAGTAGAGTTCATACAATTACCTAGAGAGGACAATGTTACCAGTGATGTTTGAACCTGCTCGATCGGTGTAGAGCCGGATACCGCGCCACCAATCAGCAACAAAAGGAAAAGGGGCAGAAGAAGATAGTGAATAGAGGAAGTCTCTTACGGTGGCTTGATGGGTTGGGTTACAATGACCATACTGTTAGCCCTAGAATTTTCAATCAAGGGCATCTCAATAATTTTGATTATAACAAGGCATTATTCATGTGGACTAATGTTTTATTCAAGTGACAATGCAAATAGGTCATCTAGGTCATAGAAGATTGTTGAGTAAGAAATGACAAAGTTTATCAAGCTTACGGATTCCACTCAAGTGCATGCTTTAAAGTTGAAATCAAATTAAGTGGAATGTTCTCATGATGATTCAAGTAAATGGACACACTCAAGCCCAATGAATCAAGACAAGTCAAGAGAAGATTTTTTATTTTCCTTATTTTGAGGTTTTAGTGATTTAGGATTAAATTGATCATTGGTCGAAAGCTCTTACTATTTAAAATGATTAACTAAGAACACACCCTAAAATGATTTTTCAAAACAACACATTGCCACACTTTAAGTTTTGAAAGATTAAAAGGTTTTGAAAACAGTACACTGTGAAAAATAAGCAAGAAAGAACTTTTTGTCAAAACTAGTCTACCAGTTCTAAAAAACCAATCGACGGATTCTTAAGGCTTATTTTTACACTAAACAAACTATTCGACTAGTTCCAAGAACCTAGTCAACTCAATGACCTCTTTCATGAAAACAACCTAAACTAATTATCCAATATAATCGACCACAAATAGGATTCAGTCGACTATTTTTCAAAGGCTAAAACAATGTACATCAGAACTAGTCGATTGATCATAAAGACCAGTCAACTAATTTTTCTTGAATAATTCAACCTTAAATCCTTTGGACAATTTAGTTAATCTGATTAGTCAACTAGATCTTGATTGTGTTGATTGGTTAATGATTCAGTCGACTAAATTTGTCGATTTGGCACTTCGAAATTTAAATTTTGAACAAACAAAAAGGAGGGGGGGAACGACTCTATTTTGAAATACAATGGCCATATTCGTTTGAGGGCTATAAATAGAGGTTCTATAAAGAATTTGTTTCTATCTATTCACAAGCTTACACTTCTACATCTCTATTCTTGACTATTGAAAACCTAGATCTAAAAGTTCTACTCATCTTAAATACTTTGAACTTACATATGATCTATCTATAGAAAGTGAGCATATATTATACCAATCTACACTTAAAAAGAGTGCTTGTTGGTAAACAAACTTTGTATCTTCTCATTGCGGTGAGATTTATAGGTATGTGCTACCCTTATGAGGCAAAATGAGATATTTTGTTGGGAAAAGAGTGAGGAACTATTGTTGTAAAAGTTTGACCTCTACTTGCAAGGAGATTAAGATAGTGAAAAGACTCAAGTGGGGATGTTTGAGTCGAGGATGTAGAAAGTTTTTTGATCCTTATAAAAATTGTTGTGTTTGCTCTTTCTCTCTCTCTTTACTCTTTTACATGTGTATTTTTTGCATACATTTTTAAGGTTTGTAAAAGTTGTCAATATTTTCTATAGACCTTATTCACCCCCCTCTAGGGTAAATACCTAGGTAATAAGTGGTATCAATGCCCCGTCTCTTATAAAATAGAGTTAACACTTTAAGAGAAAAGATATGACAAATATTGTATGAATCGTCTTTCTCGAAGGGAAATCGAAAGATAGACTTCCATTATTTAATGGCCAAAATTCACCTATTAGAAGGCTAGAATAAAGATTTATCTTGAAGCCTTAGATTATGAAATATGGAAGGTCATTATAAATGAGTCTCACATTCTTATGAAGGCCGAAAGTTCTACTAGCATCACCAAGGTTGCTAAAGGAGAACAAGAATGGGATGAGAATGATCTCAAGCTCATTCAAATAAACGCTAAGGCAACAAACGCAAATGAGTTCAATAGAATCTCCACCTGGGAATTCGTAAAAGAGATATGAGATAAACTTGAGATTACGTATGATGGAACAAATCAAGTCAAAGATTAAAAAATTAGTATGTTTGTTCATAATTATGAACTATTTAAGGTAGATGCTAGTGAGTCCATTCTCACAATGTTTACTTTCTTTACTAATATTATTAACTCTTTAAAAACTCTTGACAAGAGCTATACTCAAGTTGAGATGGTGAGAAAAAATCTTAGGTCTTTACCAAGAACGCGAGATGTGATATCTCGAAACCGACTCTATGCGGATTAGGGGATACGGGTGAAGTTCTTAACCAAAATCTATCCAAATTATATATCACATCAAGTTCAAATATTGCAGTGGAAGTAATTCACACATGTTACATTTATTCTTCAAGTTTCTAGATAGACTATAATTGTTTTTGAAACATTACATTCATAATATTACATTCATGAATATTACATCAACTGTGGGTCCCATACCCCACGTTCACATTTCATGTATGTTGAACTACATATTTACACTAATTGTGAGTCCCATACCTCACTCATATTTCTGAACTTCATACTTCACTATAGCTGTGGGTCACATATCCCACCATCATATCGATACTTCACTGTTCACTTTAGCTATGGGTCTCATACCTTACTTTCATATCACCTGTACATATCAGTGGATAAATCCATGTGAGCTTTATGAAAAAGCTCTTGAGTAATTCTGGTACTTTGTCATTCATTTTTCAGTTGATAGAATTTTGGAACAAAAAATATTTCATGATATAAATATGCTATCGACTGATCACATTTCGATACAAAACCTGAATACTTGATTCGTAAAGCCTTTAAGCACATAACTTGAAAAAATAACTTAAAATAGAAGCATTTCAAGACGATTCAAGTAAGGCACATCATTTATTAAACACATAGCAGAATTGCCTTTGTGGCACAAAGTGTAGAATTTTAATTTTTCACATAAATCGGGATGAATAAATCCTTTTATCGGATTGGGAATGTACAACACTTTTACTTGTAAACATGAGGATTTGAAATCATTTTCATTAAGCATGAGGGTAAAACCCTTTATTATAAATCATGAGGATAAAATATCATTTTTATAAAAGTAGGGGTTCGAAAACCTTCTTCCATTTTACAACTTATCATCTCTTCACTTTACACGAGAATCCGTATCGATCCAGACTTTAAGCTTAACAGGAGGTCAGTATGATATACAACTCTTTATCATTTGTTTTGTGTTTTGATATTCGAACTGTACTATTGAAAATGATGTGTTTTAGAAACGCATGTATTATATCTGCTTGAACCTTCAGTATATTTTATACATGATATGTTTTGAAAATGTGTTATAAGATATTCTTGAGTATGTGTTATTTGTTTGAGGAAACTTGGCGTCCATGGTATTTTGTGCAATACCCTACCTTTGCAAAACCTGTGACAAGACGCAAGAATTACTCACGAGCTTAGTGAAACTCACATAGATTTATCCAAACATATTTCAGGTAATTGAATTAGCAAGGAAGTGGTAAAGTCTACACAGAAAAACTAAGAGTGTGAATGCAATGGATTTTTTGCACGAGGATCATAATTAAATGTGATATGGAATCTTTTTGGTAACATATGATGTATTTTTGGGCACAAAGACAACTTAGACTTTTGGGAATTAGTATTATGTACCATTTGTTGAACACATACTTGGATATGCATATAAATGTTGATGAATTATGTTAATGATGGTGATTACAATGACATTACCTTGAAAACCCCTTTATAAATGATTGGTGTTGATCGGTTATTAGATGAATTGTATATATGTAGCTTTCGTACTTGATAAACAAAAGAAAATCTTTTACTGTCTCATGCAATTCATTTGATTTTTTACGGCTTGTCTGAGTGACAGTGTCGGTCATCGACTCCTAATCCGCATAGGGTGGGTTTCGGGTCATGACACCAGTAGTCTTTAAGATATTAGGAACTACCTGAACCTTAGATCTATAGAACCTAAGGAATGTTAAGAAGAATGAGAACTGAGGGATGGATAAGACCAAGAGGATGCTAGTAGGTGATGGATTGTGATTAGACCCTAAGGTCGCAACATTGTTATGTGAATAAGGAGCTAAGAGCATACACAGTGCTTTCTATCGGGCCAAGAATAGTGGTTATGCAGAGGAAGCGTTGTCACGACCCGTAACCCGTTCTATGCAGATCAGGGGCCCACAACCGGAGGCAGCGACCCGCAAGCCGTCCCCTGCCAAAGGATCTTAAACACTACATAATTAATCATTAATTGTATGTCATGTCATTAGTTAATCTAGTAGTATCATCAGAGTATAGTTGTACATGCCAAAATAAAAATAAGTGTTTAGTTACAGATCCTCAAAATACAAAAACATACTCAAGACGTGGACGCATGAGAGAACTAAGACAACACTACACCTGTAACACCCCAACCCGATTAATAGAAATTAAGTCACAAATTAAATATTAGGGACTTCAAAAAAATTAGATCAAGATGATGAAGGAAAAAATAAAATAAATATACGACGAATAAAAACAGTACGTGAGGAAAATAAAATAACAAGACTTCAACTAAAGAAATCAATACATGAAGAACATAAACAAAATTTCAAGACATCGATTTATTAAATTAATAAGTGAAGGAAATGGATAAAAATACAAGTAAACAAGAAGAAAAATGAGAATAAAGCAAGAAAAAAAAAGGGATAAATAGTGTATAATTCCAAACAAGGCAGAAAGGGAAAAAGGAAAAAAAATAAGCCAAATTTGCTACCCCAAAGATTTTAACCCTCAACTAAAAATAATTAAAGAATTTAAACCCCAAAAGAAAGCCACTTAGGCTGCCAACATTTTATACTATATATCCCACAAGATATATATACATACACTATAAAAGCCATCCCACCTCCCACCTCAACCAATGAGGTTACATGCAACACCTCGACAAATTTTTTTATATATGATTATATATATATATATATATATGGATTGCGTGTGTGCAGACTTGAGTGTGATTTAGACTTGTAAGTGTAAGTGTGTATGTGTTCGGCTAGAGAGATAGTGAGGTAGAGAGAGAGAGGGAAAGAGAAAAAGAATAAGGAAGGAAAGAGAAGGAAAGGGAAAGTTGTGCATGTAACCTTGGTCATACTAAGAAGCTCAAGGTTGAACCAAAGGGAAGAGGCAGAAGCCATAGTGAGGTAAAACCCTAAACCATGCGAAGTTTCTCTCTCTAGAAAATCATAGTTAAAACCTACTGTTTTAGTGTTTACAATGCATGGATGTATATGATATTGAAAAAGGAAGAAAAATGGATGAAAATGGCCTGGTTAAACTAGGAGGAAACCCTAGAACTAGTTGACCCGAAATAGTGAAAAATAATGTTTTTGTGTAAACTTGCCTTAAGCTTGAAACCATCTATATGGATCAAAAAAGTTGCAAGTATGGTCGGGTTAATGGAGTGATTGAAATATAAGTCACTTTGATGGGTTTTAGGAACGGGGAAATTCTCCCCACACTCACAAGAACATATAGCTAGGAAGAAACATGAGCTAAAACCACTATTTGAAACCTCATGAAATAGAAGAACATTTGCATGCCAAAAAAGTGTGGCTCACCGGAGCAGCCACTGCAACATCCTATTTCGATAGGCCAAGCAGGTTTAAATCAAAATATAAGTTTAGATATGAAATACCCAAAAATTTTAGAATCGAACCCCGTTGGAAATAGGTCAAAATCCCACCGGAGATAGTCATTAGCGCCGGAAAAGACGCTGGAATATATGCCGAAGAAGAGGAACAGTGGTGGGTCAGTCATCGGGTCGGATCAGGTTTGGGTCAGAACCCGCCCAGTCTCATATGAGGGTTAAATGAAACTGTGTCGTTTTGAAATATGTGGGTTTTAAATTTAAAATGGTTTCAGTATTGTTTGGTTACGAGAATAAGATATTGATTTAAAGCCCCTATCCAGACTAGGGATATCCTATCCCTATTTAGCCCCACTATCCACTGTTTGGCACAAGAAATGTGAGAAAAATAAAGGCGAGCCGTAGCTCCCCAGTGTTGAAACCCCAACCCCTAACTTGCCTAAGCCCAAAAACCTCACATGCGGACCACTGTGCCACTGTGGCAGATGTGTTAATAATTAAGAATATAATATATAATATTATATTAAGTAATTATATTAATTAAATTAAATTAATTATTATAATAAATTTTGATATCCAAATAAATTAAAAGGATAGTATAAATTTATTATTTTAGGCATTATGGACCCAATGGCAAGGTCTATTTTATGAGACGAGGCTCCAAAAAATTAATACACGTAAAAATACAAATTACCATTTTGCTCCTAAATATGCCTGAAGCCAAATAAAAGTTCGAAAAGGTCTAAATTGACTTTCTTCAACATTCTGGATCCAACAGTGAGGTCCATATTATCAAATTAGGTACTGAAAAATAAGGCACATGTAAATGAAAATTTATAAATTGCTATCCGAGGAAATTAGGATTAACATGGTCTAAGAATAAGTTAAGAGCACTAATAGGTGATAATTTGAAATAAATTTGGAATTAATAAATTCTTCATAAATTGTTCTTAGGAACTACAAGGAAAAAGGGAAGGCACACTAGTAGCGCCGACCCCAAGGACAAAGGTGAGTAATCCTGTAATTTGAAGTGGAAGTTTTAATTTCCATGGATTCTGAAGTGTTTTAAAGTTCAAAATTCCTGTGTTTATATGACTCGTGTTTCAAGTGTACTATTGCTTTCGCTTTTAAAATTCTATCTTTACATGCAAGTTAGCTTGTTTATATTGCTAACTTTTTGTACGTTTATATTCCAACATGTCTATGTTAAATGCAAAATGTTATTAAATGCTTCTCTAAAAATAAATGTCCTTTATTTTGCTGTGTTTTAAATATTACTGTATATCATGATTTAATACTCTGAAGCTCATGTTTTAAATGTTCTAATCATTGTATTCCAAGTATTTGAAGATTCTGTTAAAATAAACCATATTTTAATACTCATGAAAAACGTTTATTTGAAGAAGTCGTATTTCGATGCTCTTTGAAAAGCATCTATTGAAAAAGTTAAAGTTTTAAATGCTTTTGAAAAGTATTTTCTGGGAGGTTATCTTTAAATATTTTAAAATAGCATCTATTTGAAAAGTAATGTTTTCAAACCTCCTATTTGTGAACTAGTAATGCAAGATAAATCGTACATAAGCACTATGTGTTCATTGGGTCCCTTCGGGACTTAACAGCCTATAAATGCCCAGTAGAAGGTTTATCCCCCAGGCATGAAATCTCTCCGAAGAAAAACTAGAATCCGGTTTAAAACAGATTCTTCTGTTAAAAAGTGAAAAGATGACACGTTTAGAAATGACAGTAGGTTTATCCCCCATTTTCTAAATGTGATTATATGTGCTTATTTCATGAACAAAAGTTTCATGTTTCATAAGAAATAGTAGCAAGTTTTCGAACCTCCATTTACAAGAAGAAGTGTTTTTAAAAGAAATGGCCCAATTTTTAAAATAACGAAGAGTCATTATGAGAAAAGGATTTTATGCATCTTGTTAACAAGTAAATGTTTCAAACATTTTGGCCACCAAATGGTCATTCTGTATGTGTTCCAAGTTTTCAATTGCATATTTAATGCCTCGCTCGAATGCTTTTAAATGCTTCGTGTTACGTATTCTTTTGAAAGATCCTTGTACTGTATATGTGAAATATTTGTTTTACTCGAATGCTTTAAAATACTTCGTGTTATGTGTTTTGAAGTTTCCTATATCCTTTATTTGAATAAGTATGTGCCTAGCTTGGATGCCTTGAATGCTACATGCTATCTATTTTTAAGAATCATTTATTCTGTATCTGAAGTATACGAGCAATTGGTAGTGAATGTTATTATAAACTCTTTTATAACTAACCCACTACCAGTTGAAAACCCATGACAAGGTACTGGACTTACTCACGAGCTTTTCATAAAGCTCGCATGGATTTGTTACCCATGAATATTTCAGGTGTCGAAGATGGTTGGGAGCCTTGCCCGTATTGAGGAAGGGCATAGGGAGCTCCACGCATGATTAGCAAATTTTGGGAGATACTAGGACCCATAATTGGTCCATTTTGATGTAGTAATTTTTGGACAGTTATGTAATTAAGCCCGAGAAGCAAATAGATATGTAATATGTATAACTTTAAAAGTTTTAGTATGCTCTGAATGTATGACATGTGTACCATTTTGAAGAGCAACAGTATTGGGTGGATGTGCAAAAAATATAAAAGAAGAAAAAAAAAAGTAATGCTTTTGTAATCGTAATCCTGGTTGTACCGTCATCTGGCACCGCTGCTTCTGGTTCACCCATCGTCCCTAGGGCCGAAGGGTGGCAATCGCGTCTGCTTAATCCGCACAAGGTAGTTTTTGGGTCGTGACAACACCTAGTATATTACAATGATAGCAAAAGCATCCACCATACATGCAAAAGGACAATCTGTAGCAAACTGTGGCGTTTACTCGATTTGTACACCTGATGGTCCTTCTACAGTTAGCTGTCTTGAAAAAAAAGTGACATAACTGGAGTGAGCCAACTTAGCTCAGTAAGTAAATTCCCTCGTTCTACCATAGGTCAAGGTTAGTCCAAAAAAAAGGATATGAACAATAGCAAATAAGGATATGATATCACAATAGCCAGTCATCACAAGTGTGAATCAATAGAATTAACCCGATGGTCCAAAAGGCACATCCCAAGGTAGAATAAGAAAATCAACAATAGGGATTGGCCTATAAAATAGTTAGCTATCACAAGTCACAAGATAGCAATTCAGGTCCAAAGATAGGCATGCAAGCGTATCATCAATCAAATAGTATATCAATAGATAATCCAAGGATAGGCTCACAAGGCGTATTAATATCCAAAGAGTACATCATCAAATAATCCAAAGACAGGCTTGCAAGGCATATCAATAATCCAATAGTGCATGTCACGCCCTGAATTTCCACAAACCCGGGAAGTGAGTGAAAAAAAAAAAGTAAATGAAAGGTCATAAGGTGGATTTAATTGATCATTCATTCATTTCCCCATGTTTCCCTAAAATGAAAAATGAAAAATAGTTAATTAGACTCACCCAATATGATTTCCAAATAGTAGCCAAATATCTTTCCCAACCAATGGTAAAAAATAATCTAAGGCTTGTTCAAGTATGGCCTCTAAGATTGCCCCAAAAATGTCCCTAAATAAGCCTTGGAACAATGACCCAAATGGGCCCTAGAGGCCCTAAGACATAGGCCAAGAATGGTTCAAGAAGTCTACCAAAATTGTCTAAGTGACCAAATTTGGCCCATAAGAGTGGCCAAACATAACTCAATAGAGGGTCCAAGCATGACCCAAAAAGGTGATAAAAAATAGTCTAAAAGGATGGCCAAACATAGCCTAAAGGTTTTCTAAACATGGCCCAATGGGGTGCCCAAACACGGTCCAAAAAGGTGCCCAAACATGACTCAAAAAGGTGACCAAAGGGGCAGGTGTCAAGAGGGTACAGCAGGCTGTCAAGTAGGCAAGGCATAGGCGTGCAGGGGCTAGCAGCACGACTCATGGCACGGCACGCGTGCAGCAGACTCAGGCGAGCAGCGTGCGGCTGGGGCATGGCTTGGCATGCTTGGGCTGTTTTTCTGCATTTTCACTGTAGCTAGTTGCAAGCTGATTTTTCCATTTTCTGATTTTTTTCTTCAAAGTGCTGCAGCTAGTTTTTTCCAATTTTTAACCTACTTCCTCAAGGTTTTTAAACCCCCCTTTTTTTGCACTTTTCCCACATATTTAAAGGGTGTTTTACACACCTAGCAAACTTATAATTTTCTAAAATTTCAACATAGCCCCCTCTGTTTTCTAAGTCTTTTTCCCACCTAATATTCATGATACATCATACAATTAAGGGTTTGTACATTTCCATCCTCACTCGATGGCCACAATTCATGAAATTAAACATACATTCGTTTCCTTCAACATATATACATGTAAGGCACATTAAATAAATATATCCTACATGTCATTTGGGCTTAAGCCCTTACATTACAAATTTGGCCCAAGGCCTATAGTTTACCAGTCTTCCAAATTAAAACACAAGTCTTTTGGGCTTATGCCCATTCATACAAAATATGCCCTAAGGGCCAAATATCCTTCCAAGTTCTTTTCCCTCCTTCCTTCAAGACTTCATCAAGTCTCAAGTACCGGAAGCCTTATCTGTAATATGATATCCCACGAGGGGTCAGCTTAACTGCTAGTATGACATAGTGCTAATGCAAGGAACAGAGTTAAGGCGTGGCATGTGTAAGTGTATATTTATAATCTACACGCCTTCCAATTCATCAATACAATGCATTAGTAATATGCGTGACACACCCATGCAAACTCTATGCCACACCTATGTCTCGTTTCATGGATTGGTCCCGTTGGTCAACGAGTACCAAAGCCTGTGTTCACGGATCGCTCTCGTTGGATAAGCAGGCACCAATGCAATGGCCAATTTTGAGTTTTTCACCACAGGATCTACACCCTCATAATGCACAGCACCAAGTGCTCAACCACACTATGTTTTCAAAGAATCACCATATGCCAATATGCCTTGATCTTTGTATGCAATTTCCAATGAAGTATTTCATCAAACACATGGTATATGCCTTAAACAATGCAATGTACTTAAAGCAACTATAACTTTTATATCACAAAACTTTGTCTACATGAACCTAACATGTAATCCAATCAATTTCACATATAAACACATTACATATTCACAACCTTAAAAATTTCTCAAAGATCATAAAATACATAAAGTACTAACACATGGAACAAATCATAACTCTCAAACCATAAGAATTTCTATCCATGAACATAAGCTATAATGAAATGAATTAAACATATAAACAAGTTACATGTTCATCACTTTGACAAATTCTCAAAGAACACATAGGTACACAAACTACCAACTCTAAGTTTTCAAAGCAACTACCAACTAAATGACTTTCTAATAGCAAGTAAACATATAAATCATTCAATCAACATAGAAAACACTCCTAAACTTAACCCTATTCCTTACTTAGCAAAATATCATACCTAAAAGGGTTTTTCTCAACCCTTGGGAGTTGTGTTCGCTATGCAGCATAACTAATCGGTGAGAATGTATTCCTTGACGTGGGGAACAACTTCCTAGAAGGAAGTATTGTGAGAATCCAAGCCTAGAAGTGTGTTTTGGAAGCTTGAAGATTGGAAAAAACCTAGGTTTCTTTCTCCCTTTTCTCCATGAACGTGCAGCTGCTATATCTCATACCAAAATAATGAAATTATATCACTAAGGGGCTGTATTTATAGTACAACCCGTCCTGAAATGCCTCAATTCGACATTCTACTTTAGCCAAAATTCATAAAATTATTTTTAATAAAAATTTTTAAAAAATTTATTTTTACCTGCAGTCGGGTTTGGCCAATTCAACCTGGGATGCCCTTTTGGTCCAATTTTTGAAATTATCTCTGAATAGGCTCAAAGTTTTACAATAGGTGTATTTTAACATTCTAAGTATATTTCTCTTCTATGGCATACTCAAAATATGCTTCTAAATATGACTTATATCTAAATGTGTATGTACAGTGCCCTACCGACAAATGGGGCATGAATAGTGTCATACCGGCAAAAAAAAAAAATTTATCCTTAATTTTCAGGCCTCTACAGTGCATCATTAGAATATCAATAAACGATATGAGATACTAACAGAATAGATGTTGTCACAAATAGGGTCCAGCTACCCTTAAAAACGTTCATCCTAGGTTCACCCCACTATCAGGCTCCTGAATAGCACTAAAGCCCTTTATCACATATCATGTCCTCCAAAAAAATTTATGAATCAGATGGAAATTGTGACAAATCACAACTCCAGGTACTCATAATAATACCATGATCATCTAAATTCCACAGGCGATGTACATATTTATGGAATAACAAATTCTTAGCAATGAGAGCCATAAAAAATTTTCAATATCCAATCAAAGTATAGAAATGAACAAGTTATCACATTAGGATATTGGCAATCAAATTCTCAACAAATCCACAAGGTAGAATAGGAATCAAATTATGCAAATCAACAATGGTCAGGTATGCATGGAATACAAATTGGCAACATTGGGAAAATAAAACTGTGACATAGCTAGGAATTACCACATGTTAGAGTTCGAGTTTTCTTACCTCAAAATAGTCCTTCCTCCCTTTTGGAGGAAATCAAACTTCCTTTTCTTTCCCTTTCGATGTCCCTATAAACCAGGAAATATTATTAAGTCTAATATATTTCATGGGCTTAATATGATTTTATAAATAAATATAGAGTCTCATCTGTCATATTTTAAGTCTATGGATCCATTTATTCCCCCTCTTGGTCACATCGTTGTACTATTACAGTGTCCTAAAAATAGTCAATTTTATATAGTTGTATTTTAAGTATTTTATTTGGCAAAAAAGACAGCCGTTGAGTTTGAAACGTTGAAAAACTTTAATGTACGTATTCTCATAATTTTTTGAAGTCATTCGATATCTTCATTTGGCCTTTAGGAAATTTTTGGGATTAACCCAGTTTGTCCGTTCACATTTTTTGAGATTTTATTTTGTAATTTGGATTTTGCCATTGAGTTTGGAATGCCCAAAAATGTTGGGTTGTACTACCTTTTTATTTTATTTAGACACCGGGAATAATTTACTAATTTAAATTAATTAAATTAAATTATTTTATATTATATTATATATTTATTCAGGTCCTATTTTAACCAAGTGCCTCAATGGCACAGTGGTTCACACATGTTAGTTAAGCTTCACACACGCACACAGTTTGGGTTCGAAACCCACTAGCTACAGCTTCCATATTTTTTTTTGATTTTTTGAAAACCAAACAACGGATACGGGCTTTAAATGTGGATAGGGTATCCCTGTTTAGAACAGGGTTATTAAATCAGATTTCTTATCTGTGTAGCCAAACAGAAAAATTTCTATTTTAAAATAAAACTAAACCAATATGGTATCGTTCCACTAAACCCATTATGCGATGGGGCGAGTCCCGACCCGAACCTGAAATCGATCCGACCCATCACTGTTCATCTTTCCCATCAAAATGGCCACTGTTGCCCTAAAAACGTAGGATTTTGTTCTTCTGTTTCGTGGAGTTTTTGAACTCCTTTTTCTCTATTTCTTGTTCCTATGGGTTTCTGTGGGGTTATACATCATCTTGGTGTTGGTTTAAAGCACTGAGGTGGTCTCAAAAGCTCAGTTGAGCTTCCATGGAGGTTTTCAGAATTTCCTTACGTACATGCTCGTTTCTCCATCAAAATCGATGGGGTTTGGTCTGTGATGACCCTCACATCATGGGGAATCAATCCTTGTTCTAAGATTAGGCTTTGGTGTTCATTTTTAAGAAATTGGTTTCTAAACCTATGGCTGCAATTCACTTTCTCATGGCCTTCCTTTGCTCGCGACCTAGGGTTTCGATAACCTTTATAGTGTCTAGTTTTGATCCTAAGCATCAAAAGTGAGTTTTATTAGCATTGGTTCAGACTTGTGTTTTTAAAGGTTCATCAATGGTGGTCACGCTTTTCCTAGCTTAAACTATGCTAAATCGCTTCTATTCTTCACTACCACGTGTGAAAGTCACATGCATGTACATTTTGAGTCATCAATTGTAACAAAAATGCTATATGAATCATGTTTTCTTAAGAAAGGAAGAATCAGTTTTCAAAGCTTATACCTTCAACAATGACTTCTTTCTCTCAGCTTCTAGCTATTAAGACCTCAATCTCACTCCTTTAAGGTGCATACATGAGTTCCTTCTTCCCCATTCTTCTTCTTTTTCTTCTTTTTCTCCTCTTTTATATCTCATTCACTCTTTATACACACATGCAGTCAAACACACACTAACTTCACGCACACTTCAAGTCTAAACTTTTTTATGTCATAGCACACACACAAGGTCTGAGCGCAACACACACACCCATGTTACCTATTTATACATGCCATCGTGTATATATATATATATATATATAATACATAGGGTTGATGTGTTGAATGTTATGCAATTGGGTGAGCATTTGGTCTAATGGCATGCTGCCACCTCAATTTTGAGTATGTAGAAATAGGAACTTATTTGAGTATATATATATATATATATATATATATATATATATATTTGATGGGATATATAGCACAAAGTGCTCACAGCCCAACTGGTATTCTTTTTGGACTTAAGACCTTTCCTCTTTTTGGTCTAGGGTTCAAACCCTTTGGCCATAATTTTGGCCTCATTTTTCTCCCTTTTTTTCCTACTTATGCCTTGTTTGGCATGTTAGGTATTATTCGTCAATTTTTGAAATTGTGCCTTAATTGTTTTAAAAACCCTTAGTATTCTCGCCTTAGTTTTGATTTTTGTGTGCTAAATTTTTATGTCGTAAATATGATTTTTTTGTTGTATTATGTCATGTTTTATCTAACCAAAAATATTTCGTATTTATCGACAAATTTGATGTAAGTTTGTTTTATTCTCACATCATGCTAATTTGCCCAATTTCTCTTTGTGTACTATTTTTAACATTTACGACCTACTAGTTCCAATTTGAGATGTCAAATAAATTAATATATAATTAATTTTGTAAAAATGATATTAAAGTAAATTACTTTGCCTAATTGGGTCGGGATATTACATCCACCCCCTCTTAGGAAAGTTTGGTCCCCAAACTTGGCAAATCTCGTAATGCGAAGAGTTACGGGTACTTGGCGCGAATCTCATCCTCTCGCTCCTAAGTGGCTTCCTCAATATGATGATTTCTCCACAGTGCTTTCACTAGTGGAATAGTCTTGTTTTGCAAAACTTGCTCCCGGTGGCCCAAGATCTGTACTGGCTGCTCAACATAAGTTAGATTCTCTTGGACATCCAAGGGCTCGTACTTAACCAATTCATCTGGATTGTGCAAGTACATCCTCAGCATAGAAACATGGAAACTATTGTGCACATGCGCCAACTCTGATGGTAGGGAAAGTCGGTATACCACCGGTCTGACTCGTTCTACGACCTTAAACGGTCCGATGTAACGAGGTCCTAGCTTCTATTTCTTCCCAAATCTCACTATACCCTTCATAGGTGACACTTTCAGAAACACATGATCGCCCACTTCAAATTCTAGATCCTTTCTTCGGACATTGGCATAACTCTTCTGGCAGAATTAAGAATTAAGTTACCAGTAATCATTGCTTGATTAGCTAGATCTTTTCTGTCGTTTGTTCTATTATCTCTGGGCCAAATAAATTCCTTTCCCCTACCTCTGTCCAACATAATAGAGATCGACATTTTCTGTCGTATAATGCCTCATATGGTGCCATGCCAACACTGGACTAATAGCTATTATTGTATGTGAACTCCACCAGCAATAGCTGTTCCTCCCAGCTTCTTCTGAAGTCCATGACACAAAAACGTAGCATATCCTCCAAGGTCTAAATCGTTCTTTTAGACTGTCCATTAGTCTCTGGGTGGTAAGCAGTACTAAGACTGAGTTTTGTGCCAATCGCTTTTTGTAGGCTATTCCAAAATAGGGACACAAATCTTGGGTCTCGATCAGACACTATAGATACTGGGACTCCATGTAATTGAACAATCTCCTAAATATTGAGCACTGCCAATCGTTCTAGTGTCTGAGTCGTCTTGGTCATAAGGAAGTGAGCTATTTTCGTCAATCTGTCCACAATCACCCATATGGAATCACTCCTCTACATTGTCCTAAGCAACCCAGACACAAAATCTATAGTGATGTGTTCCCATTTCCACTCAAGTATCGGGAGTGGTTGCAAAAGTCCGTCGGGCTTCTAATGTTCGACTTTGACTTGCTGGCACTTAACACATCGTGTTATGTACTCAACGATGTCCCTCTTCATGCCTGACCACTAATAAGTACTTCGGACATTGTGGTACATCTTGGTGTTCCCTAGGTGCATGGCAAACTTTGAGTTGTGCGCCCCATCAAGGATCTCCTATCTAATCCCGGGCATATCTGGCACACAGATTTTGTCTTGAAAGCATAACACCCCATTTCGGACAACAAATTCTGGATTCCTACCTGCCTTAGCATCTTCTTAGAGTTTGACCAACTTCTCATCTCGGGACTGTAGCTCCTTAATCTTATCCACAATCATCAATTCGACTGTCACATTGGTAAGCACTGTTCTGAAGTCTGGCAGAACCACTTCTATCTCCATCATTTATAGTTCTTTTAGCAACTCCCATTGTGTAGTCAACAAGAAAGCAAGACTCCCTGATGACTTCCTGCTGAGAGCATCTACTACCACATTAACCTTTCTTGGGTGGTACTGTATATCGAGCTCATAATCCTTTATCAACTCCAGCCATCGACGTTGTTGCATGTTGAGCTCTCTTTGTGTAAACAGATACTTAAGGTTCTTGTGGTCCATAAAAATCTCACATGTCGCTCCATAGAGATAATGCCTTCAGATCTTTAGTGCAAACACAATTGCTGCAAGTTCAAGGTCATGAGTTGGGTAGTTCTTCTCATGTGGTCTTAATTACCATGAGGCATAGGCCACTACCTTGCCCTTCTGCATTAGAACACACCCCAAGCTTTTGTATAATGCATCATTGTGTATCACAAAGCCTTTTGTCCTCTTTGGTATCGTTAAAATCAGAGCTGACACTAGACAGTTTTTTAGTTCTTGGAAACTCTTCTCCCTTTCTTTCATCCATACAAAAGAAGTATTCTTTCAAGTCAGTTGGGTGATTGGTGCTACTGTTTTGGAAAATAATTTGACAAACCTTCTTTAATAGCCATCCAACCCCATGAAACTGCGGACTTTTGTGATGCTAGTTGGCCGAGGCCAATTTACAATGGCTTCTATCTTGTGGGAATCCACTGAGATTCCATCTTTGGTGATTATATTTCCAAGAAATGAGATTCTAGGGACCCAGAACTCACACTTATTTAGCTTGGCATACAACTTCTGCTCCCGTAGCTTCTACAAAGCTTTTCTTAAATGTACTTTGTGTTCTTCTGGGTTCTTAGAATAAACTAAGATATCATCAATGAATACAATCATGAATTCATCTAGGTACAGCTTGGAAACCTTGTTCATTAAGTTCATGAATGCAGTTGGGGCATTTGTCACCCCAAAAGGCATCACTAGGAATTCATAGTGTCCATACCGAGTTCTGAATGCCGTTTTTTCTACATCTGCAGGCTTGGCTTTCAACTGATGGTACCCTAACCTCAAGTCAATCTTTGAGAAGACCTGTGTCTCTTTCAACTGGTCAAATAAATCATCTACCCTTAGTAGAGGGTACTTGCTCTAGATGGTGACTTTGTTCAACTCTCTATAGTCGATACACAGTTTCATAGTCCCATCATTCTTCTTAACAAACAACACTGAGGCAACCCATGGCGAAGAGCTGGTTTGTATAAAACCTTTGTCTAGCAACTCTTGTAGCTACAATTTTAATTCTTTTAGCTCTACTAGTGCCATTCGGTAAGGGGCCTTAGATACAGGTGAAGTGCTAGGAAGTACATCAATGCTGAACTCGATTTCTCGATCAACAAACATTCCAGGCAGATCGTCCAAGAATACATCGGGAAACATTTTGGCAACAGGAATCTAATCTAGTATGGGTTCTTGTGAGCGGGTGTCAATGACGTTACACAAGAAACCATGACATCCTTTGCGAAGCAAACGCCTAGCTTGGATGGAAGAAACAAAATAGGGTGGAGAGGTTACTCTTGTCCCTTCAAATACAATGCTTGGCTATCTTGGATTCTGAATATGGATTCTCTTGCCTACACAATCGATGGTAGTGTGATTCGTAGTCAGCCAATCCATGGTCCTTCATTTTTGGCCTGAGGTCGTGCGACAAAGGCTGATGTGGTAGGTGTAGAGCTGATCATAATCCTGCCACTCTTGGGACAATCTCTCATGAAATGCCCAGCCTGACCGCAACTGAAGCAGACATTGGTGCTCCTATAGCAATGTCCCTTGTGTATCTTCTAGCAGGTGGGGCATTTTGTTGTGCCTTCATTGCTGTGGTTAGCTTTTCGTTAACTAGGCCCTGTCTCTACATTACGTGAGCCGACACTTGGCTTGAAGAGCGAGGATCCCATCCTTTATCTCTGTTGCCACTTAACCTCTAGTTCCCTTTTCTCTTCGTATACTCCTCCCCACCGTGCTCTATAATCCTTGCCATCGCTACTACTTCATTGTAAGTGGCTAGTCGCTAGGGCATATGTCACAACACAAAAATCCACCCTACGCGGATCCCGAATCGCGACCACCACCCTTTGGCCCAAGGGCTGTCGGGCAAGGCTCACATAAGCAACAGTGCCGGACGGTGGGGCGGCCTATGTTTGCGGAAGCGTGAAAAATTTTTTCTTTTTTTTTTTCTTCTTTTAAATTTCCCGCACTTCCGCCTGCTACTGTTGCTCTTCAGAACGGTACATGTCATAACCCGAACCCCACCTTATGCGGATGTCGAGGACGTGATGCTAGTTAGCTGCCTTGCTGGTTTACCGACCGACAATGCGACCAACCAAAGGCGAACTTCTGAACTTACTGATGAATTACATTCCAAATGTAGGGTCAAATCAGTAGAATTTAAAACTTTTTCAATTCGGGAATGCAACTCATTTATAAATACCATAGAGGTATGTACCACAGAGCAAGTCTAAAACCAGATAGCTAATAACTCTAACCACAGAGCACATCTATAATCAGACATATAACACAGAGCATATCTAATCTCTCTAGAGTACCATTACCATGAGCCATGTCCCAATATCAGTAAATTTAATCATATCATAACACTCACTTGAAAAATCAGATTCAGTCCATAAGAGTACAAGTCTCCACAAATTAGTGCCATCAGATCCTTTACTTGGAATGACTCTTGGCCTATCCATGTCATATCATAGTGCCTTCTAATCCAATGGAGATAAATCCTGAAAAATGTTAGGATAATGGGGTGAGTTTAAATAAGCCCAGTGAGTAACACAGGTTCCCTGTCATGGGTTTCAAAAACCAATTCTTGCTTACAAAGCACATGGAGGGTTTAGTTATTTCAGAAATAGAAGTTTAATAAATCCACTTAATACAGTTAAGTAGAATAAAATAGAACCAAACCAAACAGTACAAACAGATCAGAACATAACATAACAAATTAGATCAAAACAGTAAACGATGTCAATATATCAATCAGAGACACATGCATATGACCAACGGAGCAGAACATAATGGAATTGAGTGGAAACAATATATCAATCAGAGTCACAGGCATATCATCAACGGAACGGAACATAACGGAATTGAGTGAAAACAATATGTTAATCAAAGACACATGCATATCATCAACGGAATGGAACATAACAGAATTGAGCAAAAATGATATATCAATCAAAGACACAAGCATATCATCAACAGAACGGAACATAATGGAATTGAGCGGAAACAATATATCAATCAGAGACACGGGCATATTATCAACGGAATAGAACATAACGGAATTGAGCGAAAATAATATATCAATTCAAGACACAAACATATCATCAACGGAACAGAACATAACGGAATTGAGCGAAAACAATATATCAACTCAAGACACAGGCATACCATCAACGGAACGGAACATAACAGAATTGAGCGGAAACAATATATCAACTAGAGACACAGACATATTATCAATGGAACGGAACATAACGAAATTGAGCGGAAACAATATATCAATTCAAGACACAAGCATATCATCAACAGAACGGAACATAACAGAATTGAGTGAAAACAATATATCAATCAAAGACACAGGCATATCATCAACAGAACAGAACATAACAGAATTGAGAGGAAACAATATATCAATCATAGACACAGGCATATTATCAACGGAACGCAACATAACGGAATTGAGCAGAAACAATATATCAATCAAAGACACAAGCATATCATCAACGGAACGGAACATAACGGAATTGAGCGAAAACAATATATTAATCAGAGACACAGGCATATTATCAATGGAATGGAACATAACAGAATTGAGCGAAAATAATATATCAATCAGAGACACAGGCATATTATCAACGAAATGGAACATAACGGAATTAAGCAAAAACAATATATCAATTCAAGACACAGGCATATCATCAACGGAATGGAACATAATGGAATTGAGTGAAAACAATATATCAATCAAAGACACAGGCATATCATCAATAGAACAGAACATAACGGAATTGAGCGAAAATAATATATCAATCAGAGACACAGGCATATCATCAACGTAACGGAACATAAAGAAATTGAGCGGAAACAATATATCAATCAAAGACACAGGCATATCATCAACGGAACGGAACATAACGAAATTAAGCATATCAATCAGGGACACAAACATATCATCAACGGAACGGAACATAGCGGAATTGAGTATATCAATCAAGGACATAGGCATATCATTAACGAGTAGAACAGGTCAGTATTGAGCGGAACAGGACAAAACAAAACAGGGCAAGATGCTAATTAGGCGGGACAGAACAAAATCATGCCACGTGTAATGTAGTACAAAAGGGTATGCATTTAAGTATACACATTAAAAAGTATAACATATAAAATGGTACAGTGTATCAAAATACAGTATCTAGACAGTGTAACTTATATACCAAGTCGGAAGTTCCAAGTTACTCACAAACTGTTCGCTTATCTCCTTGTATAGATACTCTGTTAACCTCCAGATGCATTAGGCATCTCCATGCATATCCTGAATAATCATCATCAATTATAGACAAATCAGAATATAACCATTCATAACTTATTCATCATCTTAGGCGTTTATCGGATTACCTAAGATAGCCTAATAGCCTATTTCCCTTTCATTAGGTTTCATCCGAGGCTATTTCATTCTTTAATTAGGCTCAGTAGTTATCAGGATTATGATCTAAGTCATTTAGACTTCAATCGTTATCAGTTAAGTACTTATTCAACCTTAAGGGCAAAATGGTAATTTCACCATTCTTGCCTTGAACCTTGTCGTGGTCCTCAGAATAGTCAATATATCTTAAATATAAAGTTCTAAGTCTTTTGGACTTCATTTGGTATCTGCTTTTGATCATCGGGACACATCGATCATTTCTCATTTTATACATTAATTGTTCCAGAGTCTTATTTGGCCCTTCAATGTTCATAATTATGCTTATGACAATTTATTGGATCATATCGGCCTTTATTCGACCTCTACTTACACTTACCATGCTCAGGGGCATTTTGGTCATTTTACGTTTTGTGAAATTCTGACCCTGATTTGTCATTTAATCATGTGTACAGTTTCATGAGTGTTTGGGCCTTTATCGGTATCAATTTCGTCCCATTTGGACTTTGTATAGCATTAGGGGCATTTTGGTAATTTTACATGATGTATGGCTAACTTTTTTCGGGACCTCAGTTCATAAAATGGACCTCACCATTAGGTCCAGATTGTCCGACATAGTTAAATTGGACTATTGTTTATGTTTAATCTGCCCTAGGTATCATTAGAGGTAATACGGTCATTTACCATTTACGTATCTATATTTTTTGGAACTTAATTTCCTAAATCGGACTCCACCGTTGAGTCCAGAATGCCCAACATAATGAAAATGGACTATCTTTTATTTTTATTTGGCCTTAGGTATCATCAGAGGCAGTACAGTCATTTACTATTTGCGTGTCTTTATTTTTCGGGACTTAATTTCCCAAATCAGACTCCATTGTTGAGTCCGGAATGCCCGAAATAGTAAAAGTACACTATTTATTTATTCAATTTGGACTTCGTTTGAGTCATTTAGTATCCAAGGGTAAAATAGTAATTTTACCCAATTAATAAAATAATTATTTTATTATTTATTTATGTCCCAGGGCTTATTTGCATTAATTTTTCAGAAACTGGGTCAGAACATAATTTTGCAGAACAGTTGGGGTCAAAGTATAATTTACTAAAGTTTTGGTTTTTCTTTTAATTTTAAAACAGTGAACTAAAGGGTTTATTAACCTAAACCCTAGACCGGACTGGGAATATGGTGAACCAACCGGTTCAGTCATCCTTACTGAACCGGAATAACATATCCCTGTTATTCCAATTTGGCCCCTTATCCGTGTTTCAGTTATTCCTAATTCCCAGTTCAGATTTATTAACTATGTTACCAAACAGGGGGAAATCAATTTAAACTTAAACCTTAAATGGCGTCGTGCCACTTAAGCCCATTTATACGACGGGTGGGTTCCGACCCGAACCAAGATCCGATCCGACCCGTGTCCGGCACTGTTCATTGTCTTCCTCATAACGATGAACAGTAACCCTAAATTTTAGTTTCAGTTTTTTTTTTTCCAATTTCATGGATTTTTAAGGTGTTTCTTCCTCTGCTTTTGGGTGATGCGAGTTTCTGGGGGTAAGGCCAACGTCTTGGCATTCATTTTGTGGCTCGAATCTACCGATGGAGTTGAGTTCAACTCCATTATCGTGGGGCCTATAGCTCGGTCGTATACCTTCATTTCTTAACCAAATGTGATAATTTTTGGCTTGTTATAACCGTACGATCATAAGGATTAATATTGCATTCATAAAACTAGGATTAAGGTTCGGTTTGAGATACCCCAAATCAGACCCGTGACCTGAACTCTAGTTTTAGGGCTCATTTGTGAGCCTTTTCACTTGGTTTTTGTTGTAGTGAAAACCTTACAACATCTAGGTCAGGTCTAAGCAAGCCAAAATGAGTTTGGTTGGGGTTGAATCAGACCTGCTCCAATAGAGGTCATCAATGGTGGTTTCTCACTGGTTTATGCATTTCAAGCTACCTAGGCTCTCCTAATTTGTTCAAAATCCATCCCTCAGTATTATTTGATTACATGCATGTAAATATAGGCACTCAAAATGCTGAAACAGTGAGCAGAAGTTGAAAAGGAAAATTCTGGGTTTTTGGCATTATACCTTGGTCGACCACTGTTCCTTCAATCAAGTTTCTCCCTTTCTCTTAGGCTCAATGTAAGGTCTTTAGTTGTTAGCTCAGCTCAGTCGTGCACTGGTCAGTCCCCTTCCTCTTTGTGCACCTCCATGTGGAACACCCACCATGCACACACTATATCTCATTTCCATTTCTCTCTCTACTTCACTCTCTCTCTACCCAAGCACACACGCCCACAGATATACAGATACAACACACTCACATGTTGTGTTTTTAAAAGAATCAGACTTATATGTAAATGAGTGCACCTATACATATACTTATGTGTATACACTTACAGGGCTTAGGTGTAATGATATGGGCTAGGGCAGAGGGTGATGTGGGCTAAGGCATATAGGCTGATGGAGTGGTGAGATGTTGCATGTATGGCCATTGGCCAACTTGGGAGGTGGCCTTGGCTAAATTGGGTTCATATACAATTATGTTGTATATTTAGGCACAAAGTTGTTGGTAGCCCACTTGGTTTATTTTTGGGTGCCTAAAATCTTACCCCACTCGGTCAAGGGTTCAAATCTCCTTGGCCTCACTTTTGGGCATTTTTCCACATTTTGGACTTAGGCCCTGTTTGGTTGGCGTAGAATTCTGTTTTAGCTTTTTCCTGCATAATTTCTTTTCTATTGCTCTTTTTACGAAATGGTTTCTTCTGAGGGTTTTGTATTTCAGTTAGCTTCGATGTCAAAGGCCCCGTGTCGGTTATTATTTCTTTGTGATTTTCGTAGTTGGCTAATTCGAGTTTCCACAGTGTTTCAATGACATCATTTCACCTAATTAATAAGTAATTAGGTTCGGGTATTACACCCTCCTCTCTTGACGTGTTTAATAATTTTATTGGTCTATCGTGACCGTCGAGAGATTCCCGATTAACTGTCTTCATTACTCTTTGTGTCGGTTCTAATTAATAATTAGCTAACTAATTATTAATTAATCGGGTCGGGATGTTACAGTACACATGATTATACATTCAGAGCATAATAAAAACTTTTAAGACTTTATAAATAATACATATCTAGTTATCCCTCAGGACTTAAGTCACATGACATTTTAATATTTACTATAACAAAAGTGACTAACTACGAGTCCTTAGTACTTCCCAAAAACTGCTAATCCTGTACTGAGCTTCCTACACCCTTCCTCAAAATAGGCATAGCTCTAACCATCTTTATCACCAAAAAAAGTCATGGGTGCCTTCAGATACCTGTATATTTTTCGGATAAATCCGGTAAGCTAAACTAAGCTTATGAGTAATTCCAACATTTGTCATGGGTTTTCAATTGGCAGTGGTTAGTATAAGAGAGTTTATAAAACATTCACTACCAATTGTTCGCGTTTTTCAAATAAGAATATATGAATTCTTTTAAACAGATTGCTTTGAAACATTCAAGGTATTCAAGCTAAACATGTACTTCTTCAAATAGAGTATAGGAAACTTCAACACACGTAACACAAAACAATTTAAAGCATTCGAATAAAACATATATTTCACGTATACAAAGTGTAAGAATATTCAAGACATATAACACGGAGCGTTTAAAGCACTTGAGTGGGACATGCAATATACAATGTAAACTTGTAAACATGTATATGGTGGCCAATGTGACCAAAAGAGTTTAAATCTTTTGCTTATCAATAGGATGAATAAAAATCTTTCTTCTTGTAAACATGAGGGTATGGGCCTTTATTTTAAAACAGGGTCATTTCCTTTAAAACAAATACTTCTTCATGTGAAAGGGGCTCGAAAAATCTTTTGCGATTTCTTATGAAAACATGAAAACTTTAGAGTTCATGAAATCAACATATATAGTACATTTAGGAATGGAGGGATAAACCTGTTGTAACACCCCGACCTTGATTAATTAATAATTAGTTTACTAATTATTAATTAGAATCAACATAAAAAATAATTAAGAAAATTAATCAAAAATCTCTCGATAGTCATGATAGACCAATAAAATAATTTAATATGTCAAGAGAGGAAGGCTTAATTTAGTTATCTTAGCCTGATTTTAACGCGACAAGAATTCGAATTAACAAGCTACAAAGAACACAAAGAGATAAAATCCGACACAAGGCATTCGACATCGAAGTTAACCGAAATAGGAAGCGACCAGAAGAAACCGCTTCATAAAAAAGAGCAATAAAAAAGAAAATATTAAGGAAATAGCTAAAATGGAAAACTGTGTCAGCCAAACGAGGCATAAGCACAAAATAGGAAAAAAGGGCAAAAGTGAGGCCAAGGGGATTTGAATCCTTGACCAAGTGAGGGAAGTATAAAGGCATCCAAAAACATACCAAGTGGGCTACCAGCACTTTTGTGCTTAATCATATAACAAAAATGTATATAAGCCCAATTTAACCAAGCTCACCTCCCAGATAAGCCAATAGGATTTCATTCAGTAAACTAAAATATAAAATTATGCAATGATATATATGTACCTAAGCCTATTGCGTATGAAGGTGTATCTTCAGACTTATAGAGAGAGAGAGAGAGAGAGAGAGATCTAGTGTGAGAAAAAACTTCAAGTGTGTGTGCTGCATATTCAAACAGTGTGTATGTGTGTGTCGTAGTGTGTAACAATGTGTGAATGTATGTGTGCAAGGAGCTTTACAAAGAAGGAAGCAAATGGAGGAAGAGGGGAAAGAGAACCAGGGGTATCAAGGTGAGGTTCTTTCCTTATTTTAATTCTGTTCTAAGCAAATTATAACTTAGTAGAAGTAGCACACAAGCTTGCGCACTCCAAAACAGTGGTTCAAGTATGAACCACTATTGTTGAAAGCTTGGAAAAAACTTGCCTAACCTCCAAACTAGCACAATGGCCACTTCTGAGTCTTGAAATGTGAAACACGCAAGGGAAAAAGGAAGAAAAAAAGAAACCCGAGGTAATGGTTCATAAATGAGCACTGTTCCAGTGAGATACCGAGATCTCAACAATGGCAAATCCAAATAGATGCGTTTAGGCTTGCATGCATGGTTAAGAATAGATACCCCATGACTCAAGGAGTCCAACGCAACAAACCAAAGGGAAAATGATATTGAAATGAGTTAGAAATCAGATCTAAAATCGAGACCCTCTAAAGACCTTTCACCGAACTGTTGAGCTCATACCAAACCCCCAAAACAGTGCCAAACTCTTTCTGAGATGTGCTGAAACCTAAAAGAATCAACCAAACCTCACAAATTTCATTAGAAATCCACGAAATACAAAGGATACTGTAACTAAGGTTGCAGAGCTACAGTGCACAAGCACGGGGAAGAAAAAGACCCCATTGAGTCAACTCATGAGTTGACTCGATCGATCCTGACCGAGTTAAACTAGCCCACTTTGTCGACTCAGACACGTGTCGGCTTGTGAAATAAGCCACCGCATTAATGAAACGGCAGCGTTTTGTTAAGTGAGAAATTGATTTTAAATGATTTCCAAATGTTTGGTTACAGGAGTTATTAATCAGAAATCAAGTTTTTAGGATAACCAAAACGTGGATAAGGTATGTATCAGAGATATCCTATTTTGGTTCCTACGAGTGACTTGAACCGACTGGTTCATAAGGGTTCTGGTTCGATCTAGGGTTTACCCTAGTGAATCCAATAGTTTAGTGTGTTAATTAAAATAAGGAAAACCCTAACTTCCTGAAATTTGAGTTTGACCCCAACAGTTTTGAATAATTATGTTCTGGCCCGGCCTTCGAAAAAATAATTTAAATAAACCTCTATGAAATAATTAAGAAATAAAATAATTTATTTAATTATTTTATTAATTGAGCAAAATAACCATTTTGCCCTTAGGACACCAAATAAGTAAAACGAAGCCCAAATAAACTAAATAAGTAGTGTATTTTTACTATTTCGGACTCAACGGTGGAGTCTGATTTGTGAAATCAAGCCCCAAAAAATATAGACACGTAAATGGTAAATAACTATATTGCCCCTAATGATACCTAGGGCAAATTAAACATAAAAAATAGTCCAGTCTAACTATGTCAAACATTCTGGACCTAATAGTGAGGTCCATTTTATGAACCGAGGTCCCGAAAAATTTAGCTATACAACATGTGAAATTATCAAAATGCCCTTGATGCCTATACAAAGTCCAAATAAAGTCCAAATGGGACGAAATTGATACCGATAGAAGCTCAGATACTCATGAAACTGTACACATGATTAAATGATGAATCGAGGTCAAAATTTTCACAAAACATAAAATGACCAAAATACCCCTGAGCATGGTAAGTGCAAAGTAGAGGTCGAATAGAGGTCAATCTGATCTAATAAATTGTCATAAGCATAATTATGGAAATTAAGGGGCTAAATAAGACTCCGGAATAGTCAATGTATAAAACAAAAAATGATCGATGTGTCCCGATGATCTAAAACAGGTTCCAAATGAAGTCCAAAAGACTTAAAAAATTATATATAAGATATATGGGATATTCTGAGGACCACGTAGGGTTTGGGGCAAGAATGAAAAATTACCATTTGCCCCTAAGGTTAAATAAGTGATTAATTGATAACGAATGAAGTCAAGATGACTTAGACTATAATTCTGAAAGCTACTAAGCTTAATCAAGGAATTCAATAGCCTAAGTTGAAACCCAAAAAATGGGTAATAGGCCAATGGATTTAATTAGGTGATCTGATAAACGAGTGAGATGATGAATAATTCATGAATGGATGAATTTTTATATTTCTGTGATTGATGATGATTATTCAGGATATACAAGGATGTGTCTAAGACAGTATCTAGAGAACATCTGTGAATGGAGATAAGTATAAAAGTTTGTAAGTAACTTGGAACATCTGACTTGGTGATATTTTAACTATCATAATATCTTCACACACTGTACCGTTTCATATACTATACTGTTTAAATGCATATACTTAAATGCATACTCTTTGTACTGTATTACACATGACATGATTTTGTTCTATCCTGCTCTTCTGTTCTGTTCGGGTCTGTTCTGTTCTGTTATATGGTCTATTCTGATTTTTTTTGTTATGTTGTGTCTTACTCTTAGGCCCACTCTAGGATTGAGCGGTATGACTTAAGTAGGTTAGAGCCAAACATAGAGGGTAGAGGCCCCACGAGTGTCCGCTCATGGGCAGCTGGGAAAGGCATCTTGTTCTATTCTGTTTCGCTCAATTCTATCTTGTTCCGTTCCGTTGATGATTTGCCTATGTTTCTAATTGATATATTGTCATCTTGTTCTATTCTGATCTGATTTGATCTGATCTGTTTGTTCTATTTAGTTCGGTTCTATTTTATTCTACTTAAACTGCATTTAAAGTGGATTTATATAACTATTATTTTTGAAGTGACTGAACTATCCATTTGTTTTATAGGCAAAAACATTTTTTGAAACCTGATGCTGCACTTTTTGACTCGCAACACGTGAGGGCTCCGTGACCTGTAGAACACTCAGAAAGATGATCAGAGGACCACCGGATTGGCTGCGGCAGTAGCCGCTCCGATGCTTAAGTAAGTAAGGGAATTGAAAGACTGTATTGAAAGCCAAAGAATGAGCATAGAGAATAAGGCGTACCTTTAGGGTTTAATTTATAGGCCGTGGCTTTCCTCAGTTGGTGAGGATTTGATGCCATGAATATAGGGATTTGATCATCGGAGATTGTAGTTACCTTCTGGGTCTTTGAGTCGTAGATGGAGATAATAATAAGTAGTAGTTTTCGCATTGAAGACCGTTTCCTTATTCCCCGCTTGACAGTTGTTAAGGAAACCATAAGATTGGATCCATATGAAGTGTTGAATAAATATTGTCCAGAACGGAAGGTCTGGAAGATGTATATATGAGAATGTCTTGAAGGCTTCATCTGTACTGTATGATCGAGTTTATCGGCTCTGAATGATATATAAATAAGAATGCCCTGAAGGCTTGTGGCTGCTCTGTATGATAGACATATATGAGAATACCCTGAAGGCTTGTGGCTGTTCTGTATGATCGAAATTGTTAGCTCTGTAGGATCGAGATTTGATAACTCAGTGGGCACACGTGTCTCAAAGTGATTAGTGTGTCTGTTTGTGGTATATCAGCTACTCCCCCCCCCCCGAGCCCTTGTTAAAAGCTAGGGTTTTAACTAGGGTTGAGGGTTTTGTGAAGAGTCATACGTTTTGCTTTCCCATTTCTCAAGACGTCGGTTTAATGCATCATTTATTGCGCAGCCGATACTTGAGAATTCATCATTACTCTCAACCGTTGTGTCGGCTCGTCTTGGAAGGCTCATATTTTGAATGTGTATATAAAGAGAGGGAAAGGTCTTTCATACCTTTTTTCTGCGTTTACTTCTACAGTGCCAGACCGCCATTTGACATATCCTGAAGTTTGGAGGTTACCCGGTGTTCATAATCCTTTACTGATCTCAGGTTCGACTTTTAGTCTCCTTCTACACTCCTTCTCATTTGTTTCATTTCTTTCTCTTGTTTGCCATGTCTGGCTTAGAATCACACTCTGGTTTGGGAAGTCCTTCTGAGACCGATCCTCAAATGCAATTAGTGAGCGTTGATGAAAATAGGCTGGTAGATCCCCCCTTCAGTCTGGGGGTTAGGATTGTTGATGCTTTTGACGAGCCCCCGAATAGGGCTGGTGAGACTTCTGGTCAATCTGGTCACAGAGAGGAGGGTGAGAGTGTAATTACTGAAAGTATGTTGAAGGAGTTATGGGCGAAGTTCAAACTTCCCAATAATGTAACTTTCAGGGTCCCAGATTCTTAGGATCGCCCTGGGCGATGTTAGAGAGGGGGAAATCTGTGCCTATCTGGCCTGGTTTGAAATGGGTCTTACACTCCCCTTTCCTGATATAATAAAACAATTCTTTTGTTGGTTTGACCTTTGCCCCGCAGACTTGAACCTTAACAGTTGGAGACATCTGTTGAGCTTTATTGTGTTAGGGCATATGAATAATGTCGAGGTGTCCCTTGACTTGATCCGTAGCAATATGGATCTAAAATTTTAAAAGGCGGAGGGTATTTTTTATATGTCTTTCGATAGTGGGTTCAGACCCCTTACTTCTGTGCCCTCCTCCAACAAGACCTGGAAGAAATGGTACTTCTTTATTAAAGGAGGATGGGAATTCAAGAACTTTGAGGGTCAACCTTCCACATTCCCTCGAACCACTGGGCCAAGGGGTGAGGCTCAACTTTTTCGTGGCTGCGTTGACTCCGTTTTGTTTGCCAATTTGTTGAACTAATCAATTTCTGTGCTTGCTTTGCAGTTAAGAGTGCGTGGAAGAGACCAGACTTCTCTTCTTCGATTCAGAAGCAATATAAGAAGCTCTTGAAGCCCAACATTAGGGACCATTCTTCCATTGTCAACCCTGATAAATTAATGGCTGCCAGGGGTAGTGTCGAGGAGATTGCTGATAATGTGATGGCTCAGTGGGAGTCCGGGCCATCACCGTCTGTGACGACGGGGGAGGCTTCCTCTCCAGTGGTTCCTTCCGTTCCGAAGAAGCGGAGGCTAGTTTTGTCCTCTCCCGAGCCTGCTAAAAGGGAGGAAGAGGCTCTTGTCCCTATCACGGTGGTTCCTCCAATCCCGTCTCGTCGAGCGGGTAAGGGGGCATCATCATCGGTGGCTCCTGATGTTGCTGGTCAGGGGGCCAAGAAGATTCTAAGTGACTTCTGGGCCAAAGGCTCAGTTAAAATTAAGCCTCAGGCGTCGGGGAAGCTTCTTGCTGACTTGACCGCTCTTCAGGTTAAGGTGAGCTCGTCAGGCCCATACTTTTCTTTCCTTTAAGCGTTTATACTGGTATTGAATCGTTTTCTTTGTGTTATGCAGACCTTGCATACCCTTTCTGCTTTGGTGGAGGTTTCTCCATCTGTGG
This sequence comes from Nyssa sinensis, assembly GCA_008638375.1. Lineage (NCBI taxonomy): Eukaryota > Viridiplantae > Streptophyta > Magnoliopsida > Cornales > Nyssaceae > Nyssa > Nyssa sinensis. Next base: position 9,763,133 of record CM018033.1, read on the forward strand.
AGGAGCTTGACCAACTTCAGGGCCAATCTGGACGATTTGGGACTCCAGCTTGGTACTGCTCGGTCGGAGGCTCACGACTCTACGAAGAAGTTGAAGAAGTGTCAGAACTCCTTGACAGTGATGGAGTCGGAGAGAACCTTGCCGTTGAGCGGGCAAAGAGGTTGCAGGTGGAGATGAATGGCTTGCGGTTCCAGCACCGTAGACAGCTCGATGAAGCCGTGGAGCAGGCATTGATGGACAATGAGGAGGAGATGAGGTCGAAGCTGGAAGGAATGGCCCATCGTTTGATTACGTTTGGGTTTAATAACTTCCACTCTCAGCTTCTTGCCAAATTTCCCGACCTAGACGTCTCCTCCATTGTGCCGCCTGGATCTGAACCTTTAGAGGTTGTCATCCAGGGTGAAGTGGCTGATGTCCTTCCTGCCGATCCCACGGAAGAGGTTGTACCGACTGAGGTGGTTGATACTGCTCCTGCTAATCCTTCTCCGGTTGCTGATCCTGTCCCTACTGATCAGGCTTAGGATGAATATTTTGCTATCTTTCAATGTATTTGGAACATACATTTGTTAATGGAACAATCTTTTGGTTAATGCTCGTTTCTTTGTTATATTGTTCTGTAGTATTTGTGCATGTCTTGAGTTCTGTTGCTATATGGTGCCTTAACATGTAGTTGATAGTGGTAAGCGTTGCTAGTAGCGCTACTCTGGAATTTAGTGTATGCCAGATTAGATTTTCCTCTGTAGGTAGCTGTGTTCCGATCTTCTTTACTTGTCTTAGGTCAGTAATTGGAGACTTCTTTTTTGAAGTATTTCAAAGCTGACCATTCTGAATCCGGAGACATAATAATAAGCGGATACCTTGTGATTGTAGTTTGGTTGATCAGAACTTCTGCCTCTAGACTTGTTAGAAATCACGATACGTCATAGTTGATGGACTTCTGTTGTACACGTGGCCCTCTAAGTGTTAATGACATGGAGAAACCTGTCACGTCATATACGTGGAAAAGATTAAAAGCCTGTGTATTACGTGTATGGCTCTGCCTTTTGCTTCTCCCGAGAGGGTGGTTTAATACTCCATTTATTGCACCTCCGTCGTTTGGGATTTCGAAGCTAGCACTTCGCTTAACCGTTGTGACGGTTCAACTGGGTGGCCTTTGTATATATATGAAAACGAGGGCATACGGTTGCGCTCAACCCTTTCGCTCCCCGAATCGTTCATAAGAGAGATCTTTATATGCTGCCAGAGTTTTTCCACTCGTCCGGAGATGATGGATGATTCCTTGCCTGAGTTAGGAATAATTAAACTGTGGCTGAGAGTTAAATTTCCCTTATTTTCAGTCTCTAAGGAAGGTTCGAAGGAGTCACAAGTTTTCTTGTTTCCTCTGTCATCCGGTCGAGATGTCTCCGATTGGTGGTGGCCCCTCCCTGATTCAACCGAAGCCTGGAGCGTTGGTGATGAAGATGAAGGCGAGTTGCCTCCTCTTCTTTATGCCCTGTCAGAGACCCTCGCTCCAAGTGGCTGGGGTGAAACAGACGGTGTGAAGAAGAAGATTGAAGGTGGGTTGCCTCATCCCTCTTGTAACTTGGCAGTGACAACTGCTCTGAGGGAGATGAATGGGGGCCGCCTCCTCCCCTTTGTGACTTGGTAGGAACCCTTGCTTCAATTGGCTAGGGGCGTTATGCCGATTACAAAGGTGGAGAATGAAAAGTCTCTTGAGGCCAAGAGCCCTCATCGTCCGTTGGTCATGAGACCAGTGATAGTGATGATGAAATGGCCTGGGCACTTCTTGATGCAGACTGGGGTTCAGGGCTCCTTCCTCTCAAATGGAGCCTGTCAGCGGCGGTAATGGAAGTTTGGCTCCTGTGCCCCTTTATCATCCCGGGAGAAGAGTCGTTATGTTGCCAAGCGTAGCTTCTGTAATAGCTTCTGTAATAGCTTCTGTAGTGGTATCTTTGTACTGATGTAAATCTTCTGAATTATCAATAAAATTAGATTTCTTCTTCTCAGATCTGATGTTTTCTGTGAATGTGCTCTTTTGTAGCTTAAACACTTTCTTGTGCATTTTTGATTGTTTTGAGAATAAATCAAAGAAACTTAGAAAAATGCCTAAATCGAAGTACTTTTACCCCTGGTTGGAACCATAGTACTTGTTTGTTTGACAGATAAACCAAATAATTATAAGTGTCAGATCTAAGGTGTTCCGATCTAGGAAACTTTAGTTTGTAGATGCCCGGAACTTCTGTCTATAGATGGGCTGAATCATAGAATCTGTAGATTGGAGACGGACCATGCTCGGAAGGCCTGTATATAAGAGTAATTCAGGCTCTGTAGGCCTGCGTATCTAGAGAATAAACCAAGTATTTAAGATCTGTATATCATGGACCAAGCTCTGAAGGCTTGTGCATTTATAAATGGACCGAGTAAAAACTCGTACATTATGAACCAGGCTCTGGAGGCCTGTGCATTAATAGATGGACCAAGTCATAAGACTTGTGCATTAATAGATGGACCGAGTGAAAACTCATACATTATGGACCAGGCTCTGGAGGCCTGTGCATTAATAAATAGACCAAGTCATAAGACTTGTGCATTAATAGATGGACCGAGTGAAAACTCGTACATTATGGATCAGGCTCTGGAGGCCTGTGCATTAATTGATGGACCAAGTCATAAGACTTGTGCATTAATAGATGGACCGAGTGAAAACTCGTACAATATGGACCAGGCTCTAGAGGCCTGTGCATTAATTGATGGACCAAGTCATAAGACTTGTGCATTAATAGATGGACCAAGTGAAAACTCGTACATTATGGACCAGGCTCTGGAGGCCTGTGCATTAATGATGGACCAAGTCATAAGACTTGTGCATTAATAGATGGACCGAGTGAAAACTCGTACATTATGGACCAGGCTCTGGAGGCCTGTGCATTAATGATGGACCAAGTCATAAGACTTGTACATTAATAGATGGACCGAGTGAAAACTCGTACATTATGGACCAGGCTCTGGAGGCCTGTGCATTAATAGATGAACAGTTTATGGAAGTAAAAAGAAATCTTCATTGATAATACTTCCGCAAGTGTTCTACATTCCATGGCTTAGGAACAGGTTTCCCAGTCATGTCTTCAAGCCAGTAAGTGGTAGGTCGAACGACCTTTGTTACTTTGTAGGGGCCTTCCCAGTTTGGTGACAACTTTCCCATGGTGGGATCCTTGATGTTTTGAAAGACTCTTCTTAAGACGAAGTCTCCAACTTGAAAGTTGACTGTCTTGAGTCCTACCTTGGATTTGTTGACCATTCTCTGCTGATAAGCTTCCATCCTGATGCTTGCTTGATCCCTTCTTTCTTCGAGCAAATCCAAGTTTTCCATCAGCTGCTGATCATTGGATTCTTGCTCGAAGGCCTCAGTCCTTAAAGTTGGCATACCGATCTCAACCGGAATTACTGCTTCTGTTCCATAGGCTAGTGAGAAGCGAGTTTCAGAGGTGGGAGTTTTTCTGGTTGTTCTGTAGGCCCAAAGGACTCCAGGGAGTTCTTCTGCCCATTTTTCCTTTGGCCTGTTTCAACATGCCGGGCCAGTAGTAGCCCTGCGATAGAGCTCGGTGGGCTATAGTTCTGCCCCCATTATGATTCCCGCAGATTCCTTCATGTATTTCAGCCAAGACATACTGTGATTCGTCTGGGGATAAGCATTTTAGCAGAGGTTGAGAATACGATCTTCTGTAAAGCTTGTTGTTCAGGATCAGGTACCGAGCCGCTCTGATTCGGATTCTCCTGGCTTTGTTTTTGTCCTCTGGGAGGAGACCGGACCTTAGATACTAGAGGATCGGGGTCATCCAGTTCTGGGGCTGTTCGTCGATTTGAGCAACTTGTGCTTCCTCAATGCTGGATCCTGGCTGAAAAGAGATTTTAACTGTGGAGTCTGCTTCAGATTTGAGGCGGGAGGCCATGTTAGCCAGAGCATCTGCTCTGCAGTTCTGGCTTCTCTCAATTTTCTAGATGGTAAACGTCTGGAAGGAACTCTTCAAGTGGCTCACCAGTTCAGAATACCGAAGCATCCTGTCATCTTTGATGGAAAATTCTCCCAAGACCTGGCTTACTACCAGTTGGGAGTCAGAGAAGACATCGAGGTTCTGAGCCTCGCATTCCAAGGCAAGTTTCATCCCCAAGATTAGGGCTTCATATTCGGCTTCATTGTTAGAAGCTCTGAATCCCAGGCTGACTGCTTTTTCTGATGTGAGCCCATCAGGGGACTGTAGCACCAGGCCTACCCCTGATCCTTGATCGGTTGACGATCCATCAATGTACAGCAGCCAGGTTCCCGAAGTCTCGGTGATTTGTGCTTTGCTTTGAAGTGCCGGGGTGAACTCGGCTACGAAGTCAGCTAAGGCCTGCCCTTTGATGGAGTTCCGGGGTACATATGCTATGTCGAACTCCCCTAGCTCCACAGACCACTTTACCAATCTTCCTGATACTTCAGGTTTCCTCAGTATTGACTTCAGGGGATAGGCAGTTGGGATCTCGATTGGATGGGCCTGGAAATAAGGGCATAGGCCAGCTTTTCTATTTCTGGGTATCTTTTCTCCGTGTCAAGTAGTGCCCTACTGACGTAGAATATGGGCCTCTGTACTCCTCTGTCCTGTCTAATCAGTGCGGAGCTGACCGCGTTCTCGGAGACTACAAGGTACAGGAGCAGCTTTTCTCCTTGTACTAGTTTTGACAGGAGCTCTGGAGAGGCTAGATACTCCTTCAGTTCTCGAAAGGACTGCTCGCATTCTTCTGTCCATTGCAAAGTCTTGCTGCCCTTCAGAGCTTTGAAGAAAGGTAGGCAGCGATCGGTGGACTTGGATATAAATCTGCTCAGTGCGGCAATTCTACCGTTCAGTGCCTGAATCTCCTTTCTGGTTCTTGGTGACTTCAGTCCAATCAGGGCTTGGATCTGAGTGGGATCTGCTTCGATACCTCTTTGAGAGACGATGTATCCCAAGAATTTTCCCTTCGTAACTCCAAAGGTACATTTCGAGAGGTTGAGCTTCATCCTGTGTTGTCTGAGGATATCGAAGGTCTGGGCCAATGTACAAGTAACGCCCCTCTGCTTCTGAACTGACCAGTATTTTAATGGGCTCGCCAACAGGTTTGGCCCGGTTGTCACGTCCCCTTGGACTCAGGGGTTCTTCAACGCTGGATGGGCAATCTTCTACCTCGGGAGTGTGAGTGAAGACCAGATCTGCACAGTCCTGAGTGTACTGTAATTGCTATTTCGGTGCTTTCTCCTTGAGGGCAATAGCGTGACACTCGCGGGAGGTTGGCTGACATCCTCGGACCGAGTGTACGCTCTGGTTGTGGACGTACTTCAGATACTGATGAAGGGTCGAAGTGACTGCCCCTATCTGATGCAACCAGGGTCTCCCGATTATGACGTTGTAGGGAGACTTCATGTTCAGCACCATGTATTCTGTGATGGTGGTCTTCTGCCCTTCACCTTCTCCTACAGTGGTAGGAAGGTCAACTCTCCCCAGTGGGGTGCTGAGGTTACCATCAAAAGCTGCCATCACGGCAGTGGTGGGCTTGACGTTGTCCTGGTCTATGCCCATCTGTTTAAGCGGTCCATGGAACAGAATGTTGACTGAGCTGCCAGTGTCGACTAGGACTCTTCTAGTCTCGAAGTTAGCGATTCTGAGGGTAATAACGAGGGCATCACTGTGAGGGCAGTGTACCCCTGCTAGATCTTGCTCGGTGAACTGGATCTCCGGCCCTGGCTTGAGCCTCTTTTCGACGTTGGAGATCTGCAGGACGTTTGGGGCGGTTCTGGCCTCCCGAGCATACCTCTTTCTTGCCCTGTTGGACATTCCTATAACAGGGGAAGTCAGCATGGAGGACGTAGATGACGTGATTGTTCTGCCTCTGAGGCTCATTTCGTCCTTCCCTCTGCTCTTGCCTCTGTTCGGGCCTCTGATCTGGCCGCTGCTGAGGCTTGTCCTCTTGGGGGTTCTGTCGTCCGTCCTGCTTGACGAACTCCCGAAGACGTCCCTTCTTTATGAGCTGCTCTATCTCATATCGGAGGGTCCTGCAGGAGTTAGTTGTATGTCCATGATCTTTATGAAAATTACAATACTTACTTTGGTCCCGCAGGCTGGGATCTCCCTTGATTGGCTCCGGCCACCTCAGGTTTTCCCGATCTCTGATCTGCCGGAGTACCTGGTTCGGAGTGGTGTTCAGGGGAGTGAAGTTGGTGAACTCCCTTAGTGCGGAGTTGTACACAGCTCTGGGAGCTGTTCTCTTCTCTGGGCTCCTGGCCCTCTTTTTGTTGGAGTCTCTTCTGTGATCCTCCTTCTTGTGATCCTCCCGCTTCGGATTATCCCTCTGGGTCTGATCCTTGCCCTTCTGGGCTAAGCGGTTGGCCTCTTCCAGGTTGATATATTTTCTGGCCCGATCCATTAGTGCCGCCATATCGGCTGAAGGGCTCTTTGTCAAGGAATCTCTGAACCCACCTTGGGCAAGCCCGGCTTTAAGGGCTGCTACGAGGAATTTCGGGCTGCAATCCGTGATCTCAGTGAGTTCGGTGTTGAAGCGTGCAATGTAGGCTCGGAGGGATTCCTCCATGGTCTGCTTTACATTCAGCAGGAATTTTGGCCCCCTTCTGAGCCTCCTGCTGGTTATAAACCTGTCCAAGAACTGCCTACCGAGCTCATAGAAGCTGGTAACGGAGTTCGGGGGGAGGTTGTGGAACCACTTCAGAGCAGTTCCCTTTAAGCTGGTGATGAACGTCCGGCACATGAAAGCATCCGAAGCTCCGTGAAGGGCCATCGTATGCTGGTAATGAGAAAGGTGATCTCCTGGATCTCCAGATCCGTCATAGAGAGTGAACTTGGGCACCATGAACTTTCTGGGCCTCTCTTTTGACATGATAGCGTGAGTGAATGGAGTGGCCAGTCTTCCGAGCAGCCTGGCCAGTTCGTCTTGTTCGGGAGGGTGCTGAGGTCCCCTCATGGTGACTGTCTGGTTTATTGACTCGGCAATTTCCTCTACCCTCCGCGGGTCTTTGACTCTGACATCTTGTGAACCCTGTCTGACAGCCTCGGCTTCTGGGTAGTAGGGTTGATTACGCCCTTCGGACGGAAGAGGAATCCGAACCGGAGGGACTGGTGCTGCATGATAAGGTTCCTGCGGTGCCGGCGGTGCTTCCGAAACCCTAGGAGTTGGGGCTCAAGTAGTGCTTCGGTAATGCACGTCGGGAATGAAAGCGGATGTTCCCCAGCCAGGAACTGTTGATGGCTGTGGATCTCGACCAGCGCGAGCAACGCCTGAGGGGTGCCTAGGCAGGTTAGTTGGAGCCTGCGCATGAGGCTCGGCGTTCTCTGTAGCAACAGGAGGTTGCGTCCCTGCAACGAAGTTGATCGGCGGGCTAAGAGAACCCGTCGCTTGGTTCTGTGTAAGTGTCGTCAGCGTTCTAGTGATGGTGAGCAGCTGTTCCTGCACCAGTTCATTGTGTCGTTTTATGGCTTCGATCTCTTGTCGCATAGGATTGACCGCTGGCCCCCTTGTGCAGGAAGCAGGTGGCTGACGTTGGGTGTTTTGCGTATTCTGAGCATTTTGTCGTGGTCGGAGATTTGGTGCCATGGTTTTCCGGTGGGGAAGAAGATGAGTTTTATGAGTAGAGCACTTTGGAGATTAGTCGTTTCCCACAGACGGCGCCAAATTGATGCTGCACTTTTTGACTCGCAACACGTGAGGGCTCCGTGACCTGTAGAACACTCAGAAAGATGATCAGAGGACCACCGGATTGGCTCCGGCGATAGCCGCTCCGATGCTTAAGTAAGTAAGGGAATTGAAAGACTGTAATGAAAGCCAAAGAATGAGCATAGAGAATAAGGCGTACCTTTAGGGTTTAATTTATAGGCCGTGGCTTTCCTCAATTGGTGAGGATTTGATGCCATGAATATAGGGATTTGATCATTGGAGATTGTAGTTACCTTCTGGATCCTTGAGTCGTAGATGGAGATAATAATAAGTAGTAGTTTCCGCATTGAAGACCGTTTCCTTATTCCCCGCTTGACAGTTGTTAAGGAAACCATAAAATTGGATCCATATGAAGTGTTGAATAAATATTGTCCAGAACGGAAGGTCTGAAAGATGTATATATGAGAATGTCTTGAAGGCTTCATTTGTATTGTATGACCGAGTTTTTCGGCTCTGAATGATATATAAATAAGAATGCCCTGAAGGCTTGTGGCTGCTCTGTATGATAGACATATATGAGAATACTCTGAAGGCTTGTGGCTGCTCTGTATGCTGCACTTTTTGACTCGCAACACGTGAGGGCTCCGTGACCTGTAGAACACTCAAAAAGATGATCAGAGGACCACCGGATTGGCTCCGGCGGTCGCCGCTCCGATGCTTAAGTAAGTAAGGGAATTGAAAGACTGTATTGAAAGCCAAAGAATGAGCATAGAGAATAAGGCGTACCTTTAGGGTTTAATTTATAGGCCGTGGCTTTCCTCAATTGGTGAGGATTTGATGCCATGAATATAGGGATTTGATCATCGGAGATTGTAGTTACCTTCTGGATCCTTGAGTCGTAGATGGAGATAATAATAAGTAGTAGTTTCCGCATTGAAGACCGTTTCCTTATTCCCCGCTTGACAGTTGTTAAGGAAACCATAAAATTGGATCCATATGAAGTGTTGAATAAATATTGTCCAGAACGGAAGGTCTGAAAGATGTATATATGAGAATGTCTTGAAGGCTTCATTTGTATTGTATGACCGAGTTTATCGGCTCTGAATGATATATAAATAAGAATGCCCTGAAGGCTTGTGGCTGCTCTGTATGATAGACATATATGAGAATACCCTGAAGGCTTGTGGCTGTTCTGTATGATTGAAATTGTCAGCTCTGTAGGATCGAGATTTGTTAACTCAGTGGGCACACGTGTCTCAAAGTGATTGGTGTGTTTGTTTGTGGTATATCAAAGCCTATGGCAGGGAACTTCTGTTACTTATTGAGCTTGTTTAAGATCATTCTATTTATCTAACATTTTTCAGGACTTATTTCCATTGGATTAGAAGGCACAAAAAAATGAAACTAATAACCCGGAGGCATCCCAAGCCATGATTTGATGGCAATGAATTATGGAGTCTTGGATTATTGTGGTCTGAATCATGCTATTCAGGATTGTGGTACTATGTTATTAAATTCATTGATATAGAATAGATGCATTGGGACATGGTTCATGTATATTGGTACTCTGGAGATATTTGGTAACTGATTGTAGACGTGCTCTGTGATATATAGCTCTATGGTACATAGATGAGTAGTATCTATATGAGTTGCATTCCTGAGGTGAAAAAGTTTTAAATTTTGTTGCTCTGACCCTACATTTGGAATGCAATTCATCAGACAGTTTAGAAGTTTGCCTTTGGTTGGTCGCATTGTTGGTCAGCAAACCGGCAAGGCGACGAGCTGGCATCACGTCCTCGGTATCCACGTAGGGTGGGGTACGGGATGTGATAGAGTGGTATTAGAGCTGAGATTTGTAAATAGTAGAGATCCACTAGTACCACAGAGTGATATTTGTGCAAAAGGTTAAGGTTACCTGTACAAGATGGGAACTTGAGGGCAATAAGGTGTGAAATGGTTTAGGAATCATTATCCATATCAGAGCATTAAGTTATGGATTGAGAACCATAGAGTACCTGAGCCATGGATATTAAGTCCCACTTTTGGAGATTTGACGTGGAATTGTGGAAGTCTTCATAATAAACGATAGATCTGTAATTCTAAGGCATCTAAGGACTAGGGATCAATATTTTCATTGAAGTCATAAGGACATTGAATGACAAGTGACACTAGGATATGTCAATAATGATACGAATAATTATGGATATAGCGAACGAAAGGAAAATGACTATAGGTATGTTGACTCTGGCATTAATACTTGTGATTGTGGATATCAAATGAATCACTTTTGGGATCACATATGATTAAATGATCTTAGTGGATGATTTCTACTTATTTGAGGATGATCGCCCTGTTTGATTTAATGTGATATGGGTCTGATGATCGAATCTTGATGAGATCATACAATTGTGGTTGTAAATCATACTTAATGGGGATTCCTGTATCTAATATGAAATTTATGTGAAACTTGTATAAAATATCTTCTTGTTGGAGAAACAGTGTCTAAAATGCCATGATAGATCTAGAGACAACTAAAAAGGGAAAACTATGATGATAAGAGTAGCATGAAGAGAGGTTAGAGCCTTCTAGATATGACCAACTAAGTTTTGAGGACAAAACTTCTTTTAAGGGGGGTAGGATGTAACACCCTGACCTTGATTAATTAATAATTAGTTTGCTAATTATTAATTAGAAACAACATACCGAATAATTAAGGAAATTAATCAAAAATCTCTCGATAGTCACGATAGACCAATAAAATAATTTAGTACGTGAAGAGAGGAAAGCTTAATTTAGTCATCTTAGCCTGATTTTAACGCTACAAGAATTCAAATTAGCAAGCTACGGAGAACACAAAGAGATAAAAGCTAACACAAGGCATTCGACATCGAAGTTAACCGAAATAGGAAGTGACCAGAAAAAACCGCTTCATAAAAAAGAGCAATAGAAAAAAATATATTAAGGAAATAACTAAAATGGAAAACTATGCCAGCCAAACGAGGCACAAACACAAAATAGGAAAAAAGGGGCAAAAGTGAGGCCAAGGGGATTTGAGTCCTTGACCAAGTGAGAAAAGTATAAAGGCATCCAAAAATTTACCAAGTGGGCTGCCAGCACTTTTGTGCTTAATTATACAACAAAAATGTATATAAGCCCAATTTAACCAAACCCACCTCCCAAATAAGGCAATAGGATTTCATGCAGCAAACTAAAATATAAAATTATGCAATGATATATATATATATATATATATATATATATACCTAAGACTATTGAGTACGAAGGTGTATCTTCAGACCTATTAGAGAGAGAGAGATCTAGTGTGAGAAAAAACTTCAAGTGGGTGCTGCATATTCAAACAATGTGTATGTGTGTGTTGTAGTGTGTAACAGTGTGTGAGTGTACGTGTCTAAGGAGCTTTACAAAGAAGGAAGCAAATGGAGGAAGAGGAAAAAGAGAACCAGGGGCATCAAGGTGAGGTTCTTTTCTTATTGTAATTTTGTTCTGAGCAAATTATAACTTAGTAAAAGTAGCACACAAGCCTGCGCACTCCAAAATAGTGGTTTAACTATGAACCACCATTGTTGAAAGCTTGGAAAAAACTTGCCTAACCTCCAAACTATCACAGTGGCCAGTTCTAAGTCTTGAAATTTGAAACACGCAAGGAAAAATGGAGGAAAAACAAGAAACCTGAGGTAATGGCTCATGAATGAGCATTGTTCCAATGAGATACCGAGATATCAATAATGGAAAATCCAAATAGATGCATTTAGGCTTGCATGCATGGTTAAGAATAGACACCCCATGACTTAAAGAGTCCAATGCAACAAACCAAAGGAAAAAATGACACTGAAATGAGTTAGAAATCATATCTAAAATCGAGACCCTCTAAAGACCTTTCGCCGAACTGTTGAGCTCAAACCAAACCCCCAAAACAATGCCAAACTCTTTCAGAGATGTGCAGAAACCTAAAAGAATCAACCAAACCTCACGAATTTCATCAGAAATCCACGAAATACAAAGGGTACTGTAGTTAGGGTTGCAGAGCTACAGTGTACAAGCATGGGAAGAAAAAGACCCCGTTGAGTCAACTCATGAGTTGACTCGATCAATCCTGTTCGAGTTAAACTAGCCCACCTTGTCGACTCGGACATGTGTCGGCTTGCGAAATTAGCCACCGTATTAATGAAACAGCAACGTTTTGTTAAGTGAAAAATTGATTTTAAATGATTTCCGAATGTTGGGTTACAAGAGTTATTAATCAGAAATCAAGTTTTTAGGATAACCAAAACGTGGATAAGGTATGTATCAAAGACATCCTATTCCGGTTCCTACGAGTGACTTGAACCAGCTGGTTCATAAGAGTTCTGGTTCGGTTTAGGGTTTACCTAGTGAATCCAATAGTTCAGTGTGTTAATTAAAATAAGGAAAACCCTAACTTCTTGAAATTCGAGTTTGACCCCAACAGTTTTGAATAATTATGTTCTGGTCTAGCCTTCGAAAAATTAATTTAAATAAACCCCTGGGAATAATTAAGAAATAAAATAATTTATTTAATTATTTTATTAATTGGACAAAATGACCATTTTGCCCTTAGACACCAAATAAGTCAAACGAAGCCCAAATAAAATAAATAAGTAGTGTATTTTTACTATTTCAGACTCAACGGTGGAGTCCGATTTGTGAAATCAAGTCCCAAAAAATATAGACACGTCAATGGTAAATGACTGTATTGCCCCTAATGATACCTAGGGCAAATTAAACATAAAAGATAGTCCAATTTAACTATGTCAAACATTCTGGACCTAATATTGAGGTCCATTTTATGAACCAAGGTCATGAAAAATTTAGCTATACAACATGTGAAATTACCAAAATGCCCCTAATGCTATAAAAAGTCCAAATGAAGTCCAAATGGGACGAAATTGATACTGATAGAAGCCCAGATACTGGTGAAATTGTACACATGATTAAATGACGAATTGGGGTAAGAGTTTCACAAAACATAAAATGACCAAAATACCTCTGAGCATGATAAGTGTAAAATAGAGGCCGAATAAAGGCCAATCTGATCTAATAAATTGTCAGAAGCATAATTATATAAACCCAACTCCAACAACCACAAATCAAATATCTCCAAGTACTATTTTGTCCATCATGATTCACTAATCAAATTTAACACCTCTATCAATAATACAATATTACAAATACCTATTATCTGATCAGCCTTAAAGAGTACGCATTCAAATTGTAACTTGGAGTTCACATTATCAATACTGTTCATAGGCTCGTTACTAGCTCTACTAGTCGTCTCATTCGCCTCATTTTGTTCCTTCTCTTATAGTGTTACCTAAAAATAGATATAAATATGGAGTGAGCTAACTTAGCTTAGTAAGTAAATTTCCTCACTCTACCATGGGACAAGGTCAGTCCAAAAGATAGGTAATGGACAATAGCAAGCAAAGAATAATATCTCAATAGCATGTGAAAGATAAAATGTCACAGTAGCCAATCACCAAGAATGTGAATCAATAATACGACCCGTAGGTCCCAAAGACTTATCCCAGAGTAGAATGACAAATCAATAGTAAGGATCGGCCTGCACAATAAATAGCTGCCACAATAATAGGATAAATTTCCAAATCCAAAGATAAGCAGGCAAGTATATCAACAAATAGATAATATGTCCACAGATAAATCACAACCCATCTCAATATGGTGTATCTGGGATCAAGAGTATATCGATAGATAAACCACAGACCATCTCAATGTGCCGTATTTGAAAGTCCCCAGATAAACCACAGATTATCTCAATGTGGCGTATCTAGGATCAAGAATACATTATAAACTTAGGCTTGCAAGCATATCAATAATTCGTGAGTGCAACATCAAAATATCAATAAATGATATGAGATACTAACAAAATAGATGCCTGACACATATAGGGCTCGACATACCCTCAAAAGCACTCATCCAAGTCCACTCCCCCTTTGAACCACTAGATAGCACTAGAGCTCGTACATATATCATGTTCCTTCAAGGACTAGGTGTTGGGCTCACTCCCAAACACTGATCAAGCATTCGTGAATCAGGTGGACGTTGTGACTAATCACAACTCTGGCACTCATAAAAATATCATGATCATTATAATTCCATAATCGATATACATATTTGTGGAATAGCAGGTTTATAGCAGTGAGGGGCACAATAATTTTCCAATATCCAAGCAAGGCATAAAAAATGAAAAAAATAATCATGTAAAATATTGGCAAGAAAAATCTCAACAAATCCAAAATGTAGGACAAGCATCAAAATTATGGAGATCAATAATGTCAGGTATGCATGGATTACAAATTAGCAACATCAAGGAAATAAACTGTGACATGGCTAGGAATACCACATGCTAGAGTTTGGGTTTTACTTACATTGGGTTCTTACCATTGCATTCCCATGCGGTTACCATAATAGCTATCTCATAGCTCTCTTTCCATTTTCCATCGTTTGGGTAATCCTGTCATCAGTATTCATTCTAGTATCAAACTTTGTTATTCAGTGTTTCAAGTTTTTTTGAACTTACTGGATTCAATTAAGGGTCTTCAATTTCCCATTTAGGGTTCCCTGATGCCTTATAACTTATTTGGCCCTTCAAGGGAATTATGGTAATTTACCCTTTTTAATATTCCATATTTCTCTGTATATGATTTACACATTTGGACTCCATTTTGAGTCTATTCGGTTCTTATATCATTTATATGGACTTATGAATTTTATTTTTATACTTTTGGTAACTTCATTGAGTCCTAAAGACGTATTCGTCATTTTTTAGTTTGTTACTAGCTCTTATTCTCTTCAAAGGAACAATACCCTCAAGTCCGGAATATCGAATATAATTAATTTAGGTTTTTTTTCTGGATCTTAATTTTCGCATTTGTGACTTACATTAAGTCTAGGGGCATTTTCATAATTTTGCACTTTTACATGTCATATTTTTCGGTACTTTGTTTGCTAAATGGACTCTACCGTTGAGTCTAGGATGGTCCAAAATAGTCAAGATGGGCTACCTTTTATATTTAATTGGCCTCGGATATCATTAAGGGTAAAATGGTAATTTGATATTTTAGGTGTCTCTATTTTCGAGACTTCGTTTCATAAAATGGATCCTATCATTGGGTCCGGAATGTTCTAAAATGTTAAGGCATTTTTATAGTCATTGGAGTCCAATTGATTACTTAACCAATCATTAGGACATATTTAGAATTATTCCAGTTTGCCTTTTTGGGATTTAATTTCACAAATCGGACTTTGCCGTTGAGTCTGGAATGCCCAAAAATATTGGGTTGCACTATTCTTTTATTTTAATTGGACTTTAGAATTATTTTATTTAATTAATTTAATTTATTCTTTTAAATAATATTAAATATATATTCAGCCCATATATGTGACATGTAACAATGTGGCTCAGTGGTAAGTTTGGATTAGTGGGTTCACCAGAGTTCGAAGCCATGGAGCAGCAGTTTCCTCCCTTTTCTTTCTTTCTTTCTTTTTTTTTTCATTCATTAAGTTAAACGACTACGTTTTGGGAAAACCATATGTACGTTCAAATCGGGTTGACCCGATCCAAACCCAAGTTGACCTGACCTGTTTTTAGTACTGTTCATTGTCTTCCCCAGGACGATGAACAGTAACCCTAAAAGCTGAAAATTTTAAAATAAAATTTTTGAGTTTTTATCCACCAATTCTAACTATTTTTTATTCTAACACAATTCTGGAAACTTGATAATCATTATAGCATTTGTTTCATAGCTTAAAACAAACTCAAAAGCTTGATTCAACCATTAATGGCTGACTGAATATTCAGTCCATACACCTTCATTTCTTTACCAAAAATAGTGACTTTTAGCTTGTTGTAACCGTATAACCCTAAGGATCATTATTTCGTTCACAAAGCTAGGATTTAAACTCTTTCGGAGAAGTTCCATATCGAACCCACGACTTGCAACTCCAAATTTCTCACTCCCTTTAAACATTTTTTTGTGGGTTTAGGTTCTCTATAGTTTCTAGTTTAAGCCCCTAAACATCAAAACTCATTTGATTACACTTAATTCAGACCTATGTTTTAAGGTCCATCAATGGCAGTTTGATTTAGCTCACTGTTTTGGGCTTAAACTCACGGAAATAAAATGCCTAACATGCATAAACTCTTAAAGGAAGGGTTTTGATTACTTACCTTCTATTGTTCTTCTTTTGAAAATCTCATCTTTTCTCTCTAAACTTCTCCTCCTTCTAGTCCCATGGCCTCCCTTTTTCTTCTTCCACTACTGCCCCTTTTTTCTGTCCATGCATACAGCATGTAGGTGATAAGCTTCTTCTTCTCCCTTTTGCCTTATCCTTCTCTGTCTGCTCTCTCTTTAGCCAACCCTCTCTCTCTCTCTCTCTCTCTCTCTCTCTCTCTCTCTCTCTCCTGCCTCTTTTTTTTTTCAGTCCTGATCTTCCTTACACACACGCGTAATATACACAGCATACTCAATCTCATTTAGTCCCACACGCAATCCCCTAAATGCACTTGTAGTATACCTATATATATATATATATATATATATATAGCTTAGGTACCTTTAAATATAGCTTAGGTGTGTGTGTATATATATATATATATATATATTCTGCATGCAATTGGATTGGTAGGGGAAGGTGGTCTAATAAGGTGCTGCCACCTCAATTTTGAGTATTCTAATTTGGGAGTTTAATAGGGCATATGTATATATTTTGCGAGATATATAGTAAAAAAGTGCTTGCAGCCCAATTGGCATTCTTTTTGGGCTTTAAGTTTTTCCCTCATTTGGTCTAGGGTTCAAACCTTTTGGCGTCCCTTTTTGCTCATTTTTTCCCATTTTCCTTACTTATGCCTTGTTTGAAATTTTGAGTACGTTTCTTGAATTTTCAAATTGGCGTTCGAATTGCCGCAAAATCTTTTAGCAATCTCGCCATGTTTTTTATTTTTGCATGCTTCCTTTTCATGATATTATTTTTATCAAAAAAATTTTGATTCACTTGTATCACTTATTTATTCTCTTCATGTGTCGAATTCACACGCCGAGATCTCATTAAGCTTACATTGCCTTCATTGTCTCACCTTAATGTATTTAAATTATTTTAAAATTCCATCAAAATTATCGAACTAATTTCGATTAAACGCGCTCCCTTTATGCGTTATGCTAATTTTTCTCAAGTGCACTTTGTGCACTAATTTTTCACATTTACCTGTGTATATGAATCTTTAATTAACACTTGTCATTATTTCCTATCAAATCATTTCCCTTGGCATTACATTGCATTTTCACATCGGTCGTCTCTAATTTAGACTTAATTATTTTCATCATTTATAATTTTGCTTTCGTATTTACGAGTCGGTTATATCTTAACTTATGATAATCGCCATTATCGTTAATTGCTTTGCTTAATTGGGTCGGGATGTTATAGAATAGGTACTGGAATTACTCATGAGTTTTTCACAAAGCTCATATTGATTTTACCCACGACTTTTCAAGCGATGATGACGAGTGGGAGCCTTACTCGTACTAGAGAAAGATATCTGGAACTTCACACTTTTGGAATCATTTTTGTTGTAAGATAGTTAAGATCGTATTTGGCTCTAAAGTAGAAGGATACCACTAGGATATCACTCAAGGTCCCGAAGTATGAATATCACTTAGAATGGGGCGTTGAATAGGTAGGTTCTAGAAAAAAAAATCTCCTATGTTAATTTCAATTCTTGTCTACGTCGAAGATGCCACAATCAACAAAATCACTCAACGTGATTAATCCAACATTTATGCCCGTCCACTAATGAAATAACCAAGAATCATTCAAAAACACGAACCTATAAACATTCACCAAATTGATCAACTAGCTTAATTTGATATGTAATTTTATCAATTTAATGCAAAATTCAACTATGTGATCAATTTAAAATTCAATTCAATTTACACTATCAATTGCTCAATTAAGATTTCAATTAATCAAATTAAAGATCAATGATGAAATTCATGAAAACTCAATTTCAATATCAATATTCTAGCGGAAGCATTCAATTAAAGCAATTAGTAAATTGAAAGAGATGAAGTGATTGAGAGATTTGAAAACCGATTGATGATGAAGAAACCACCAAGGACAACAATCCTTGGAGTAAAACTCCGGAGCTAGGCCAATACTCAAGGAAGATTTCCACTATGATGGAAATTGAATTACAATGTATCTATGAACAAGCTCAGTCCCTCAAGCTCCGTTCTACCCGATCACATCTTCAATTTCCTCTAGAATCCTCAAACTCCTCATAGGCAGAAACCGCATACAGTCAGAATCCTCCCATCAAGCTACTCCACAATTGCAAATCCTCACAACCTCAGTGTCTACCAATCTCTTAATGCCAAATCCTCACGCTTGAACTTCATCCTTCGTCAATGGTGAAATTGACATGAACAATAGGCTCTTAGATCTGATTTCGATCTAATAGATGATCTAAATCAATCTATGAGTGAGAGTAAAGAAATGTATGAATGACATTTATGATTGATCTTTCATGAAAGCTTTTTGATCTCTTAATAATTTAGCTCTCACAATTGAAAACTCTCTCACTCTGTTTTTCACAGCTTTCAACTAAATTTTTGAGTATTTTCACAATGAGCTTGTTCAATCCCAAATGAGCTTAAAAATAGATTATAAATCTATTTTCCGCCTAGGGTTTGTTCAAATGAACCATCATTCGTTCAAACGAGCATTAGTTCGTTCGAAAAAACAAGAAACGAATATCAAACGTATAACACCCCGACCCAATTAAGCAAAGCAATTAACAATAATGACAATTATCATAAGTTAATTTGCTTAATAACTATGGGTGATGCTAGATATGACTAATGACTTGGAATACGGAAGCAAAGGCATAAATGATGAAAATAATCAATTATTAATTAGAGATGACCGATGTGAGAATGCAATGTAATGCCGAGGGCCATGATTTGATAGAGGTATGGCAAGCGTTAATCGAGGAGTAACACGCAAGTGAATGTGAGAAATTAGTGCACGTAAGCAAGTTTAGCATAATGCACAAAGGGAGGGCGTTTAATCAGAATTATTTTGATAATTATGATGGATTCTTAAAATAATTAAAAGTACATTAAGGCAAAACAATGAAGGCTATGGAAGCTAATAAGATCTTGATTTATAAAATCGATATGCGAAGAGAAAATTGGACAAATTAGGGCGAGGCGAGAATAAAACAAACTTGATTAAAATTTGTCAGTAAAAGCGATCCATTTTTAGTATAAATAAAACACCACGTAATGTGTCAAAAATAAATAAATAATATTTATGACACAAAAACTTAGAACACAAAAATCAAAAGTGAGGCGAGAATGTTAAGGAGTTTTTAAAGCGATTAAGGCATAATTTCAAAATTTGATGAAAAATACCTAAAATGCCAAACAAGGCACAAGTAAGAAAAATGGGGGAACATGAGGCAAAAAGGGAGGCCAAAGGGTTTGAACCCTGTACCAAATGATGGACAAACTTAAAGCCCAAAAAGAATACCAATTGGGCTACAAGCACTTTTATGCTATATAATGCATAAGATATACACATATACCCAAATAAATTTTAATTCTGCACACTCAAAATTGAGATGGCAAAATGCCATTGGACCATACCTCCACCCAATAGAAAAGCATGCACCACATCAACCACATATATTTATATATATATATACATATACATGATGACATGTATAAACACATGTCATAAGTGAGTGAGCTGCAATTTCAACCTTGTGTGTGCAGTGATAGAGACTTAATTGCAGACATAGGATGTGTGTGAGGATTTGTGTGTGTTGAGTGCATGCTTGTAGAGAGAGAGTGAGATAAAAAGAGAAAGTGAAGAAAGAGGAAGAAAAAGAAAAAAAGGAGGAGAAGTGGGAACTCGGGCCATGTAAGCTTGAAGCTGCATTGAGGACTCCAATAGCTTAAGGCCATAGGAGGAGAAGTCACCATTGGAAGGTATAAAACCCTATATTCTGATTTTCCTCTTAGAGTAGTGTAGCACTGTTTTTGGGTTGTTTAATAATCTTAAGTTACGTGCAAGTAATCAACATGGGAAGAAGATGAAAATAGGAAAAAAAATGGGTAAGCATAGGCTTAGAAAACCCTAGGAACTAAAACACCACAATATCTAAAAATTGAGTTTTTGTGTAAACTTCTTTAAAGATTCAAAACATTTACCTAGCTCAAAAGATCATTGAAAATGCAACATTCAGGAAGTTGAATCACTGAAAATGGTTGAGAAACTATTAAGAAAATAATAAGTTTTAGATTTAGAGAGAGAAATTAAACCAACGTAAAAATGGTGGATTTGTTAGGTTTTAGGATTGGAAAATTGTTCCCTAGGCTTCCAAGAACTTTTAGTGAAACTTTGGGGGCAAAAAAAAGTTGCAGAAAGCCGTGGAATAAAAGGATTGTAAGTTGCCAGAAAAATCGGGGGGTCGTCGGAGCCCGACCTATAAGTCCCTATTTTAAAGATGAACGATCATCAAATCCCAAACCAGAAACCATGGGTGGTTTCCTTATGAGGAGTAAATTCGAACCCCATTGAAAATTGGTCAGAAATCCATGGGAGGTAGTCACCGGTGCCGGAGAGGATACTGGAGTCCTCACTAGAGAAGAAGATGAATAGGGAAGGGGGTCAGGTCGGGTCGGGTCGGGTCGGGTCGGATTCGAGTTCAAGTCAGAACCTGCCCGACCGCATAAAAGGTTTAATGGAATGGTGCCATTTAGAGGTTCGATTTTTAAATTTAAAACGGTTTGGGTCTGTTTGGCTACGCATATAGTAAATTCAGTTTAATTAACCCTGTTTTGAATAGGGGGTCAGATTCAGGTTTGGGTCGGAACTTGCCCGACCACATAAAAGGTTTAATGGAACGGTGCCATTTAGAGGTTCAATTTTTAAATTTAAAACGGTTTGGGTTTGTTTGGCTACGCGTGTAGTAAATTCAGTTTAATTAACCTTGTTTTGAATAGGGATATGCTATCCACGTTCGAGGCCTATCCATTTTTTGGCTTTGAAATAATTTGAAAAAAAATATATGCGGAGCCGCAATTAGTGGGTTTCGAACCCTTGACTGCGTGTGTGTATAACACCTAACACGAGTGAATGAACTACTGTGCCACTGAGGCACTTGGTAAAAATGAGACCTGAATATATATAATATAATGAAATTAATTAATTTAACTTAATTTAATTTAGTAAAATATTTCTGATATCCAAATAAAATAAAAAGGCAGTGTAACCCAACATTTTTGGGCATTCTGAACTCAACGGTAAAGTCCGATTTGCGAAATTAAATCCCGCAAAATACAAACGGACAAATTGGAGTAATTTCAAGTACGTCCTAATGATCAGTTAAGTGATCAATTGGACTCCGATGACTATAAAAATACATATTCTAACATTTTGGGACATTTCAGACCCAATGGCGGGACCCGTTTTGTGAAACAAAGTCCTGAAAATATAGACATGTGAAATGTCAAATTAGCAATATACCCTTAGCAATCCAAAAGCCAGTTAAATGTCAAAGGTGACATTCTGACCTTGTTGAGCATTCCAGACTTAGTAGTAGAGTCCATTTCAGCAAACTAAGTACCGAAAAATATGACACGTAAAGCGTAAAATTATGAAAATACTCATAGGCTTAATGTAAGTCACAAATGAGAAAATTAAGATCCAAAAAAGCCTAAATTAATTATATTCGATATTCCAAACTTGACGGTAATGTTCCATTGAAGAGAATATGACCCGATAACAAATTGAGAAATGATGAATACGTCCTTAAGACTTAATGAAGTTACCAGAAGTATAAAAATGAAATTAATAAGTCCACATAAATGTTATAAGGACCAAATAAACTCAAAATGGATTCTGAATTACATAAATCACATACGGAAAAATATGGAATATTTAAAAAGGTTAAATTACCATAATGCCCTTGAAGGGCCTTATAAGTTATAAGGCATTAGGGAACCCTAAATGAAAAATTAAAACCCTTAATTGAATAAACTAAGTACAAAAGAACTTAAAACACTGAATAACAAAGTTTTGAGATTAGAATGAATACTGATTCATTATGCCAAGTATTTTTTATCTGTGATTATAGGATCACTCAAACGATGGAAAATGGAAAGAGAGCTATGGGATAGCTATTATGGTAACCACATAGGAGTGTAATGCTAAGCAGCCAATGTAAGTAAACCCGAACACTAACATGTGGTATTCCTAGCCATGTCACAGTTTATTTTCCTTGATGCTACCAATTTGTACTCCATATATACTTGATATTGTTGATCTCCACAATTTGATGCTTGTCTTACATTGTGGATTCATTGAGAATTTGATTGCCAATATCCTTACGTGATTATTTGTCCATTTCTATACTTGCTTGGATATTGGAAATTTTTTATGCCTCTTACTGTTGAGAATTTGGTATTCCACAAATATGTACATTGCCTGTAGAATTTTGATGATCATGATATTATTATGAGTGCCTAGAGTTGTGATCAATCACAACGTCTATCTGAGTCACAGAGTGCTTGTGGACTTACAGGTCAGTGATTGGGAATGAAACCCAACGCCTAGTCCATGGAGAACATGATATGTGATAAAGAGCTCTAGTGCTATCCAGTAGTTGGAAGGGAGAGTGGACCTGGATGAGCACTTTTTGGGGTATGTCAAGCCCTATTTGTGACAACATCTATTCTGTTAGTATCTCAAATTGTTTATTGATATTTTGATGATGCACTATTGGATTATTGATATGCCTTGCAAGCCTATTTTTGGATATGTTGATGATGTACTCTTTGATTACAGATATGCCTTATGAGCCTGTCCTTGGATTATCTGTTGATATACTATTTGATTGATGATATGCTTGCTTGCCTATCTTTGGACTCGAATTGTTATCTTGTGATTTGTGGTAACTAATTATTCTACAGGCCAATCCCTATTATCGATTTGCTTATTCTATTGCCTTAGGATGTGCTTTTTGGACCCATGGGTCACCTTGGCTGATTTATTTTCATTTGTGACTGCCTATTGATATCTATCATTTCGCTTACCATTTGACTGTATCTTGATACCCAAACTAACCCTGTCCCATGGTAGAGCGAGGAAATTTACTTACTGAGCTAAGTTAGCTCACTCCATATTTATAACTATTTTTCAAGTAGCTCTATAAGGGAAGAAACAAAATGAGGTGACTAGTGGAGCTATTGGCGTGCTTGTGAGCAATATTGATGATGTAAACTCCAAGTTGTAAAGTGAACATGTACTCTGTAAGGCTGATCCAAATAATAGGTATCTGTAATATTGTATCATTGATAGTAATGTTAAACTTGATTAGTGAATCATGATGATCAAAATGGTACTTGGAGATATTTGATTGATGGTTGTTGGAGTTCGATTGGTTATTAGATGAATTGCATTGGTGTAGCTTACACATTAAATGATTCAATGATTATGATTTGTTGATATGAAGGAAAAGAAAAAAAATTATTAATCATTTTGTGTGATTCATTTGATTCTGTACGGCCTGTTCGAGTGGTAGTGTCGGTCGTTGCCCCTAATCCGCGTAGGGTGGGTTTCGGGTCGCGACAGAGTGGTATTAAAGCAAAGGTTAATGGATTTTAGGGGAGACCAAGTTGTGATTGAAGTTGACGTTTCTTGGGTGACTAGAATTATCAGACGATCAAAAATTCTTGGGAGACAATAATAGTCTTATGAGCGAAGTTGATGATCTTGAGAATTCGATGAGTACATTAGAGCTATAGGTTAATGATTCTATGGGAAAGATCATACCAGTATTGGATTTGTGGACTATTGGGTGATTTAGATGATTAAATGGTCGATGATTCTTGGAAATGATAGCGTGTTTAGGTACTAAGGTTAATAGTCTTTAAGAAAGACTATGCTATGATTGAATTTAATGATTCTAAGGTGATTGAGATGATCAATTGCATAGTGACTTTTGGGAGATGGTAGTATGCTTAAAGGCAAAGGTTAAGGATTCTTGGGAAGAATCATACTAGTATCGGGGTTAATGACTCCTAGATATCTGACTTATGAATTGATCAGTGAATTGGGGAAACTATCATTTGAACAAGGGCAACGGTTAATGCTCTTTTGGAAGATATAGGGTGACTTAGAGTTGGGACTGTGAAATCTTGCAAAGTCGGTGATCTGACAACAAACCTATACGAGAGATAGTCTAAGGAAAACTTAGTGGATAGTGACATGAGGAGTTTGAAACTTCAGATGGATTAATGATATGTTAGAAACGTAAGGATTCTTGAATGAGTCATATGTCATGACCCGAAACCCACCTTATGCGGATCACGTGTCGCAGGGCCGGCCCTATGGCAGTCCCTACTTTTTTTATTCTTTGTGCCAATGATAATAGTAAATGATGTAAACATAACATTAAAGTGCGGAAGTCTTAATACAAAACATGGTTTGAAAACTGAAATATAACCCGACATAAACTAAACATAAACCACTCTTAGGTGGTGAGTACATTGGAGAGACTACATCATTCTATTATGCTCTTTAACTATCTCCCTATGCTCTTGAACTCCGATTGTGGTTCTGTAGCATTCTCACCTAAAAAAGATAGTAAGTGGAGTGAGCTAACAAAACACAGTAAGTAAAAGCCTATCTCCAATACGGGTTAGGGTTAACATAGAAAAATATAAATTCAAAGGTAACATGATAGCCAGTCATGACAATGGTTGCAGTTAACAGTAAAATGCCACAATGGCCAATGCATAGTAAGGCACAATAAAAAAGTACGAGTAATGGTGTAGCATGGATATGGGTAAAGCTCAATAATCACAATCAACATAAATATACTGCCATAATAAAACGGTCACAGTCAAGTACAATTAATGAGTGAATGGTCAACATAGGATTATTCAGAGGGAATGGCACACATCCTATGAATCCAATAAACGTAAACATTTCAATCAAACATAAGTGATGCATTTACTCTAATTGGTAGACCCTAGGTCTTTTGGGGCCCGGCATACCCCCCCTTTAACCTTAATGCATATAAAATGCCCTCATAACTCCATGCATAAAGACGCATTCATCTTTATATGTCCATTTACGGACTCGACCCGTAGGTCCCGTCAATCGAGCCGAAGGTCCTGTCAATCGATCCATAGGTCCTGTTAATCAACCCGAAGGTCTTGTCAATTGACCCAAAGGTCCTGTCAATCGACCTGAAGGTTCTACCAACTTAAAAAATAATCGGATGGATATTGTGACTAAGCACAAATTCGACATTCAATTATAAATTAAGATTTTATCGTGATTCCATAAGAAGTGCATAAGGTATGGAATAACATGCAGTAAACATCCATCAATAAGCCTTTCAAGGCACAGTAAAACATAGCAACAATGAGATAACAGTCAATAAGCATCCACCAGATAGGACAATATCGACGGTGGGACAATAGCAGTATGTACGTTCACGAGTACACAATTTTGGCAATAATAGAAAGAATGAGGCTTGTAAAACCACTTATAAGAGATAGGAGTTTACTTACCTTTTATCCGTGTGATCTACCTCAGTATTCCGTAACTTTTCCTTTTCCCTTTGAGTTCCCTATCATTTAGTAGACATGTTTCAATTTTAATGCTATTCATCAAATTTTATGCCTCATTATTATAAGTATCTCCTTTACTAATTTAGACTCTACCTTTGAGTCTAGAATGTCAAAGAAAATCAGTTTAGGCTTTCACGGTTTCCAATTCAAACATTTGCACTAACGAGGGCAAAATGGTCATTTTGTATTTTTTCGTGTTTTTATTTTTTGGGACCTATTCTCATAAATTAGACTTTACCATTGAGTCCAAAATGCTTAAAATAATAAAAATTCACTATTTTTTCGCTTCAATTGGAGTCCGTTTGACTTCTTTTTTACCTAGTGGCATTTTGGTAATTTCTTTTTTAATAATTATTTAAATTAAATGTTATGTTATTACTTTGGGTCCAATCGTAATTATCATAAATTCCTAGTCAATTTCTAATTTCCAAAACTTCTAGGTTGATTCTGAATTTCAGAAAGTCCTATTCCAATTTGGAATAGCCAAACAGTAGATTAAGCCTAAACCTTGGATAGGCTATCATTGCCCCCAATTCCAATTTAATTTCAATTTCCTAACCCTACAACCAAACAGCCCAAATTAATTTTAAAACCTTTTAAACCCAAGTTCAAAACTACACCGTTTAGAATACCCATACTTCCGGTTTGGCGGGTCTAAACCGAACCCGACACATGGCCCACCCAACCAGAAGACAACAATGTCGTCTTCTCCGGTGATACGCCGGTGGTCTTTTTCGGCGATGGCCACTTTTTTTGGTCAGTTTTCTAGCCCAACTCAAATGCCATTCTCTCCTACATCTCATGGGCTTTTCATATCCAATGTTAGTTTTAGGATTGGATCACTTGATGCTCACGAAACAGGGAGAAACTATAGCTGGGGTGGGAATTTTTAGTTTTCTGGCCAGCTCCGGCCAACTGGATTTCTTCTTATTTCGTATCGTTGCTTCTACTGTTTTAACTCGTTTTTTCTTCTAATCACTTCCTACTCCCAAGAGGATTAGTTCCTCATAGTTAAATTCAAGTTTAATTGCACAAAAATCCTAAAACCAAATTATTCTTAAAAACCTACAACTACCTTATTTTTCCTTATTTCTAAACCTTTTCCATCGATTCTTTTTGCAAGTTTTTCTATTTTTCATGCTCTACAAGATCCTACAATCCAATTTATAATTCATGCTTGAAAATTTAAAAATAAGAACTGAGTTTCTTACCTTTTCTGAATTTTTTTCCTAGCCACAGTATCTCCTGCTTCTTCTGATTTTCTTCCACTTCTGATTCCTCAAAGCTTAAATCCCAATCTCTTTTCCTTGTTTTTCCCCTCCTCTTCTAACTTCCTATCAACACTCATGTGTGTATATATATATATATATATATCAGTTTGCCCCTCCCCATTTTTTAGCGCTCACGGTCTCTCTCTCTCTCTTCTCTCTCTCTCTAATCCTTTTTGTTCCCGATGCTTATCAACTTCATCTTTTTTTTTTTAAATTAAAAATCTCCTAGATCCATGCCTCGCGCCCCCTCCCTTATCCTATTTTTGGTGTGTATATATATATATATATATACATATACGATTTGTTATATATATATGTATCCTACTTCCATATATACATATACATTTATACACCTACACATATACACGTACATACCCATCTTCATGCATATATATTTTTATTTTATTATTAAATTTTATTTTTATTTTCCTTTTATTTTTATTTTTATTCTATTTTATTTTGTTATTTTTATTTTGGTATTCGTTCATGGTTTGCTCGGGCATCGCCTGAGCATTATTTGTACTTTCGAACTATTGAGATTCCAAACCGTCCATTTTATTCAATATTATAACAGAAAGCCCTAGCGGCTCGGGTTTACATGGCTCGATTGATTACAGTTTGGGTCAGGGTATTACATTCTACCCCCCTTAAATTGAGTTTTGTCCCCAAAACTTGAATGTTCATAATCTACGAAATTTTATTATTTTCTCATGCCAATTTCATCATTGTAGTTTTCCTTTTTAATCGGTTTCTTGGACTTAACTCTAGCATTCAAATACTATGTTCTCAAGCAAGAAGATTTCTTTATACAGGGTTCATAGTTCTTTTATATTCCTCTTTGTTTTAATTTAATAGTGAATTTTGAAGTCGAGGGTTTGCCCTTTTAACTTCCTCGAGACTCTGGACTCATTTTCTCCAAACTTTGGTATTAACATCCTCATGCGTATTTCTTTAGTTCTTAGATCTGTGGCTAGGGGTCTATTACTTTCATTACTCATTCTGCATCATCTTTTCAGCTACTTGACTATCACCCCTTGCTACCTGTATCTTGACCAGTTCCATGTCTAGTCGTTATATTCATCTCATTTGATACTAAGTCGTGATTACCTTACTGATCATGGGTTGTCAACTTTCGTTGGCATCGTATGGTGCATCATGTGCCAGGTAAAGGTATCTAGTACCTTGATTTTTTCTTCTCGATCCGTTTCTTTGGTTGTGGTCACAGGAAGTCAACGGTCTAACTAGCCTACACCACTTCTATGGTTAGAGTGTCTTGGGTTTGTCATTCAAATACTTTAATTTTTACTAAGGATAAAGTATCATGTTCCCTTTTGTTTCCATGAGCATCTTTTGGTTCTTGTTGGGACGGTTTACTCGTATTCTCTTTGCATTACAATATTTATTCCTTACATGGGCAACCTCAAATTTATTCAAACTTTCCATTTGTGATTTCTCAATCAAGTGTCCATTTCTTTAAAATTTATCAATCCTCTTTTCATTTCATTTTGTATTATTCCTTGACATTCTTGCCTTTGTTTTCAAGTTTGTGTTCATTTATCCTTTTATGAATTAGATAGGTTGAGGAAATCAGTTCCTCTATTTTTTTTTTCTTTTTTTCCACATTATAGACTAGTATGAAGGCCTTTTACAATTGATCTTTTCACAGGTTCTGATTCCTCGTCCCTTCATAGATTAAAGTATGGTACATATACTTAAAAAATCTTAAGGTGGTCTTTTACCCCAGTCACTGATTCTTCATACAACAGTCTACTTCGAAAGTGTTTTTAATGGTGTTATCATATCTGGTTTACCTTGAATTTTTCACATCATTTTGATCAGTTCAAATCTCAAAGTCTTATGACTTTTTAATTTATAACCATCATTTTGGTTTTACTTAACCTTGCTCAGAAAGGTTGTTCAACTGTCTCATTTCTTATACTTGTCATTATACTCAGTTTTTCATCATATGTTACATTTCTCTCCCCAGTCGTTATTCAACTTTCACAAATTTGTTCTTTCAAGAATTTATTCAACCGTATAGGGAGTCCTTTGTACATTCTGTGACTTCATTTCATATTTCAGGATTGTTCACATCAATTAGCCATCCTATCATTTTATCGTTACATTTGACTTTCAAAGTTTATCAAGTCCTTCCATTCATGGAATTTCTCTACTTCCTTAGTTTCATAGATTTAGTTATTCTTATTTTCTAATTGTTCTCGTAGTATCTCAAAGAATTATGTATCACTTTAGCACAGTCGTTGTTCTTACCAGTTTTTCTAAACATTACGTCATAATTTTCGTCTCTTTAATTATCAGATTACGTAAATCCTCAAAAGTCATTCAGAGTCATCAATCATTTATCTTTTAAAGTAGATTCAGCTAACTCAATAAAGTACTCCTTATAATTGGGTCATATTGTCACCTAGATCATCAAGATCTATTGAATTTTTTCCATGATCATTCATCACGTGTCAGTCTCCTTTTAGAACCATCACATTTCATAATGTTCACTTGATAGTCTTGTTCAATCGATATTTGCTTCCCAATGATCCGTTTGTCTTTACGCTATATAACTCACTCAAGAATCCTCATATTTCTGATATGTCATCAATCCATCTGGAGTCTCAAACTCCTCACATCACTATTTATTAAGTATTCCTCAGACCATCTCTCATATATATTTGTTGTTAAATCCACCGATTTTCCAAGATTTCACAATCTCAACTCTATGTCACCTTATATCTTTCAAAAGAACATTAACTGTTGCCCTGGTTCCAATGATAGTTTTTCCCCAATTCATTGATCAATTCATTGTTTAATAACTTAAGAGTCATCAACCTCAACACTAGTACAATTCTTCCCAAGAATCATTAACCTTTGCCCTTAAGCATACTACTTTCTTCCAAAAGTCGTTATTCATTTGATAATCTCAATCGTCCAAGAAACATCAAAGTTAGTCATAGCATAGTCTTTCCCAAAGACCATTAACCTTAGTATTTAACCAAGCTATCATCCTCCAAAAGTCACCAATCATTTAACTATTTAAATCATCAGATTCTTAGTTTCGTTAAGGGTATCTAATCGGTTAACCATGTGCTTATAATCTGTACCTCGTATGCTCTATCTACATCATTCACGAATAATGATTTCCTCGTACTACCTTAAAATCATATATCATCTTAATTTCATGGTTTCTCTAAATGATTTACTACCAGTTCAGTCTTTACAATCATTTTGATCATATTTGTAATATCCTGAAAATTCGACATGACCCAAACTGTACCTCGATATAATAAAAATAAATAAAAAAATAATACAGTGAGCCATTATTGGATTAATTATTAGAAAATATAAAATTAATCCGAATCCCTAAGAATAATATAGACTTGGGAAATAAATGACCCGGTCAACCGAGTGTCGGAATGAATAGGTGAGATTGATACGAAAAATTAATTATGAAAATATTTTGGATAAAATATATAATACGACTGGGGACCTGAAATTAATGCTGGTGATACTGAGCTTAAATTTATGCCAAACTTATCGGCATTTCATAAGTTAATGATTTATGGCATTAAAAATATAGAAATATGGCCATGGTATATATATATATTGCATATAACATGTAAATATTTTGTGGTAAACATATATATGTAAAAAAAAAATTATATATATATATATATGTATAGTTAGAAGCTGCTAGAATAGAGAAATATATTTTTATTTGGGTAGCTTCTAGGAGCCATGGGGCTCAGTCGTAATAGGTGCCAAGCAAATATCTATATAAAATATATAATATATAAATATATAAATATAAACATATGTAGATCATTTAAGAAGCTTCTAGGTTAGCCCAAGCTTTTGGACAAACAAGAGAGGAAACGAGAGAATTCTAGAAGAAGCCTTCTATCTATATCTCTGTCTGCAGAAAAATTAGGAAGGAAGAATTTTGGAGAATTCTCGACTCCTCGGCACATCAATATATATATATATATGTATATCTCCAGTCTGCAACAAAAACTTTATGAAGCAACCACTTCTAAGATGAAGAAGAAGTGAGAAAAACTGAGAGGGGCGATGAGGGTGCTGCCGCAAGCGGTGCGGTAGGCGGTATATTTATGTATATATGTATATGTATGGAGGTGTAGCGGGTTGGATTTTGCTAATCCAATCATGTCTGTGTTGGAGAGGCAGATCGAGGTTCAAATATGTCAAGAATTAGGACTTGTTGATTAGATTTCGTGGCTGGTATGTGCTCAGGCAGTAACAGAAGCGGCTTTGGAAGCCAAACGACAGTAGAGGGACAGTAGTGCAGAGTGAGAGAATGGGATTTCCTCTGTTTCTGCCGCTTCTAGTTGAGTACAGAGAGCTTCATGGATCGGTGAACTTGCAGGGAATCGTACCGATTTCTACTGATTCGAGGAAGAAGTTGTGCGGTGTATCGGTGAAAATTATGGAACTTGAGAGTACTCAGGGCCAAAGTAGCACACCTTTGCAACTGGTCTTATCCAGCACTACAGCAATAGGGGATGACCAAATCGAATGCTCATGTATAGCTCAGATTGTTGTTCCGTGTGTCAGGTCTTTGATAATCCGGAGGAATTGGAAGAGACTAGCGTTGGAGCAAGGAGGTTAGTACAGGTATATGTTTGTATGTTATGTAGCGACAGAGGTATTTAAATATGCTAGTTGTTTATGAAACTGAAGAGGAGTTTCTGGTTGGGTCTCTTATTGAAGTATAGCATTATTTCTCGATATGAAGAACATCTAGAATGAATTAACAGAGCAGATTTGGAGTTCGGTGCGTTGGGGCTGCTCTATATTTGATAGGTTAATTGTCAATGTCGGTGAGGATTGTACATGCCGTGTGAGAGCAGATTGGAGGAGTTGCCGTTACAGCGCTTGCTATGAAAATTTAGGGACTGACCTAGATGGATATAAACTGGGTAAAGGGAGCCCAAAGCAGCAGTGTGTTGGAGCAGCGGTTATGGATTATTGAGTAGAAAATTGAGGGAAATCCCGAAGGTTCTAGGCGGAACACTTGCTGTCACATCCCGAACCCCACCCTACGCGGATGTCGAGGACGTGACTGCCAGTCAGTCGCGACGCGACCAACCAAAGGCAAATTCTGAACTTTCCGACGAATTGCACTCCAACTGTAGGGTCAGATGCAGCGGAATTTAAAACTTTTCTTTGTGTCACGGGAATGCAACTCACTTATCCATCATAAGAATATGTATCACAGAGCAAGACTAAATCCAGTCAGTCAACAATTCTAATCTCAGAGCATATCTAAAATCAAGCATATAATAACAGAGCAGATCTAATATCTCTAGAGTACCATTAGTTCCATGAGCCATGTCTATCTAGTATATATCAGTCAAGTCAGTCATAACATACCACTCACTGGAATAACCAGGTTCAATCCACAATAAACCAGTCTCTACAATTCAGCGCCGTCAGATCCTTACTTGAGATGCCACTTGGCCTATTCACGTCATGTCATCATACCTTCTAATCCAATGGAGGTAATTCCTGAAAAATGTCAGAATAATGGGGTGAGCTTAAATAAGCCCAGTGAGTAACACAGATTCCCTATCATGGGTCTCAAAACCAGTTTTGCGCTTCCAAGGCACATGGGTAATTTAGTCATTTCAAAAATAACTATTTTTATAAATCCATTTCATAAGCAGTCTAGTACAATAAAACAGAATCGAACAAACAATACAAACGGATCGGAACATGACATAACCAAACGGTCAAAACAATAACTAATGCTAATATATCGGTCAAGACACAGACTTTTCATTAACGGAACGAATCACAATCGGGACTAAGTGGGAACAATAAGTCAGTCAAGACAGAGGCATATTATCAATGACTAGAACATAGCGGAGTTGAACAAGATCAATCAAGACAAGGTATACCAATAACAGGATGGAAACATAACAGAACTAGACCATTTATCAATCAGGCCAGACACATCATCAACGGACGGATTATAACAGAATCGAACGGAAACAATACATCAGTCAAGCAAAGGCATATCGAGAACGGATAAAATTATAACGGAACTAAACGGAAACAATACACTAATCAAGGCACAGGCAAATCATGAACAGGACACAACATAACGGAACTGGGTAGAAACAATATAACAATCAAGTCAGGGACACATCACTGTCGGAACTAATCATAACTGGACTGAACAATATTTCAATCAAGACAGACGTATCATCAACGGACAATACACAACGGAACTGGACCATATATCAATCAAGGCGGACTTAACATCATTAACGGACGGAACATATCAATCGAGGCAGACATATCATTAACGGATAGCACATAACTGAACTGAACGGAATTCCTAATTCGAAGGACACAAGCACATCACGTGGAATGTGGTACAAAGGGCGTACATTAAGTACATACATTTAAACAATATAGCATTCAGACAGTATACTATACGAAGCGGTACTGATACAACAAAATGTTGTTCTCTGCCTATATCACATGGTTTATTTAATCAGTTTCGAAAATAATGGTTCAATATATCCATTTTATCTCAACAGTTCAAAACGGACAAAACAGTACGGAATGCTAGCACAGGGATCAGGAATATAGTCAATTATTTAAAAAGACTAAAACCATGTCATAAGTGATATAGTACGGAAAGGCATGCATTTAAATAATTGCACGTAAATAATTGCATTCAAAACAGATCAGTAAATCAAGGGACAGTATCAAAACAGTGTCAGAAGTTACTCACAAACTTTACGCTTATTTTGCATAAATAATCCGATAACCTCCAGGTACGTCAGGCATCTCCATGTATATCTTGAATAATAGTCATCAATCACAGACAGATCAGAACTCATCCATTCAGGTCTCATTCATCATCTTAGGTACCTATCGGATTACCTAAGATAGCCTAGTAGCCTATCGCCCTTCCATTGGATCTCACCCGAGGCTATTTCATTCTTTAATTAGGCTTAGCAGTTATTAGGATTATATCCTAAGTCATTTAGACTTCAATTGTTATCAGTCAGGCACTCATTCAACCTTAGGGGCAAAATGGTAATTTTATCATTCTTGTCCCGGACCCTGTCGTGGTCTTCGGAATAGTCTTTATATCTTAAGTACAAAGTTTTACGTCCTTTGGACTCCAATCGGTATCAGTTAGGTTCTCATTTTAACCATAGGGGCAAAATGGTAATTTTTCCATTCTTATCCCGGACCCTATCATGGTCCTCAGAATATTCCCATATATCGTATATATGAAGTTTTAAGTCTTTTAGACTTTAATCGGTATCAGTTGGGTACTTATTTAATCTTAGGGGCAAAATGGTAATTTTGTCATTTTTGCCCCGGACCCTATCATGGTCCTCAGAACGTCCCATATATCTCATGTATAATTTGTAAGTCCCTTGGACTTCATTTGGTATCTGCTTTAGATCGTCGGGACACATCGATCATTTCTCGTTTTACGCGTTGACTGTCTCGGAGTCTTATTTAGCCCTTCAGTGTTCATAATTATCCCTATGATAATTTATCAGATCAGTTTGACCTTTATTCAACCTCTACTTTGCACTTACAATGCTCAGGGGTATTTTGGTCATTTTACGTTTTGTGTAATTCTGACCCCGATTCGTCATCTAATCAAGTATACAGTCTCACCAGTGTCTGGGCTCCTACCGGTATCAGTTTCGTCCCAATCGGACTTTGTTTAGGTCTCGTACGGTATCAGGGGTAATTTGGTAATTTCATGTGTCATATTTTTCGGTACGTCAGTTCATAAAATGGACCTCACCATTGGGTCCAGAGTGTCCGATATAGTTAAATTGAACTAT
The DNA here is from genome assembly GCA_008638375.1 of Nyssa sinensis. Lineage (NCBI taxonomy): Eukaryota > Viridiplantae > Streptophyta > Magnoliopsida > Cornales > Nyssaceae > Nyssa > Nyssa sinensis. The sequence continues at coordinate 9,797,642 of CM018033.1, forward strand.
CTGTTATGTTTAATCGGCCCTGGGTATCATTAAGGGCAATTCGGTCATTTACACCTACGTGTCTGTATTTTTCGGGACCTCAGTTCACTAAACGGACCTTACCGTTGAGTCCAGAATGCCCGAGATAGTCAAAATAGGCTATCTGACATTTTTATTTGGGTCTGGGTACCATCAGGGGCAGTTCGGTCATTTATCACTTACGGGTCTGTATTTTTCGGGACTGTATTTCCAAAATCGGACTGTACCATTGAGTCCAGAATGCTTGAAATAGTGAAAATACACTATTTATTTAATTTATTTGGACTCCGTTTGACATATTTAATGTCTAGGGGTAAAATTGTAAGTTTACCTATTTAATAAAATAATTAAATAATTATTTTATTATTTAATTAATTTACTCAGGGCTTAAATGTATAAATTTTCAAAATTCTTGGCCACTGTGCAATATTCTAAAACTGTTGGGGCAAATCCGTAATTTCCAGAAAATTTCAGGGTCAAAATATAATTACATAATATTGGGGTTCAACCCACAGGGTTCAAGGGTTTACCAAGTGAACCGGTTCAAAACACTTAAAAAAACCAACCAGTTCTGACCCATTCAGAAAACTGGAATTAAATACTCCAGTTAATCCTCAATTGCCCCTTCATCCACAGGATAGGTTATGCCCAATCCCAATTTTAATTTGTTATCGCCGTAACCAAACAGGCCGAATTCAGTTTAAATTTAAAACCTTTCAAACCCAAAACGGCGTAGCATCAACACAGTGGCCGTTCCTCAACTCGGCATGACTCGGTCAACTCGACCGAGTCGACTCCGTCTTCTCCATCGAATGCCCCACTGTTGCCCTAATTTGCAGGTTCGGTTTTTCTCAATTTCGTGCTATTTCAAGCACGGTTTTCAACAGTTATTGGTTCCAAACGATTTCTGGAAGTGAAGCCAACAATTTGGCATTAATTTCGAGCTTTGAATCCACGGATTAAGCTCTGTATAGCCGATTATCGCACAGAGTTTCAGTTCAGTTGTGGGGCCTCATTTCTCCACCAAATCTCACGTGGCTTGGCTCGTTGTGACCGTGTGTCCATGGGGATCAACATCCCATTTAGAAATTTCATTTTAAGAGCCTATTCCAGATTTTGGGTTCCATGGCCGAGACTTATAGGTTCGGTTTTGAGGGTCTACCCATGCGAGTTTCAGTCGCAGGATGGTGATTTTTAAACACCTAATGGGGTCTAGTTCAGGTCTGGGTTGGCCAAACTTGGTTTGGTCTCGGTCGTTTCAGACCTGCAGTTTAAGGTCTATCTATGGCGGATTTTTACAGTTTGGTGTGTCACGAACCCTACTCGACCCTCACAGTTAACCTATGACAGTCTCTTGTTGCTAGAATATGTCGCACATGCAGTTTACTAGGCTCAGAACTATGAAAACAGTAACAAAACCCAAACAGAAAGATTTTCAGTTTGGGGATTTTACCTTGGTTCAGGCCATTGCTCCTATATAGCTCAGTTCTGACCCCCTTGGTTGCCACAGTTTAGTCATGCCCCCTGAATCCTCTCTTCCTTTGGTGCATCTCCATGAATGTCACCATGTACATACACCCATTTGCATGTACAATCTCACTCATGCAAGAACCCTTTCCTCTCAATGGCAGATCCGTCCACACACCAACACTCATAGGCAGTTTTTGGTTTCTCCCAATCTGAGACACAGGTACCACATATACAAATATGTATATATATTTTATAATTCACTTGGTTGCATGCTTCTCTATTGGTGGGGGTGAGGGTCCAATCAGATTATTTATATATATATATATATACATATATATATATATAACATATATTATATGTCTTATATGTGGCTGCATGAAACCCCATTGGTCCATTTGGGTGGCAGTTGGGGCAATTCAGTGTTATATACCATTAAGTTGTGTATATGGGTACAAAGGTACTGGTGGCCACTTGGTTTAATTTTTGGATGGAATTCATTCTCTCCATAGGTCAAGGGTTCAATTCTCCTTTACCACCAATTTGGCCATTTTTCACCATTTTGGGCTAAGGCCCTGTTTGGCTGCGCATTAATTCAGTTTCTGATGTTTGCCTCATAACTTTCATTCCGTAACTCCTTTTTCGATGCGGTTTGTTCCGAGAGTTTCATATTTCAGTTATCTACAGTGTCAGAGGTTCCGTGTCATTTATTAGTCATTCGGGATTTCCGTGGTTAATTAATTCGAATTCCGTCGGTGTTAAATTGACATTATCTCACCTAATTAATGGATAATTAGGTTCGGGTATTATACCCTATTCTCGGACATATTTAATCATTCTATTGGTCTAGTGTGACCACCGGGAGATTAAGGTTAATTTCCTTAATTATTCCCTAAGCCGGTACTAATTAATAATTAATTATTTAATTATTAATTATACAGAGTCGGGGTGTTACACTTGCCGTTGATGTTTGGAATAGAGAAAGAAGCTAGGCCTGATGCTCCAAGGCCCAATACAGCTGTCATGGATGTTGAGGGTCGACTGTAAAACTGGTTGTTTGAGTTTAAAATAACTTGATAGAAGCAACAGGTGGTGTATATATTTAAATATATTTATGTGTGTGGGATGCAACGGTACGGCAGAAATGGATGGAATAGAATAGTGGTTGCGCTGCGATTTTTGAACAGTTATGGGAGATTTGTAGAAATAGTAGCGGTGGGATACCTACAGCTGTGTGGCTGTTACGGTTTTGTGGTTTGGACAGTGTGTGGGTGTTGCGGTTTTGGGTGATAGTTCAGGTGTAGACAGGGACATTGTGATTCAAGTTGGGGATATGTCAGACTTGTGGCTTGAATTAAGGAACTTGATGAAATTGGAACAGGCTAATAGAAGCAGCAAAGCTGCTGTCCAGCGATGGAGGTTAGGAACCTGTAACTGTCGGATGTTGTGATTTTTGTGATGAATTGGAGGAAGGAATTGATGTTGCTGAATTCTTCCACGGTCTTGACATAGTTGATGTTCTGTTTTTCATGAGATCAGCAAGATCTTTCAGGTCGGATTACAAGCTGATGTTCCAAATACAACTTATGACAAGTTGTTGCTATATCAGAATTTCCTAGTGCGTCAATAGAGCTTTCATAAGAGGAAGGGAAAGTTCTTCAATATCTGATAGATGGGATGATAAAGGGACAGAATCTGCCAGGATCATCATCTGTTTGGGGGAAAAAGGCTGAAGAAGCTGATGAAACTGGATTTAAAATGGCTGGCCGACTCGATCAACCTGTTGGTGTATTTTTTTCAACTGCTGAACCATGGACTGAAGATCAACCTCAAACTCTGGATGCATGAGAATTTGGTTCACGCTTGACTGCAAATTCTCTAAAGATTGGCTGTGAATGGAGATAAGCGTAATATTCAAGTGAGTAACTCGGACTCCTGACTTGGTGTATATTTTCTATACTATCTAAATCCGTATACTGTACTACATTATATGCTAAACTGTTTTATGCATTGTACTATTTTAATGCATATGCTTTCATGCATACTTATTGTATTGCATTACTTGTGGCATGATTCTGTTCTATCTTGCCTTCTGATATATCCTATTGATTCTGTTCGGGTTTGTTTTTTCTGTCACCCGTGCTTTGGAGTCTGATTTGATTCAGTTTGATATGTTGAGTCTTACTCTGGGCCCACCACAAGATTGAGCGGTTTTATGCCAAAGTCTGACCCAAAGGGTAGAGGCCCTACGAGTCGTCTACTTATGGGCAGCTGGGAAAGACGTATCTGTATGATTGGCATTCTGTTCTGTTTCTGTCCCGCTCAATTCTGTTCTGTTCTGCTCTGATACCGACCCCAACCGGTAGTGTGCTGTGGGGACGCGGGCCTCCATGTGTAGGGTGGGTGACTGACGGATTATCTTGTGTGGCATCCCACACTGCCTGGGGAAGGTTCAGGCATTTGATGCTATGCCTTTGATTGATTGGTATTCTGTTCTGTTCAGTTCTGTTCTGTTCTGTTCTGATCTGTTTTGTCCGTTCTGTTCTGTTCTGTTTGATCTGATCTGTTCTATTTTGTTCTGATCTAATCTGATTGAGCTGCATTTGTTCTAAATGAGCTGCATTGTTCTATTTGAGCTGCATTTGGAGCATACATGTATATATGAACTGGTTTTGAAACCCATGGCAGGAACCTATGTTACTCACTGAGCTTGTTTAAGCTCATTCCATTTATTTAACATTTTTCAGGATATATCTCCATTGGATTAGAAAGCACAAGGACATGTCACTAGTGCATTGAGAGGCATTCCCAAGTGAAGATCTGATGGCAATAATATGTGGAGACTTAGGTTCTAATAGATTGATTCTGCCTATTCAGGTGAGTGTGATGATATAGTTGACTTTATTCATATGTAATAGATGTGTAGGGACATGGCTTATGATAATGGTACTCTGGAGGAATTTGATATGCTCTGTGTTATATATCTGTTATAGATGTGCTCTGTGGTTAGAATTATTAGCTGTTTGGTTATAGACTTGCTCTGTGGTATGTACTTATATGGTATATAGTTGAGTTGCATTCCCGAGATAGAGAGGTTTTAAATTCCGCTGTTCTGACCCTACATTTGGAATGCAATTCATTGTAAGGTTCAGAAGTTTGCCTTTGGTTGGTCGCATTGTCAGTCAGAGACTGACAAGGCGGCTAACTGGCATCACATCTTTCGCATCCGCGTAGGGTGGGGTGCGGGATGTGACAATATTGATCTCTAATAGTTATTCAGAATCATTTATTATTTACCTTCATCTAACTTGATAGAGTATTGACCGAAATTGGGTCACACATCATCTTAGATCACAAGATTCATTGAATTTCTTCCTAATATTTATTCGTCATGTGTCAGTCTCTTTCCAAAATCATCACATTTCATAAGATCAATTCAAGCAATTTCGTTCATTTAGTAATTCTCTTCAAGACTCTATTCATCTCTACTTTATCAGGGTCTACTTATGACTTACTCAAGAATTTCCATATTTCTGGTACACCATTAAGTTATTTAGAGTATCAACTCCTTATGTAATTATCCATTAAGTTTCCTTCAGACTATCTCTTATTTAAGCCTCGTTTATTTATCCATAACATTTATCAAAATCTCCTCTAGTATTTTTAGTGTCATTCCTTGAGAATTCTCATCGTTTATTTCTAAACATACTACTATTCCTTAAAGGTCACTATTTACCTAATCATCTCAATTGTTCAAGAATCATCGATTTCCATCATAACATATAGTCTCTTCCCCGATATATAATATTCATTAATAATAATCTCTCGATGGTATTGGAACAACTAACATGTAGCCTAGAGGTTCTGTTTCTAAGTTCAACTTAGAAGTAAATGTGAAAACTATAAATCAATACGTAGAGCCAATATTTAAACAGTATGAGGCAGATTGTAAACAACTGGAAAATACCAGGACTGCTGGTACAGTAGCCCGATCATCTCTCGGTAGTGTTTTTGAGGCATTGTCCTTGGTGGACTTTTAGGCAGTTGGGGCATTTAATTATGCCTCTATCGTTATAATTGACCATTTTTGGTAAATTCCTTCGCGCCTCATTTTATGGTCTTTGCTGGTGCCACTACATCATTATAAGTGGTCAACCACTGGGGCCTGATTCTGGGTAGAGCCTTGGTGACTCTTTTCTCAAGGTATTCTATTTTTTTCAATTGATCTATCCGATCCATCTCAGTTAGATGATTTCTGGATATTACCGTATTCCTAGTGTTAACCTTTTCTGTAAAAGATAATCCATTAATGTATATGTAAAATAATAGTCAGTGTTCACATAACAGTCTACCTTAGTAATGTCAGTGTTATCTATCGACTGACTCTTAGATTTTAACAGTTCTAGTAATCTAATCATGTCTCCCATAACTCACTAGAACCTGAGACTCTGCTCTAATACCAAGCTGTCACGACCCGAAACCCACCCTATGCAGATCACGTGTCGCGGGGCCGACCCTATGGTCGTCCCTACTTTTTTTCATTCTTTGTGCCAATGATAATAGTAAATGATGTAAACATAACATTAAATTGCAAAATTCTTAATACAAAACAAGGTTTGACAACTCAAATATAACCCGACATAAACTAAACATGAACCACTCTTAGGTGGTGAGTACATTTGAGAGACTACATCATTCTATTATGCTCCTCGACTGTCTCCCTATGCTCCTGAACTCTTACTGTGGTTCTGTAGCATTCTCACCTAAAAAAGATAGTAAGTGGGGTGAGCTAACAAAGCTCAGTAAGTAAAAGCCTATCTCCAATACGGGTTAGGGTTAACATAGAAAAATATAAATTCAAAGGTAACATGATAGCCAGTCATGACAACGGTTGCAGTTAACAGTAAATTGCCACAATGGCTAATGAATAGTAAGGCATAATAAACAAGTACGAGTAATGGTGTAGCATAGATATGGGTGAAAGCTTAATAATCATAATCAACATGAATATACTACCACAATAAAACGGTCATAGTCAAGTACAATTAATGAGTGAACGGTCAACATAAGATTATTCATAAGGAATGGCACACATTCTATGAATCCAATAAACATAAACATTTCAGTCAAACATAAGTGATGCATTTACTCTGGTTGGCAAACCCTAGGTCTTTTGGGGCTCAGCATTCCCCCTTTAACCTCAATGCATATAAAATGCCCTCATAACTCCATACATAAAGACACCCTCATCTCCATATGTCCGTTTACAAACTTGACCCGTAGGTCCGATCAATCGACCCAAAGGTCTTGTCAATCGACCTAAAGGTCCTGTCAATTGACCCGTTGGTCTTGTCAATCGACCCGAAGGTCCTGTCAATTGACCCGAAGGTCCTACCAACTTAGAAAGTAATCGGATGGATATTGTGACTGAGCACAAATCTGACATTCAATTATAAATCAAGATTCTATCATGTTCTATAAGAAGTGCATAAGGTATGGAATAACATGCAGTAAACGTCCATCAATAAGCCTTTCAAGGCACAGTAAAACATAGCAACAATGAGATAACAGTCAATAAGCATCCACCAAATAGGACAATATCGATGGTGGGACAATATGTCACGATCCAAAATCCACCCCGTGCGGATCCCGAATCGCGACTGCCACCCTTCGGCCCGAGGGTCGTCGGGTGAGGCTCAAGTAAGCGGCGGCACCGGACGACAGTACTGTACGGCCAGGATTGGCAATTGCGGAAGCGTGAAAAACTTTTTCTTTTACTTTTACATTCTGCACTCCCGCCTAGTACCATTGCTTCTTTTTCTTCTTCAGAGCGGTAAACAAATATTATACATTCAGAACATACTAAAAATTTTAAAGTTTTACATATTACATATCCGATTGCCCCTTGGGGCTTCAGTACATATTTGTCCAAAATTACTACAACAAAATTTGACCAACAATGGGTCCTAATATTTCCAAAAGTCCTTGATCATAAGGGAATTGCTAATCACCAGTCCTTAAATTGGGCAAGGCTCCCATTAATCATCATTACTTGAAAAATATTGGGATAATGTGGTGAGCTTCAACAAGTGCAGTGAGTAATTTTTGTACTTTGTCATGGGTTTTCAACTGGCAGTGGGTTAGTTTAAGAGAGACTTCATATAAACATACACTACCAATTGTACATATACTTTAGATACAGAATATAGGAAGCTTCAAAACACGTAACATGAAGTATTTAAAGCATTCAAGTAAAATAGATATATCACGTATGTAAGTATAAGGAACTTCAAAGAACTTGTAACATGAAGCATTTAAAAGCATTCGAGTGAGGCATTAAATATGTAGTTGAAGTTTGTAATACATACAGGGTGACCATTTAGTGGCCATCGATGTTTGAAACATTTACTTATAAACAGAATGCATGAAATCCTTTCCATGAAAATTGGAGGATGCAAACTTCTTCTTCTTTAAAACATAGGGTTATATAAAAACCCAATTCAGATAAATGGGGGTTTAAAAACTACTACCATTTCTGAAAACGTTTCATCTTTTTACTTTAATTAGGTGGAAATCTGTTTCGAACCAGATTCCAATTTTACTTCATGTGGAGATATCTCATGCCTGGGGGATCAGATCCTGCTACCGGGCATTCTTCATGTCAATTGAGTTCCAAAGGAATCCCAATATCAGTTGTAGTGCTTATGCACCTTTATCTTGCAAAACTTTTTAATTCTTTAATGATGCTTTTTCAAAGAGCATTGAAAACATGGTTTCTTCAAACATGTGTTTTTCACGAGCATTAAAAACATGACTCTTTAAGAAAAGCTTTTTATGAGCATCTAAAAACATGGCTTCAATAAGAGAATGAAATTTCATGTGTATTCAAAACATAGACAATTTAACGGAGCTTTTAAATACTTAGAGGACAATACTTAAAACATTTAACCCATGAGTTTCAAGAATTTAAATCACGATGTACAGGAATTTATTAAAGCATAGATAGAATAAAAGTAGTTAATGCAAGAGGCATTTAATAAAGTTGACATTTACATGGACATGCGGAAAATAAACATATCACCTGCCAGAAATATCAAGTAGTAAATTTTGCATGCCATGTTAGAATTTATAAATAACGACGGTGCATTGAAATAAAAATCATATAAATACAAGAATTTAAAATTTAAAATACGGCAGATATTTTCATAAAAACACTTCAGAATACTTGAACTTCAACTTTCTTCAAAATCCATGGAGGTTAAAACCTTCACTTCAAAGTACAAGATTACTCACCTTGTTTTCTCCGGGTTAGCACAACTGTGAGCCTTCTCTTTTTCTTTGTAGCTCTTAAGAAAATTATAAAGAACTCATCAACTTCTTATTTACTTCAAATTATCACCTATTAATGCTTGTAACTTATTCTTAGACTATGTTATGTCTAAATACTATGATAGGTTTTATCGAACTACTCGTAGCAATTTATAAGTTGCATTTCCACACCCATTTACTTTTCTGTACTTTAATGGATAAAGTAGATATTTACCTTCGTTCCTTTTTCTTGAGCAACTCTATTTGCTCAAAGTTGACGCCTACACTCTTTAGTCTTTCAGCCAGGCTTCTTGCGACCTCTTCTTTCATTAGTCGCCCTATCGGAACGATAGGAGTTCGAAAAATAAATGGCTCCCAAGGAAAGAATCTCCACCTTAACTGCATGTTTATTTTTCTTTTGGTTACCCTCTGCTCCTAGGTCGAATCATTCATATTGGTTCAATCTCAACCTACGGCAGAATTTAAGGTATCATGCAGTTAATTACTATTTCTAATTATATTCTTCGGCAACTTCTAAGAATAAATTTCATCAAGACTTCAATTAATTTCTTCATTTACTTCAAATCATTCCTAAATTGATACTCTCCATTTAATTCAGACCTGACGTATCCTAATTTCCTAGGATTGGTCTTACCGATTTACTCGTGAAAATTTAATAAATTTTATTTTTCACGTGATTTATTTTTTAGTACTTATTTTGGTATTATGGACACCACCATTGGGTCCGGAACGTCGAAGAAAGTCAATTTGAACCGCCTCAAATTTTTATTTGGTTTCGGGCATATTAGGGGTAAATTGGTAAATTAATCTTTTACATGTCTTAATTTTTCGGAGTCTCGTCTCATAAAATAGACCCCACCATTGGGTTTAGAATGCCCAAAATAGTCAAAATACACTATTTACTTATTTATTTTGGACATCGGATTATTTTACTATTATTAAATTAATTTAATATTATTTATATATATATATATATATTTAGTCGAAATATTTCACAAGGGCGTGGTTAGCACAGTGGCCACACGGGTGGCCTTAGGTTTATGTGTGGTGAGTGGTTGTGGGTTCGATTCCAGTGCGGCTCCCCTTTTATTTTTCAAGTATTCCTAGAGCCAAACGGTGGATAAGGGGCTTATCCGTGGATAAGCTATCCTCTTCCAAACATGAGTTGTCACGCCTCGGATTTCCATGAACTCGGGGGTGAGCGGAATGGAAAATTAAAAGGAATAAGTACTGACAATTAAATAAATTCAATTAAAGCCTCACATGGTTGTGACATATGATTAGGAGTGTCTTATAATTTGTCCAAAATGGATCCCTACGTGGCCCCATGAGATAGCCCAAAAGTCCCTCAATTTGGCCCCAAAAAGTAAGGTCAAATGTGGTCTACAATGGCCTTGAAACGTGGCCCAAAAATGTTCTAAAGGTTGCCCAATTTGGGCCACAATCATGCCTCAACATAGCTTAAAAAGTGTTCTAAAAATAGGTCAAAAAGTGGCCAAAAGGTAGCTCAAAAGGTGGCCGAAAGAGGACGGGACAGCAGGTGGGACAGCAGGGCAACAGGCCAAGGCAAGCAGGCATGCGCGCGCAGGGGGGTGCACGGCGCGCGCGCAGGGGGCGCAAGGCGCACGCACTGACAGCCAGCGGGGCGCGGCGCAGGCGCGCGCGCGCGCGCAGGCGGCAGGGCGTGCGGGCAGTGGCTGGGCGACAGGGCTTGGTGCAGTCTGATTTTCTGATTTTTTTCAGAATTACTGTTCCGGACAGAGAGCAAATTTCTCTGTCCAGCAGTCTAATTTTCTCTATTTGTTGCTCCAAATTTTTCCATTTTTCCAAGTTCTTTCCAAGTCTTTTAAACCTCTTTTTCACTCATTTTTCAGCCTATTTTTCCCTAAGCTTTTTAAGCCATTTCCTACCCATTTCAGCCCACTTTTTCCCTAATCTATAGCCCCCCCATTTTTGATACTTTTCTCACCTATTCCGAGGTTGTCTCATACACTTATCAATTGTTAATCTTTCCAAAATTTTGGGCATAGTTTCCTTTGTTTTTTTTTTTTTCCAAGTTATTTCCTTCACCTAATAGTCACAAAATATAGATGTAAAATTTCATAAACATCCACCCTCACTCAGTGGTCACAACTTCCATCAATTCATATATATTCGTCTAAGATGCATTTAAATGAAATATTAAGCATTTACTTGGGTCTCAACCCCTATAATTTACAATGGCCCAAGGCCAAAAGTTTACATCTTCTTCCAAGTATAAAACAAAATAAGTACATGTCCAAAAATAAATACAACCAGTTGGGCTTATGCCCATACATCCCAAAAAAATGCCCCAAGGGCCAAATCTCCAAAGAAGTCCGTGTCCTCCCGTCCTTCAAGACTTGCACAAGTCTCAAGTCGCCGGGGTCTCATCTGAAATGGTATCCCACGAATGGGTCAGCTCAACTGTTGGTATGATCACGAGCTAATGCTAGAAACAAATCTAGGACGTGACATGTGCAAGTGTGCATTTATAAACCATGCATTTCCCTTCCCAATGATCAATGCAATGCAAGGCATCATGTATGACACACACATGCAAACTCTATGTCACACCCATGTCTCATGATACGGTCCTTCCCCGCTGGCATGAGTACCGCCCAGTATGTCTCCTTTTCGGTGCGCCCCCGATGGAATGGAGTACCAACGGCCGAAATTTTGGGTTTTTCACCACAGGATCTACACCCTCATAATGTCCGGCACCACGTGCCACCCACACCATGTTTCCAAAGAATAATCTTATGCCAAGATGCCATGATTTCATCATGCAAATTCAATGAGTCATTTCATTAAACATATGGTGTGACCCTTTTCAACTCATGCATTCTACCCCATAAAATGCATAATTTTTACACTTTCAAAACATCATTTACATTCATATACTATGGCTACACACATCAAGATACATTCAAACTACAAAAACCACTATACTAGCAATTCACCAAGGTCATGCTAAACTTTTCACAATTTACTAAAATTTCATAAAGCTTCCCCATCTCAACCTATAACATTTTCTTCATGACATCAAGTAATTTTTCAACATAACTACACATCAAAACATAGCAATCTAACACATAGACAAGCCATATGTTATTCATAATGATAAAACATCAATTAAATCAAAGGAAATAAAAATCCCCAAATTTCTAACTCTAGGTTCTTCAAAATAACACCACTTAAATAACTTCCTAACCATAAATACATCTCTAAGCAGCTCAAATAACCCATAGAAAGGTAGGAAAAGCTAGATCTATTTCTAGTTTAGCAAGAAACCATACTTAAATCAGTTTTTTCTTAAACTGAGAAGGAAGCACTTGCTGGATGGAAAAACTGTTCGGTGAGTATCTAGTACTCGTTGAGCTGAACACTTTCTCAGAAGGAAGTTCAGCCAAATTCTTCCTCGAAATGTGTGTTCCGGCAGCTTGAAAATATGGGTTTTTAGGGCTTTTCTCTCCCTCTCTCTATATGGACGAGATATCTGATATTTCTGAATGTATAACTGATAAGGATGAAGTATCTGAGCTGTATTTATATTGGGGAATCAAAGGGGCAAGGGCAAATGACCATTTTGCCCTTAATGAGGCCGTAACCCCGTTATTCTACAGCTCATTCCTAAATGCTTCAAATTGAAATTTTGTTTTAACCAATATTTATAAAATTATTTTAAATAAAAATTATTAGAAGGAAACATTTCCATTTGAGGTCGGCTTAGACCCGTTCCACCCGGGTCATCCGAATACCCTTTTTGTCCAATTTCGGAAACCATTTCTATTTTGGCTGATTTTCGTACAGCGGATACTTCACATTATTCTAAATACTTTACTCTTCTATGACACACTCTAAATATGTCTCTAAATAGGTCATTCGGTGAAAACAATGTAGAAAGGCACTTTACCGATAAAACCAACAAAATTTATAAACTATGCATGCAAAGTGTTCTACCTCAAAAACAAAAAAATTTACCCTCATTTTTCGGATCTCTACATGAGTATCAAGGGATCGATCCACATGTAACCAAACAAGGTTTATTAGTTTAGATTTAAGATCAAAACACCAGAAAGTCAGGCCTCGTTGGAGCCTGACTGAAAATCTCTATTTCATGGCCATGACTAGATTAAATAGAGAAAGCCACACTTGATTTGGAATGCTCTTTGAAAAAGGAGTCGAACCCCGTGGGTTTGGTCACCGGAAAGCAATCGGTGACAGTCGCCGACACCGGAGAGGGCGACCAGAACCCTCGCCAGAAAAGCAAGGAAGAAGATACTATTCGGGTTGAATCTCGGGTTGGGTCCTGACCCAAATGTTTTAATGGATTTGGGCTTAAGTGGAACGACGTCGTTTTGGGCACTGGGATTTTAATTTAAAATGAATTTTGGCCTGTTTGGAAACAAGGATAAAAACCCTGATTTGATAACCCAAATAGGAATGGGATAGGTGTTTTCCAGCCTTGTCCACTATTTGGCAAACATAAAATCAGAAAACTAAGGAGGAGCTCCAGCTACCTAGAATCGAACTCCTGACCTCTGTGCATGTGAAACACTTAACCTCTCAAACACGTGGCCACTGTGCCAGCTTCACACTGTGTAGATTTATTAACAATATATATATATATAGATAATATTAAACAAATAATTTAATTATGGTAAAATGTTTCTGTTGCCCAAATAAAATAAAAAGATAGTGTATTCTGAATTTTTCTTACATTCTGGACCTAATGGCAAGGTCCATTTTACGAAATGGAATCTTAAAAATTAAGACGCGTAAAATGTAAAAATTACCATTTTACCATTGATGATGTTCGAAGCCAATTAAATACAAAAAGGAGTCTATCTTGACTATTTTGGACGTTTCAGACTCAATGGTGAGGTCCGTTTTACCCAAATAAATTCTAAAAAATATGGAACAACAAATGAGGTAATACTCATTGTGTCCCAAGCATTAATTTAAGTATAAAAAAAGATAAAGAGAGAAAGAAGAAGATAGAAGACGAAGCTACATGTTGCATGCAAGGCTAGGGATGAACAGAGGGGGAGCTCAGGTGTCGAACTAGACATGAAGAGAAGCCCAAGTAGTGGTGTAGAATGAACCATTGGAGGTAAGATGAAATTTTCTCTCTCCTTATTTTCTCTTTTAAACTCCTACCATTTTGATTCTTAATTACATGCATGTGTTAGAAATTTAAAATGGAAGAGATTAGAGGAAAAATGGAGTGTTGAGAGGTGAGAAAACCCTAGGAGACTTAAAACCCAAAATATGAAAAAATTGAAATTTTAACCTATCATACACCAAGCTTAGAACCAACTTCATGGCTCAAGAGAGAATAGAAAATGGGTCATACTGCAACTTGAATAAGCCAAAATGGTCAAGTGACCATAAGATAATGGCAATTACAGGTACGGCCATGCAAGGTTGGGTAAGATGATTTTGGGGTTTTCATGGGGCTAAGGCAATATAGAAATAATCCTCAAGAGTGCAGCAACCTGTAGGAGAAAATTGGAGTCTAAACAGTGGCTAAAAAGCCACAAACAAGTTCTCACCAGAAAAGCGTGGGGTTCACTGAAGTCAACTGTAAATGTTTATTCAAACCTAACAGGGGGACTAAATGGAAATCTAAAGTTAAAAATGGCAATCCTTATTAGAAAATGAATCAAACCCCAACGAAAAAAGGTTGGAAAACTGATCGGCGATAGTCGTCGATGCCGGAGAAGACGCCAGAACCCTCGCCGGACTTTTGAGGATGAAGCAGAGTGCAGGGTCGGGTCTTGGGTTAGATCTCGGGTTGGGCCCCGACCAGGTTTAAAATGATTAATGGAACTGTGTCGTTTTGGAGCCTTTAGTTTTATTTTAACAAGTCATCTAGCCTGTTTGGTTACAGAGATACTAAATTAGAAATTAGAATTAGGGTAACCTAAAACTGAGATAAGGGGAATAACAGGAATATGTTATTTTGGTTCTCTGAGATAACCCGAACCGGCTAGTTCAGGGGTTACTGGGCCGGTTTAGGGTTCCAACTTAAGAACCCACTAGTTCAGTGTTTACCTTAAAACTAAATAAACCAGAACTTTAAGAAATTCTAATTTGACCCCAACAATTATGAAGAATTATACAAAGGCCCAAAAGTTTGACTTAATAATGAAAAGGCCCAGACAGTAAATAATTAAATATTATTTAAATATTTTAAATAAAAAAATTACTAAAGTACCCCTAAGTCAAAAATGGGTCAAACGGACTCTAGACTGAGGCAAATGAATAGTCAATTTTTATTATCTTGAAAATTTTGAACCCAATGGCAGGATCCATTTTGTGAAACGAAGTCTCGGAACAATAGACACGTGAAATGGCAAAATGATAATTTTACCCTTTGTATTCCGAAAGTCAGATAAATGTCAAGGGGGACATAGTCTGACTATTTTGGGCACTTTGGACTCAACAATAGAGTCCGTATTAGCAAACTGAAATATCAAAAAATGTGACGCGTGAGAGTGTAAAATTACAAAAATGCCCTAGGCTTAATGTGAGTCGCAAATAAGCTAATTAAGATCCGAAAAAACTTAAATTTATTACAATCAATATTTTTGACTTAATGATGACGTTCTTTTAAGGAAAATAAGACCCGGTAACAAATTAAAAAATGACGAATATGTCTTTAGGGTATAACGAAGTTACCAGGAGAGTAATAATGAGATAAATAAGTCTATAAAAATGTTACAAGGACCAATACACTCAAAACGGAGTTAGAATACATAAACTGTGAACAGAAAAGAATGGGACGTTAAAAAATGTAAATTATCAAATCGCCCTTGAAGGGCCAAATATGGTATAAGGCTACAAGGAACCCTAAAATGGGAAATTAAAAACCCTTAATTGAATAGACTAAGTTCAAAGGAACTTAAAACATTGCATAATAATGTTTGGGATTAAAATGGGTACTAATTCATTATGCATTACTTTTGGATCCATGATTATAGGATCACTTAAATGATGGAAATGAAAAGAAGTTGTAGGATAACAATAATGATACCCGCATGAGAATGCGATGCTAAAAAATCGAGGTAAGTAACTCATATGCTTTAATATGGCTTATTCTTAGCCAAGTCACACTTATTTTCAAATGCTACCAAAATTTGTACTCTATTGCCTACCTAATGAACTTGATTTCTCCGATTTGTTGCCAATCAATTTGTGATTATTTGTTTATGCCTGTACTTTGGATTCGATTTTCTTACCTATATAACTTGAAAACTTGATTATCAGTACTTAAGAATAACTGTGCCTTCATACCATGTCATAATCTTGTAATATATCTTGTTGATGGAAATCTTATTGTTTCACACACTTTATGTCTCGTTGATTGAGATGTTGACTGTTTCATACGATTGTACAACTCGTGTGGAATCTTGATGATCATGATATTCGTTAAGTGCCTGGGGTTGTGCTCAGTCATAATGACCTATCTATTCACAGATTGCGTAGAGGGACCCCTTAAGGTCTTATGTGTCCTTTAGGGACTTGAGATGAAAGAGCTCTAGTGTTATTTAATAAGCCTCGAAAAAAGAGGCAAACGTGAATATGCGTTGTAGAGGGGTATGGATGGCCCCGGGTGGTTCATGCATCTGGGTTATTAGAACTCGATAATGATATATTTTTGCATTCATTGAATGATCATATTCTATGCCTTATGAATGATCATATTGTTGCAAGCATGATGCATTTTTGATTGGCTAACGTATTTGTTGTGGCAGCGAATCATCATGTTAGGCTAGATCCCATTTTGGATAATTTTGTCCATTCACTTTCTTGTATCATCTTGTGGGATGAGCCTTTTTGGACCCTCGGGTCATTGTTGTTATATCTTGGTGACTGGCCATATGATTTCTTTTTCTTTTAAATTCTTGTGGACTAACCCTGACCCATGGCAAAGCTAGGAATTTACTTATTGAGCTAACTTAGCTTACTCCTTACTTATGAGCATTTTTTAGGTGGCCCTGTGAGGGATGAAATGTAATGAGATAACTAGTGGAGCTAGTGAAGCACAAATGATTAACACTGATGATATGAACTCCAAGTCAAAGTTGACAACATACTCTGTAAGATTAAGTTCAAAATTGTGTATTATAATATTGCATCATTAGTGATAAGGTTAGCCTTGTATGTTGGATAACCATGATTAAATTGTACTTAGAGATATTTTGATTGTTGGTCATTAGAGATTAGTTTTTGATTAGGTGAATTATATTGGTGTAACTTTCACTTTAAGTAATTCATTGATATAGTATAGATGCATTGGGACATGGCTCATGTATACTGGTACTCTAGAGATATTTGGTGACTGATTCTAGACGTGCTCTGATGTGTTGGATAAGTTACATTTTTGAATTAAAAAGGTTTTGATTTTTGCTGTTTTGACCCTACATTTGGATTGCAATTCATTATAAAGTTCAGAAGTTGCCTTTGGTTGGTCGCATTGTCAGTGGGGAAAACTGGCAAGGTGGCCAACTGGCATCACGTCCACGGCATCCGCGTAGGGTGGGGTGCCGAGTCGTGACAGCTCCAACTCAATTTATGATTCTTCGATGTGTGTAATATATGTCTATCATTCGTCTCGTGTTATCCATCATTCGTAATCAGATTTCAAGAGTACCCTCTCATGTGTATTTGTTATTTGATATTATGTTATCTGTCCCGCATTAATTATTTGAACCATGTTTTAAGAAATATATGTGCTACGATACGTTTTGTGAACAACTCTTCATCATCTGCTTTGTGTTTTGATATTTGAACTGTACTATTAAAAATGATATGTTTTAGAAATGCATGTATTATATCTGCTTGAACCTTCAGTATGTTTTATACATGATCTATTTTTAAAAACGTATTTTAAGATATTCTTGTGTATATGTTATCTGTTTGAAGAAACTTGGTGCCCATGTTATTTTTTGCAAACCCTACTTTCCAAAACTTACGACGGGATGTAGGAATTACTCACGAGTTTAGTGAAGATCACATGAATTTATACAAACATATTTCAGGTAATTGAATTAGCAATGAGGTAGTAAAGTCTACATAGAAAAGCTAAGAGTGTGGATGCGATGGATCTTTTGCACGAGGATCATGATTGAATGTGATGTGGAATCTTTTTGGTATCATATGATGTGTTTTTAGGCACAACGACAACCTAGACTTTTGGAAATTAGTATTATGTACCTTTTGTTGGACACATATATAGATGTGCATATAAATGTTGATGAATTATGTTAATGATGGTGATCACAATGATTTTACCTTAAGAACCTTTTACAAATGACCAGTGTTGAATTGATTATTAGATGAATTGCATATGTGTAGCTTCCATACTTGATAACACAAAAGAAAAAACTTATCACTATTGTGCAATTCATTTAATTTTGTATGGCCTGTCTAAGTGACAGTGTCGGTCACCGACCCCTAATCTACATAAGGTAGGTTTCGGGTTGTGACAATATACAAATCTAAGTCAAATATATAGGAGAGTTTGAGTCAAATAGATAAACAACCATAGTGTGAGATCAGACATATGGAACACTGAGTCAAATGGATGTACAAATGTGAGTCAAGATAGATATAAGAGTTTGAGTCAATAGACATAAGAATCTGAATATAATAGATCAACAACCATGGTGCGACATCAAATGTATGAAACACTAAGTCAAATGGATATACAAGTCTGAGTTAAGTAGGCTTAAGGGTCTAAGTCAAATAGATATAAGAATCTGAGTCTAATAGATCAACAATCATAGTACGACATCAAACATCCAAAACACTGAGTCAAATGAATATACAAATCTGAGTCAAATAGACATAAGGGTCTAAGTCAAATAGATATAAAAGACTGAGTCTAATAGATCAACAATCATAGTGTGACATCAAACATATGGAACACTAAGTCCAATGGATACACTAAATTTGATTCAAATAGATGTAAGGGTCTGAGTCAAATAGATATCTAAATTTGAGTCATATAGATGAACACAACACGTTTAACTGCCCAAGTCAAAGGAGTTCAATCGAATACAAAGATAAGCCTCGAGAGCTTATTTCACATCCAACAACAACGTTATCAAATTAATAAAGGGTGTGAATCAAACATATAAAAATTGAGTCTAATAGATGCTATCAACAAATAGGGCCCAACTACACCCAAACAGCACTCATCTAGGTTCACCCTGAATAGCACCAAGAGCTCTTATCAAATCATGTCCTTATCAGGACTATGTGTTGGGTATCATTCCCAAGCACTGACCCGTAGGTCATTAGCATCACAAAATGGGCGTTATGATCAGTACAACCCAGGGTAGTCATAAATAACGTCATTAGAAAAATGATTCCACAAGGTATTTACGTATACATAGATTACAAATGTCCACAACATAAGAGATCATAATGTTCACAAAGATAAGATAAAACCAATGAGTCAAGGACTCATAGATGTTCACAATCAATAGAATCTCAACAGATCACAAATTTCACTATATGGAAATCACAATGAACAATATGTTATGGACTCAAAGCAATTTATTGATACACAATTTCAAGAAATAAGGATTGACAATCATCCAAGTAAGTCACATTGGCAGAGCAAAAATCCACACAATAGGGTTTGGGTTTACTTACCTTAGGTTCGGGTTTACTTACCTTGGGTTCTTAGCATTGCATTCTCATGCAGGTACCATAGTAGCTATCTCATAGCCTTATTCAATTTTTTCATCATTTGGGTGATCCTATAAGCATGGATCAAAAATACATTGTATATTGAATTAGTATTCATTCTAATTCTAAACATCTTTATTCAGCATTTTAAGTTATTTTGAAATTAGTCTAATTGATTAAGAGATTCTCAAATTCTCAATTTAGGGTTCCCTGATGCCTTTATAGCTTATTTGACCCTTCAAGAGCATAATGGTAATTTACCTCTTTTAATATCCTATATTTCTCCGTACATGATTTTATGTATTCGGGACTACATTTTTGGAGTTTAGTTGGTCCTTATAACACTTACATGGACCTTTTAATTTCATCTATACTTTTCTAATAACTTCATTAAGTCTTAAGGAAGTATTTGTCATTTTTTAGTTTGTTACAAGGTCTTATTTTTCTCAAAAGGACGTCACCATCAAATTCGGAATATCGAATATAAATAATTTAGGCTTTTTTGGATTTAAATTTGCTTATTTGTGGCTTACATTAAGCCTAGGGACATTTTCATAATTTTACACTTTTACGTGTCACATTTTTCGATATTTTGTTTGCTAAAATCAGCTCCACCGTTAAGTCTAAAATGTCAAATAAAGTCAGAATATGACATCTCTGACATTTAACTAGCTTTTAGACTGCTAAGGGCAAAATGATAATTATGACATTTCACGTGTCTATATTTTCGGGACTTCGTTTCACCAAACGGATCCCACCATTGGGTTCAGAATGTCCTAAAATGTTAAGGTATATATTTTTGTAGTCATCGGAGTCTAATTGATAACTTAATTGATCATTAGGACATAATTATAATTATTCTATTTTGTCCGTTCATATTTTTCGGGATCAAATTTCACAAATTGGATTCTGACGTTGAGTTCGGAATGTCCAAAAACATTAGGTTAGACTCTTCTTTTATTTCAATTAGCTTTCATTTGGCCTATTTTTTACTCAAGTGTATTTTGGTAATTTTTCTTATAATTAAAAGGATTTAAAATTAATATTTAATTAATTTCCTGGGCCATTCGTAATTAACAGGAACATTTGGGGGTCATTTCATAATTAACAGAAAGGTCTGGGGGTCAAAACACAATTTCAGAAACTTTAAAACCCTAAACCATCCGGTTCAATTAGGTTCCAAGTGAAACGGTCCAAAACGGTTAAAAACCAATTGATTCTGTCTGGTTCATTGCGTCATGCTGACATCAGTATGACGTCAGCCCTATTTATAATTTTCTTTTATTTTTTAGGTCAAAACGACGTCGTTTCAATAAACCCAAATCCATTTAAATATTCAGACAGGACTCGACCCGAGATCCAACTGGAGACCTGACCCGCACAATAACCATCTTCTTACAATTTTTTGGTAAGGGTTCCCGGTCCACCCTTTCTGGCGTCGGTGAGCATATCCAATCACTTTTTGGCTACAACTCCTGACAAGGGTTCGACCCCTTTTTCCATAGAGATTCCATATCCAATTTCAAAAATTATTTTTGTACATTTTAGCTAAAATAGGAGGTTTCAGTGGGTCTCTGGCGAGACCCGTTTTACCAACGAACTATTTATTTTCCTATTTCGTGGAGTTTGAGTCACTGTTTTGACCTCTTTTTTCTTCCTATTGGTTTATGGGAGTGTGGGGAATGTTTTCCCATTCCTAAAATCAAGTAAAAAAGCCATAACTCTGGTCAATCAATCTATCTAACCGTACCTGCAACTCAATATATCTCCATGGTCTCTTAACCATTTTTGATGATTTAAATTGCAATGCACTTGAATTTTGATGCTCTTTTGAGCCACGTAATTAGTTTTAAGTCTAACTCAAGCTAGGTTAAAACTTAACTCTCCATGATTTCGGGTGTGGGGCTTTCTCAAGCTCAAATCCTCCCCTTTCTTCTCCATTTTCTTTCTTTTTCAATATTAAATACATGCATGTACATTTCATGGTTCATAAAGCTCAAAAATAGTACCTTCATGCTAGTTTTGTTTAGAGAGAGAAAATTAAGTTTTTTAGATTACCTTGACTTCAGTCTTTCCATAGTTTATTGGGCTTGCTTTCAAGCTTCTATAGCTTGTCTAGAGGTCCCTCTATGGCCTCCAACCTTTGCATGCATCAACAGTTTCCTCCTTCTTCATGTCTCATCTTTCTTCCTCTTTCTCTCTCTACTTTCTCTCTCTATAGCCGACCATCATGGTCTGATGATCTGAAGTACACTCTTCACACACATATACATAGCTGATGTATATATTATGTGGGCTTGTGTTACATGAATTCTAATTGGCTAAGCCTTGGGTCCAATGGGGTGATGATACCTCAATTTTTGTATGAAGCCATGCATGCATATTATTGTGTATATACATATCATGTGGGTATTATAGCATAAAAGTGTTGCAGCCAAGTTGACTTTCTTTTTAGAGACTTATTATTTGCTTGCACAAGGTGTAAGGTTCAAAACCTTGTGGGAACACTTTTGGGTCTTTTTCCTTCTATTTTCTCTTTTTATGCATTATAATTGCATATTTAGTGTATTTCATAAACTCCCAAACTTTGCATTTTAAGTCTCATAAAAGTCTCTTGGAATTCCCATAAGACTTCTTGATTTAGCATACTTCGTTTATGCATTACTAGTCTTACCTTTGTGTATTATATCGCACTTTAATTATTCCCAAAAGTCTATTATAATTTTTGAATAATCTTGATTAAACACACTTTATTCATGTATCACAGTAGTCTTGCTTAAGTACACTTTGTGCACTAATTTTTCAAGATTATTCATGTATTAATCATCGATTAACGCTAATCGTAATTTGCTACCAAGTTATGACCTTTGGCATTAAATTACTTTTTTTAAAATTGGTCGTCTCCAATTTAGAACTAGTTGTTCTCATTTATACTTTTGCTTTCATATTTGCGGATTACTAGTCTTAATTAGAATTGCCCATGGTTAATAAGCATATCATCTCATGATAATACTCATTATTGTTAAGTGCCCCACTTAATTGGGTTGGGATGTTACAAGATGTGAACGTGGGATATGGGACCCACAATTAATGTGATCAAGAAATTAACAAGGATCAATGTTGTGAAGTATTCAAACTTGTTGTAAGGAATGTAATGTTGATAAATGTAATGTTTAAAAAAAAAATCTAGCCTATCTAGATACTTGATGGATGAATGTAACATGTGTAATTGCTTCCGCTACAATATTTAAGTTTGATGTGAAGTGTATTTGTAAGAATTTTGGTTAACCTCACTCGCATCCCTAATCAGCATAGGTGGGTTTCAGTGATGTGATAGTTGTTATCAGAGCAAAGGTTTGAGGATTTTCAGACTATGGAATGGGTGAAGTTTTGAGAGTATTGGAAGATATAAGTATATGTGAAGGATG
Organism: Nyssa sinensis; assembly: GCA_008638375.1. Taxonomy (NCBI): domain Eukaryota; kingdom Viridiplantae; phylum Streptophyta; class Magnoliopsida; order Cornales; family Nyssaceae; genus Nyssa; species Nyssa sinensis. The sequence continues at coordinate 9,820,609 of CM018033.1, forward strand.
ATATTTGAGGATTCTAAGTGACCCAAGGATTTTAGTAAGAACTATTAGATAAATAGTCGTCGAGAGACTACAGATACAGTGAAGTTAAGAAGTAAAGATTAGATATCGAGTGAAAACTGGAACGATGAGTAGAGATCTTTTAAGATTGATAAGTAAGGATGTTACGTAATGATTGATGATAGTATAGAGACTTGCAATGGCACCAAGGTACCCAATGTTGGACGTAGACTATGATAGTGAAAATTGTGATTGTGGGAGAAATGCAAATGAGATAGAAGGATAATGGCAAGTGATGGTATACTATTAGACCCGGTGTTACAAGTAGTGAATAGCTACATCATCATGTGACCGAGGAGCTAAGAAACATATCCAGTGCTTTCTATCCAACCGCATAGTAGGAATCCCATCAAGAATCTAAAAGTTAAATTAGAAAATTGTGGCTATAAATTACGAAAAGTGTATATATTATATGGAAGAATGAGTTTTGGGGACAAAACTCTTTTGAAGGAAGGGGGAGAATGTAACAGTTCGACCTAATAAATTGGGTAATTTAATGCAATGTATCGAAGGCAACTTAAATGAAAATCCTTTTAAGGCCAAATGTGTAAATATTGAACTAAGATTAGACAGTCTAACCTAATAAGGGTAAGACTAACCTTACCCAAGTTAATGGGACTAGATAACCAAATGCATCACCAAACCAAAAAAGTAAAAATGTACATCGAAAAGTAAATAAAATAAGAAGGCACATACACACATGTAAATATATGACCAATATATCAGCAAACATAACATAAATATCATGTGAAGGAAATACCTGTGTACACATGGAAAAAATGTATGAACATATATATACATTATATATATATATATATACCCTTGAGTGTATATAAGTAAAACAGTGCATGTGTGAGAGTGTGTGTGTGTGTGTGTGTGTATGCTCAAGGAGTGAGGTGTGTGTGTGTGTGTGTTTGTGATTGGTGGAACGGAGAGGCAAGAGGGCTGCCCCCTCAGCAGCTTGAAGGGAAATGAAGGGAAGGTTGTAGGCACCTTGCGGCTACCACCCAAGAGAAAGGGTGAGATTGGATGGGAAAGAGGTCGAAGAGAGAGAGAGAGAGAGAAAAAAAAGAAAAAAAAAAAAAAGAGAGGCAGGAGAGAGAGAGTCATGAATATATATGAATAAGTTTGTTGCAACCCTAAAAGATGAACTAAAGAAAGGAAGAAGCAACAGTGTTGCGGCCGAAGAGGAAGGAGAGCCAAGAGAGAGAAACTAGAAATTTCTATATAGAAAGGACGAAATTCGTATTGTTTTGATTATTATTACCATTTCTGATTCCTGTACGGATATTAGCGAATAAAAAAGGGGTTAAATGACCCAAAATGACCGAAAATCAGAAAAACCACCAGTGAACGAGACCTTTGAGGTGGGTTTGACTCAACCTACACTCAATAGGATTTGATAAGTTGGGGCTGAAACTTGAGATCACAAGGATCTCAAAACTATGAAAACCAGCTCAAAACCATTAAAATTGAGAGAGAAGGTTAGAGTTATTGGTATCAAGTTCCAAAACCAAACTCGTCCACGGAGTTTTAAGCTCGAATTTTTGAATGAAGGATCCTATGATGATACAGTCATAATAAGCCAAACCTCACTAGTTTTGGTGGAGGAATGAGCATGAACCAAGCTTGGAACCACCACCATTATCGAATCCAAACAGAGCTTTTGAGCTCGTTTTAACCTTCAAAATAAACGAAAAATATCTTGATTAATCTCTTAGAAGATGATCAGGATCGAAAACAAAGGGAAAAAGTGACCAATAGTATGCGAAATAGGAGCTGAAAAATCTAGGGTTCACGATGAATAGTGTCTTCTCAAGAAAGACAATGATAAACAAGTGTACTGGGTTAGTCAGGTCAAACGGGTCGGGTCTAGTTCGACCCCTTTTAAAAAGGATCCAAAAGGAACTCAAATGGTGTTGTTTTGTTTAATGAAAGTTGACATCATCATGACGCACCGAACTGGTAGAATCGGTTGGTTCTTGACACTATTAGACCAGTTCAATTGGAATCTCACTAGACCAGACCGTTTAGGTTAAAAACTTTCCTTAAATGACATCCCCCCCCCCCCCCCCCCCCAAAGTTTATGATTAGTTACAAATTTGTCCAAAAATTAATTAAAATTTTATTTTTAAATCCTTTTTAAATTAGAAAAATTATCACAATGCCCTTAAGTCAAAAATTGGCCAAGGCCAATTAACATGCAAGAAAAGCCTAACCCAATGTTTTTGGGTATTTCGGATACAATAGCAGAGTCCAATTTATAAAATTAGATCTCGAAAAATATGAATGGACATCTTGGATAATTCCAATTTTGTGATAATGTATTAATTAAGTTATCAATTGAACCCCAATGACCGTGAAAATACTTATTTTAGTATTTTTTTTATATTCCAAACCTAATAACGAGGTCCATTTTACGAAACAAAGTTCCAAAACCAAAACATGTAAAATGTCATAAAACGATAAGAATGAATTGGATATGAAGACACAAACCTTGGCTAAGGATGTAGGAAGAAAGAATGCTTAGCAGAATCGTCTACATAATTTGAGAAGGTGACATTTATTTGATAGTCCCTCATTAATGTCAGGGGACATGATCCAAAAAATCTAGATGCCAAGAAAAAAAAAAAACAGAAGCAATTACAATCATTGCTATAGCAACTACAGCAAATCAAAAATGGCATTTGTCAAGTTGCAACACACCATAAAAACTTTGTATGAGATGATTTCAAAGGACACGAGGTACAGAAATAGAGGGAAAGAAGAAAAGAAGAGGAAGAGAGTGTGTTTTTTGTCCAAAAAATCAGGAGACAATTTTTGCTCCAATTCACACCAAATTTCCTGACAAAGTGTTCTTCACATCTACCGTTTTAGAATTCACCTTAGGATGAGATGTGTGTAAATCCACTATTTGGATCATACAAGGAGTTTGTTCGAACGACGATTCCGTCATTTTTCCCATTTAGGTTTTTTAGATAAAAATATTGCTTGCTTTAGATGATATTATTTTTATTTTATTGTGTCTAATCTCATGTGTAAATTATTAATTATTAAATTTCTTTATAATTGTTATTAATGAAAAAATATATTGACAAGTCAACGATTGGTATTCTTAAGGGCGATAAGACTTTTTCCATGGTAAAATGTGTATTAAACATATTTTATAATTTATTATTAGAAATTAGAAATTATTAAATATTAATTATTTAAAGCCTGTGCACTCAGGACCTCACTTGTTCAATCCACACAAATTTAGAAAGAAAAAGGTAAAAAATAAACGAGATAAGCCACAAATTGGGAAAAAAAAAAAAAAAAAATTGGTTTCAGAATCCAAATGAAATGGATTTAGGCCAGTAGTTCCAATTTGAGCTAAGCTAATCCCATATAATGGCATGTATACAACAGTAGTGAAGTTTTACTCACTCTAAACCCTTTTATGTTTCCATGGTTCAGTACTAGATAGGAGAATTTTTGCATGAAACATGCTCTAAAGCCAACCAATCTAATAGATCTGATCATTTATCAACATTAAATTATAAATCATAAAACTAAGTTAATTCTTTAAAATTTATTAATTATAAGAAGATGGACTGTTGAAAGACTTTTTACCATCATTTACATGCAAAAAACTTAACCATGAAGCTTTGTTCTGTCTGCTGTTTATTTTTTTTCCAAGGACACACCAATTCTGTTTTGTCAGCCACCATTTTTTTCTTTTTTCTTTTTTTGTTTGGATCTATTCAATAATAAAACTAGGCCAGAAAAAATATACGAGTTGGGTGGATTAAATACAAATCTAGTCACAAACGGGTAGACCTAGTCTTGACCAGCAATTAAATGGGTTGAAAACGGGTTGGGTAAACCCGGGTTCAACCTGGATCCGTTTTTTTTTTTTTAAAAAAAAAGAGTTGTTCAGTCTTAAATCCATAAAAAATAACAAAATTATCAACAAGTTCAAGTTTAAACTTAATTACTAACCAAGTTCATCATGTTTTATTGGACAAAAATGCCCCAGTATTTTTCTCTTAAAATAATTAAGCTGGATGTGCGTGACTTCTACCCAACTTTCAAGAAAGCATTTTAAAATTTTAAAATTTAATAACTCAAAATATATAAATCTGTTTTCAATAAAATTTATATATATGGACTCTAAAAATCGAGATCTATAAAATAAGATTCATATGTAATATGAAATTTTGAAATAAAAAAAATTGCTTATCAAACCGTAAAATTTCATATTATAAAGAAAATAGTAAAATTGGTGTGTGGTCTATTGTTTTAAGACTTATTTGGACTCTAGGTACATGTTAATTCTTTTTCTTTTTTCTTTTTTGTACGAAGAACAATAGTTAGATACTTATTCTGTGAGAATATTCACTTTGATAAGTTCACACCAACTATTTTTATTATATGACAAACTTACCATCTCTATCCTATTCAGACTTCTTCCTTAATTTTTTATCAAAATAATTTTTTTCCCAACTCTCTACTTCCTTCCCTGATTTCTCTCTTTCACTGTACAACTCTCTCGTCTCTCTTTATTGGAAGGGAGTTTTTTGCGATGTAAATTTTTGCAGTGGAATTGGAAGTGAATTTTTGTAGTGTAAAATTTTACAATGTATTTTTTTTTTCTCAAAATTTTATATTAAACATGGATATTGTTGGATAGATATTACTGTTTAAAATCTAAATATATAAGTTTTATTAAAAAAATGATTTATATATTACAAGTTATAGGATTTTAAGATTTTAAAAAAAGTTTTGGAAGTTGGTCCTATGATGTTCACAAGGGTGTCTTTATTTTTTTTTGTCTTTGTGTTGTTTCACATTGGCCATCAATATACATACATAAATTTTCAAATGTAAATTTTCATAGTAAAAATGAGAGGTAGTTTTTTTGCAGTGTAAATTTTCACAGTTGAATTGGAAAGGGGTTTTTTGCAATGTAAATTTTGACAGTAAAATTGAGAGAGAATATTTGCAATGTAAAATTTCATAGTGTGTATTTTTTTTTTAAATTTCATATTAAATTTGAATTTTTTTTGATAGTTCTTCATGAATCTAAATATATAAATTTTATTAAAAAATAATTTATAAATTACAAGTTATAGGATTTTAAAATTTTTAAAAAAGAATTTAAAAATTATTTCAAAATTTCACACGTATAATATAATAAAGGATATTTTCATCTTTTAAAATATCATAAATTTAAAATTTTTAAATATTTATGCATGAATTTTAGAATAAAAAAAAACGTGAACTTGTGGTTAAAACACCCATTTTTTTTCTTACCTTTCGCTTAACATAGTTGTCAAACCAGACGTCAAATAATAGAAACATATTTTTCTGATTGGTGGTCTGTTTAGTTTTACCAACTCTTTACTTCACTTTCCGCTCCTAAATTTCCAATTTAACTGGAAAAATTGCTGCTCGTGTTGTCACGTCAAGGACATTTTCGTCCTTTCACCAATAGAGAGCCATTAAAGGTCCAAAAATATCCGCTCCCTCTTTCTCTAACCTGAAACGTCCGGTCTTGGAGCCATTGAGCCAATTTCGGTCATCAATGAATCTCAACCGCCTATTCCTCAATCCAACGGCTCTCAAAAAATGATGAGTAGTTACTCCTCCTCCGTTCCAGTGGTTTTATCATAAACCCTAGAATTTTCTTGCGCCCCGCAGCTCTCTGTCTACTCTCTCTCTCTCTCTCTCTCTCTCTCTCTCTTCCCCCGTGACAAGAAAGTCGTGAGGCCCTCGTGAACACGCCGATCTTCTATTTTATACTCAAAGGATATACAAATATGTTAGATCGAGAATCGTAGCCTTCTCGTTTCGAGAAAAGAAGATGATTTCTTAGCTTCGATTCATTTCTCTCAGGTACAGTCTCTTACGAGATCGATTTTTTTAGAGGGAGAAAAACGGAGTTGTTTTAGGGGTCTGATTCTTTGAAGATTCTGTATTTTAACGTCGTCTTGTTCTTTGATTAGTTCAGATCATGAGACTCTGTACTGAACAACCCCAGTCTAAGTTGAGTCTGTATCCGGACTGAGTCCGGAGGAATTGTGAGTTAAAGGAGGAGAATGAGTCTGTAAGTGGCGAATTCTAGTCCCTGTCGGTGACTGAATCTGAGTCTCTGAGTAGAGTTTGGGTCGGAGAACTGTGAATTGAAGGCGAAGCTCGAGTCCGTATTTGGTGAACAATTTAAGTCTGAAACCGAGTCCGAGTGGGTGACCAGGTCTGAGTTGGGCTCGGAAGGACTGTGAATCACAGGGAAAGATCGAGTCAGGGGTTTTACCTCATCAAAGCCACGTGCCGATGCCTTCGGTGGGGATGAAAAGGACTACGAGGAGTGTTCGGGGCGAGGGTTTTGAGGTCTGGTAGACGGCTGTGGTCGGGATATGGTGACGGTAAGCACATGAGAGCTGCCGAAGGGGATGAGTGGATTGAACTTCTTGATAATCCTAGGGATGGCGGTAATGCAAGTCGGTGCGGAGAAAATGGGTGGCATGAAGTTGGTTTGAAACAAGAAATTGCAGAAGTGGAAGTTGATAAAAAAATTGGAGAACCCAACTCAGGCAAAGGTATGCCGAGGGGTGATAGGAAGTGGGGCGCTGTTTATCAGAGAAAAAGGAAGACAACAGATTCGAAACAGTTCTGATGTTCCAGGTCATTCTGAAAAGAAGAGGGCTTTGGAGTATAAAAAGTTTGGGATTCAATTCTCTCGAAAGCAATGGAGGAAGAAAACCAGAGAGAGTTCAGGAGTTGATACTTGGGATTCAAATGCGGGTTTTGTGGGACAGGTTGTCTCGCAAGGTTCGGTTAGGTGTCGATTTCTTGCTGCTTTTGTTGAATCTTCCTGTAGTTGCAGTTGTTGGTTTGCCCTTCTTTTAAATTTGCTTCTGAGGTACATGAGGAGAGTCAGGGTGAGTTTGCCTCAGCTTACTGCCTTCCTGTTATCGGAACCACTTTCTCATGTTTTCTCTTCGCATGGCATTCATTTTTTGCGGGTATGTTTCATCTTTTGCTGGACAAATTTGTTTTTGTTTTTTTAACAGTTCTTTGATTTGCTTATGGGCACTCGGACACCTACAGCATCTACATTTTCTTCTTTCTTTGAAATGCTAATGGGAAAAGTAGTTTATGTAAATAATATTAATTTAAAATTTTTGTTGGGAATGACTCCATTTCATGGGATGAATTTTTTGTTTGGTCAATGGAATTTAACCACTTTTAAATTATCATTTAAAATGCGAGAGTAAGAGAGACATTAAATGATAATTATCATTTAATGTAAATTCTTAAGGGGTTTTCGTGGAGAACATTTCACTGGATGACTTCTGAAAACATTGTATCATTTTAAGTTTGTAGCTTCCAAATGCCCCTTATTATTTTATTTGATTGTTGCATTATTTTCTTTCAGGATTCTCCTTCCATCAAAAGTCCTGGAAGTTGCAAAATCTTTGAGTCCAGGTGTTCTATACCGTTGTTTGCTGTGGATTTTTCTGCAGTTCCATCCTGCTTCATGTATTTACATTCTCATATGCTTCTTAGATCTGTGTCTCTGCCTTATGTTCTTGCAATGAATTCAATCGGTATAGGACAATAAAGTTGATGGAGTGAGTGAAGATGAAAGACACCTCTCATTTGCCTCTTCTGGGAGAGATTCCAGAAGCAAAACTTTAACATTTGGAAATGATAATTTTGGAAAGAAGAGGGTGTTACACCACACTGTTGGACCTCCGAAATTAGCTAATAGGACCGTTCAATTTAGAAACGGTGTTAGTTCTCGCAGTATCCAGAAGAGGAGGAGTTCCCTGAGGTCAAGGAGAGGTAGAAATCCTTCAATGTTTGGGCACAAAGCTAATGGGGCCTTGGTTTCTCATTTACTTAGTTTTAAAAGTGATGGCACCCTGTCATCTCCTGTAGTGTCAAATTGTGAGTTTAGGAGTTCAGTTCGCAGGAATTCCACAGCAAACATCAAAGAACTGAAATCTAGTTTGGTGGGGTTGACACAGGACATAGATTCAACCTGCTGCTCTGCAAATATTTTGGTTATTGAATCGGACAAATGTTATAGGGAAGAAGGTGCCATTATTACCTTAGAAGTTTCTGCTTCAAAACAGTGGTTTCTTGCAGTTAAGAGAGATGGGATAATGAGATACAGCCTCACGGCACAAAAAGTTATGAGACCCTGTACATGCAATCGTGTCAGCCATGACATAATATGGACAGAGGATACTAATAGTTGGAAGCTGGAGTTTCCCAATAGGCGAGACTGGTTGGTTTTCAAGGAACTTTATCGGGAATGTTCTGAACGCAATGTGCAGGCCCCGACTGTTAAGACAATCCCTGTGCCAGGGGTATATGAAGTAACTGGGTATGCAGACAATGATAGTGTTCCCTTTTTGCGGCCAGATTCATACATCAGTTTGAATGATGATGAGTTGTCAAGAGCATTGGCAAAGAGGACTGCAAATTATGACATGGATTCTGAAGATGAAGAATGGCTAAACAAGTTCAATGATGAGTCTTTTGCCGAGAGTGAGCTTCATGAACAGGTCTCAAAGGAAAATTTTGAGTTAATAATTGATGCTTTTGAGAAAGCTTTGTATTGTAGTCCAGATGATTACTCTGTCGAGAAAGCAGCTGTTAATCTTTGTCTGGATCTGGAGAGGAAGGAAGTTATAGAAGCTGTGTACAGTTATTGGTTGAGAAAAAGAAAGCAGAAACGCACATCACTGGTTAGAATTTTCCAGGTAAAAAGCACCGTGTGTCAGAAACATCATTTTGTATTTGCAATATTTCTCTATAGATTTCTGGTATGCGTGTGATATTGGAGCTCCTGCTGCTATCATGATAGATTTCTGAATACTGTTTTACGTATAAATTGATCTCTAAATGTATCTTTGTAATCCATGTGTGATGCTGATTGTAGCTTTATAGAAACTTTATTATCTTGTGTTTTATGTTTATTTAAATCAATTCCCTTATATTTTTCTGTGTTATTTTTATTTTGTGCAATATGCTCTGTGATTTATTCTCCATTGTCCAAAATCTGGTGTATTTAACCATTATAGTGATTTCATCTGTTTCCTAGAAGCAATTCTTTATTTTTATTTTGTATAGTTATCATTGAACTCTTCCTTTTTTGTATATACATCATCTGTTTCCTAGAAGCACTTTATTTTTTTCTCCTCTGGTGATCATATCTGGTTAGCTTAATTATCCCAACGTGAATAAACATTCGTGCTTTGAGATTAATTCAGACAAGACGATTGACCCACGTTACTGATCAACCGAGTAGAGCTCATGATCATTCAAACACATAGTCCATGTAAGCACTGTATCATTTGGTTTGATAACCCGAGCTAAGATTGCACTCAAAGTTCCAGACAGCCTTCTTCTTCTTTTTTTTTTTTTTTCAAATTTAAAATATGACAATGACAAAAAAGTCTTTCATTGATAGATCCCTTCCTTTTGTTGTGTCTATTTTATGTTTTTTTTTTATTATTTATTCGTGAATGCCTTGAATGTGCCAGTTGGGTACAACTGTATAAGATTGTTGAGGGCTGTCACAATAGTTGTGTTAACAACAAATAAGCTACAAATCTCTAAAGATGATGCAATAGTTGTACAAGTCAATTAAAGGATGATGAGACTGCCGTAAAATGAATTCTTTTGGGGTAGTTTTCAACCAGCGAATTGTATGCTCCTTCACAAAATGAATTTGATTCACAAAAGTTTACAACATAAGCTAGCAAAAGAAATATCTTTTCCTTGCATTTCCCAAGGAGATTTGTATTGTGTACATGAGCTTGTTGTATATGATGTATATTTAATGTTGGGAGACTACTTAAATTCATCTATATAAATCTAAGGAAGCTTTTGTGGCTGCTAACACTGCCTCCTTCCCCACATTTACTGTTTTATTTTGTGTGGGGGTTGTCTTTTATTCCTTTTTCTGTGTATGATTCATGGAGTTGTTTTTTGACTGCCACCTATAGGCAGGTCCTGATGAATGTGGATGTTCTTTTCTGACAGTGTTATCAGCCAAAGAGAGCTCAATTGTTTTCAAAGCCTGTTATACGGAAGAAGCGGTCTTTCAAACGACAGGCAAGCCAATCTGGAAGAGACAAACAACGAACTTTGTTGCAAGGTTTGTGTATTTTCTTAAAGCTTGGTAACTGGCCTCATGACTTGTTATTTTTTGTAATATGCAATACCGAGATTGTATACACCTTTGTTTCTACACACAAGGAAATTGGTTGGTCAAAATACGTGTGTTTCACTTTCAACTACAGATTAACTTTAGAAGCTTTTAAGTTGTAATATTGTAGTATACACGTTCTACATTATTGTGACAAAGTTGTTATTTCTGTGATACTTTACACATGGGTGATGAGAGCGATTTGTGTTTTGTACTGATTTGAGTGAATGCTCGAGAAATTAGGTCTAAAGGTGTCTTAAAACTGCAACTGGAACGCTGTGCATTTAGCTAGGTTTATAGTGGAATATGGTTGTGTTGGATTGTCTAGGCACCTGTCTTAATATTGGTTCTTTTATAGATTATTATTATTAAAAACGAATCTCATTCTTTAATAAAATGCACAGCCTTGGCAGCAAAACAAGATGCTTTTGATGAACAGAGTGCCGTGCTCAAAGTCCAAGAAGCTAAAGCTGCGGCAAGTAGATCAGAGGGGTTGGCTGTTGTCAAGCGTCAAAGAGCCCAGCTTCTTATGGAGAATGCAGATTTAGCAACTTACAAAGCTACGGTGGCACTTAGAATTGCTGAAGCAGCTCGAGTTGCAGAATCTGCAGAAGTTGCTGCTGCTGCTTTTTTTCTTCATTGAGTAACGAGTATAGGTATATCCGATGCATTCAAATGGCCATTTTTCAGTTACAGGAGGGATTACAGCCTCATGGCTATTTTTTTTGATGCCTTTGGTTTGGAGTTGAGCAGCCTTTTAAAGAAAGTGATGTAATTTTGTATAGATTCTGGTCTGATGTACATCTTGTATTATTATTATTATTACCTCACACCCATGTGTTAAATTGGGGAGTTGTTGATTTCTTCAAAACAGATAAAAAGAAAAAAAAAATACAGCAAAATTCAAACTTAAATTGGCATGTTGGAGTCATTCAGAGCATGAGCATCTTGAACGCTATATACATATAAAGAGTGAGAGACAGAGTAGAGAATATATATATGTGTGTGTGTGTGTGTGTGTGTGTGTGGGGGGGGGGGGGGGGGTTCACATAAATAGACATGTGATTTGACTTATAATGGAGAGGATCTCAATTCCATTTGTTTGTATTATATTTATTTGTCAAAAGTTCTTGGGTCATTGTATTAGTTTAGTTGGGAATTTAGTTTGCGTAAATTTTTGTACATGAATTTGGAAACTATTCAAGGAAATGAATAGAAGGGTGTTCTCATGCCTACAAGTTGAGTGCTTTGAAAATGGGTTTACCAGAAGCATATCCCAACTTTTTATTGGCACTCGTGATTAGGAGAGATGATTTGTCCTTGCTTCCAGCTAGCTCATTACCATCTTGAGTAAATGCTATTTGTGTGAGGGTGGACACTTACATGTACTATTTGGATAGGAAATAAGACCTTGATCTTAAAATATGATCAAAACTTAACACTCCTGAGACATTAATGGGGGCTGAATTCTTAAAGTGTAGAGGTTTTTGCCTAAGTGGGTAGTGAGTTCTTCGGGTAGTAAGAATTTAATATCATTGTCGATCCTATGGATTGACCAAGCTTTAAAAATGTAAAGAAATGTAGATTGCACAATTAATTCTGGCAGCGGTGGTGGTGTTTGCAACCTCATGAAGGTCAATTTTAGCACATAAAAACTAGGTATCGCAGCCACGTTTATGCCAACTACTACAATATACATTAGCAATAGCAACCTACTACTCCAAAACTTGAATTAAAAAAAATAAAATGAATAAATGATGGGCTTGGTTTATCAACTCAATTCACAAGTAATAGGATGATATTGTAATGGTCCTTGTATGTTGTATATATCAATTCGCTATAACCTTGTGTGTTTGCATTAGAGATATATTATTCACTTATTCTTGGTCCTGGCATGACACGTTCGCAGAATGATCCCTTCACTTATAGTTTACATTATATATTTATAAATAAGTCAGCCGGAGCTTCGTAAGTTGGATGATGCCTTTGGATGACATCAATCTTTTTTTTCCCCCTGTTAAATGACTGTGATTGTCCAATTTAAGCAGACCAACTCAAGATAATTTGAGATCTAAAATGATAATGATAAATAAGATTTTCTTTTATTAAAGAAAAAATAAAAATTTCTTGTTGAGTTTTTATTAATAAATCATAAATAAAATTATAATAAATATGTAAAATATATAAAAACATTTTTAACACCTTTCTTTTATATATATGTATATATATTAATAACATAAAATTGTAATATTATTCCAATAGAAAAGATGTTTATGCTAAATAATAATACAATTCTTAAATAATTGAATGATAAAAAATTTGAAATAAAACTCAATAAAGGAATTTACAAAAATTACTACTAGCCAATACAAATCACCCTTTGTATGAAAATATATAGCAGTAGAAAAGAGAATAACTTCAATAGTATTCTACTAATCTGTAGGATCGAAAAATTACTCTAATATCAATTGTAAGACTTAAAATTTCTCTAATATCAAATGTGAGATTTAAAATTACTCTGATACCAAATGTATGACCCAAAAACTCAATACCAATTTGTAGAATATATAACAAGAAGAAACTTGGAGGAAATCACGGTGCAAGAAGTCTATGTATTTAATAATAAGAAACCACAATTGTCATGACCCTGAAATCCACCCTCTGCGGATTTGGGATCACCGGGCCGACCCTCTGGTTGTCCCTAATATTTTCTTTTAATTGTATCAGTGATAACAATGTGAAATAAAATAATTAAACAATTAAATAGCAGAAGTCATAATAAGGTTCTATATATCAAAAAGAGAACCAACATTTACATCACCCCTAGGGTGTGGATACACAGGAGAGCTAAGACCGTACTAATCATTTTCTATTACATTTATCAAAAATGTCTTCTATTACTTCCAAGCTTCTATTGTCTACTCACAGCGTTCCTTTCTGAAATAAATATGTAAATCTGAATGAGCTAACTAAGCTTGGTAAGTAAATTTTCTTTACTCTGCCATAGGTTAGGGTCAGTAAAGAAAAGAACATAGTCCAAGATAAGCAAAGATATATTAACATGATAGCCAGTCAAGAAATAGGATATCACAATAGCTAATCAGGATAATGGAAGATCACAATAGCCAGGTCAAGAATAAGTGAATATCAAATGATACAACGTATATGAGATCATCAATAGGAATCTGGTCAAACAATAGTCATATTGCCACAATCAATAGATAACCAATCAATCGTAAGTCAATGGATAAGCTTTCAAACATATGATCATTCATAGGAAAAATGTGATTATTCAAACATTTTTTATGCACATTCTTTTCAAGGCTTGGCACACCTTCGGTCTTTTAGGGCCCGACATACCCTCAGTCATTACTCAATGCGTATATCACGCCATCTGTCCTTTACGAACTTTGCCATATGTCCTTCATAGACTTTAACCCGTAGGTCCATTAACTCAGTAAAAGCATCAGATGGACGTTGTGACTGAGAACAACTCTAGGTACTTATAATATATCATGATCATCACAATTCCACGAGGAGTGCACATATATGTGGAATATCATTTTTCTCAGTAGTGAGAACATAACAATTGGCCTTTCAAGGCATGGTACAAAGTGTACAAACATTCATGATCAAGACATAGCAGTCAAATTCTCAATAATGTTTACAAGATAGAACAAACATGAAATTGTGGAATCAATAACATTAGGTACGTATAAGAGTACAAATTTGGTAGTATAAAGGAATAACATGGCTAGGAATATCACATGTAAGAGATCGGGTTTTACTTACCTTTTAAACAGTTCATTTTCTTTCAATAATTAGATCACTTTTCCTTTCCCTTTCGAAGTCCCTATAAATCAGTAAATATTCCTCAGTTTAATGCTACATTTAGCCTAACTAGTCAATTTCATACATTAATATTTTAGGTATCTTATTTGGTAAAATGGACTCTACCATTGAGTCTGGAACGTCAAAAAAAATCGGTTTACGCTTTTACGGACTTCAATTTGGCTTCGGGTACTATTAGGGGCAAAATGGTAATTTTATATTTTTACGTGTCTTAATTTTTTGGGACTCCGTCAAATAATGGATCCCTCCATTGAGTTTAGAATATCCAAAATAATAAGAATACACTATCCTTTTAATTTATTCGGGTAACGGACCTAATTACAACAAATAATTTAATTTATTTAATTTATCATTTCATATAATATTATATATTATATTTAGTAAAATATCACACATGTGCCTTAGTGGCACAAGTGGTTTGCGTGTGGGGTATAAGTTTTCACATGCATGCTGGTCTCACGTTCGATCCTCAAGGGCAGTAACCCTTTTTATTTTCTAAATTTCCTAAGGCAAAAAATGGATAAGGGGTCAAATCAGCCCTTTAATCCTTATAACCAAACAGTCTGTTCAGACTTTAAATTTCAAACAAACATATCAAAACAACGTAGTTCCATTTAAAATAAACCTCAAACGACACCGTCCCGTTTTACTGTTCATCATTTTCCTCCCCCGACCTCCCTTGTTGTAGGTTCCACACTTTCTCTATTTCATGGAGTTCTAGAGCTCCATTTCACCCACTTTCAAGCCCTATGGACTCCTAAGATCATGGGGGTCATTTTGGCATTGGTTTGGAGGCATTGAGTTGAGCTTAAGAGCTCGGTTGAGTGACTATAGTGATTTCTGAAAATAGCTTAGTAAATGCTCATTTCTCCATCAAAATGGATGGGTTTGTTCTGTGATGACCCTTACACTGTGGGGAGTAATTTTCCTTTCTAAAATCAAGTTTTGGTATTCGTTTTAGGGTAATGGGTTTATAAACCTATGACTACAACTCAATTTTTCATAGCCTTCCATTGATAAATTTGGTCGCAGCCTAAGGCTTTTAGAACCCTTGTAAGACCTAGTTTAGGTCCTAAGCAATGAAATAGGGTTTTGTGGTAGTTGTTTTAGACTTATGGGTTGAGGTTCATCAATGGCGATTCTTCTAGTTTTCTTGTTTTTCTAAGTCTTTCAGACACCATTTCTTTTCCTTATTTATTATCTACCAATTGTAAAGTATATACATGCATTTTAAACTATGAAACTGAATCAAAAATTTGAAGAATCCTAGAGAGAAAACTCACCTTTTTCTCTATATTTCAGTTTCAACTTCTCCATTTTTCCTTCATTTTCTTCTTTTTCTTCTTCTCTATTTTTTCTTTTCTAATTGTATGCAGTGCATGCATATATATCTATATATATATATAGGCCCTATACACACACACACACACACACACACACACTTACACTTAAAAATCTACTCCACCGCCTCTCTCCCTCTCTTTCTCTCTCTTCATGGCTGTTCCCTCTTCTCTCTCTCCCTTTCTGATCCTTTTCTTTTCTTTTCTTTTCTTTTTTTGCAATGATATTTGTATATTATATATTATATATATACCAACACAAACTGACTCACACACACCTACACACACACAGCTGATAAGCACACACACACACACCATGCATATATTACACACATGCACACACTTGCTGCACACTCACTTCATATATATATATATATTGCACATATATACATACACCTTACACACACCTGCACACACATATATACATATATGGATATATATACATATATATATATACTCATTTATATACGTATATATACTAATATATATATATACAGTACTCATATACTATATATATATATATATACACGTATGTATATATATACATATATCCTTTGCTTTGTTCGCGTATCACTCGAACACTCGGGGCTTTTTGAAGCTTAAAATCGAACTATAGATTTAATCTCGAAAAATGAACCATACTAATGTATTTTACAGATTCGTTCCTGGCAAAGTAACTTAGCCTCGTAAGGCACATTCACCCTAACATCTCGATATTACAGTAGTTTACTCGATTACATTAGGTCGGGGTATTACAACAACTATTAATATTCTCACAACCACAAAATATGTATTGTTTGAAACTTAATCAAAACCCAAGCAATGCTTTGGGTGCTTCAAATTCAAGCCACCCCTCATGGCTTCCTCTAGTCACACTCTCCACTATTTTTGTCCACCACTCTTTTATTAATTTTGTGGCTACACAATTCGAAGTGGCAGAGACCCACACACACACACACACACATATATATATATATATATATAATAACATTAATTTTAAGTCCTATTATAATTATGACCTTTAATTTCACACAAATTAATAATATTATTACAACTAGGCTTATAATATTAATAATATAAGACTTTTTCAAAACATATCAAATACTACTAGGACTCAAAATTAAGAGTCCTACTAAAACTGTACTAGCTTGGTTTAATTAGTCCAACAATGTTTCTCTTAAACTAAGCTTGTCAAAGTAGCTTCACCAACACCTTCATGAGCAGTAGTCTTCAAAGCAATTTTTGTCGCTGTAAGAAGCTTTTGCAACATCAATCTTAAATAATCATCTATCTTCATCTTCACATAAGGACGCAATCGAATCTTGTGCTTGGCACACAACTTCTCAGCTTGTTCAGCATGATCAAAAAACAATTTCATGCTAACCCATTTAGAATTAGAATTAGTAAAACAATCATCCGTTTTCATCTTCACACAAGGACACGATCGAATCTTGTACTTGGCACATAACTTCTCAGCTTGTTTAGCACGATCAAAGAACAAATTTATGTTAACCCATTTAGAATTAAAATTAGTAAAACAATCATCTATGCCGATAATTCCACCATCATAATGTCGCAAAGTCTGCCAATACTTCAGAATACCAAAATCATATTTTCTAACAAAATCTGTAGAAATAAAATCACTAAGATCCAAACAATTATTGTAACTCGCCAACAAGAATCTATCAACACCAATGAAATCAAAAATTTCAGATAACCTAGGCTTTTCAATTCCAAAAATTCTTGAAATTATGAAAATCCTATCTTCACAAAACTTAGATAACCACGAGTATTATCCACAAAATCAACAAACCCTTGAGAGATAAAATTCTCAGTACCAATAAAATCAATAAACTCTGAATTTTCAAAAATCTTAATCTCATCATGGTTTGATTTCTGAGTGTGTGGCAAATCAAACAATGTAGCAAAGCCAAAACCTTTAAAGTCTTTAACTGCATCAATTTCACAACTTACAAGATTTTCTTCTTTCTCAACAATTAAATTCTCAAACTAAGTAGGCTAAAACAATTCTTCAATATTCCTAACTCACCAAAAGCAATTTTCAGCAAACTTAAACTTTCATCAATATGAACCAAAATTAAATTTTCAGTCTCACAATTATTTTTCTCTTCTTCGACGTCTAAAATATTTTCCTCAGAATTATTGACGTAGCAGTCAATATCATATAAATCTAAATTCAACTCATTATTTGAATCATCTCAAATTGGAATGAATTCTAAAAATAATTTTGAACCATAAATCACCTTATTTTTGTCAAACTTATCTCTTTCAAAATCAATCACCTAATATCTAACTATCAGAGGTTAATAACCGTTTCGTGGTTTATTTTTATATGAAGAAATAAAATCATATCAAAACTTATGTGGTGGTGGATAGTTTTGTCTCCAAACAAAAGTATTCCAATGTGCCCAATGTATTGTCTTTCTTATTATTTGATAGAACCATTTAACTTTCTTCTCATAAAACTCTTTTGATAAATGACTCAATACAATATTCAATACATTAAATACATTGCAAGCATTAAGATAGAGAGTAGCATGATGTAACCACTCGTCAGTGTTGCGACCACATACTCTCAAAATCTCAAACTGTTGTCCACTCACCAAAACTTTCTGCATAATTTCAAATCAAGAATTTATTTAAATCACCTACCTAGGTTTATCCAAAAACTGATCTCGTTGTCTTTTTTTTTTTCTTCTCTCGCTTCAATCTGATCAAACTGGCCTTTCAGTTGATTAAACTAGAACTTTTTTTTCATCACAATTATTTGTACCACTACAGGATCTTTTTTCTGATCCAAACAGTCATCGAATCCTAATCGAATAGCTCTTCAACAAATCACTCAAGATCACAACCTTGAGTAAGATGAGAACCACAATTTCCTACAATAATCTAGGAACGAGACCAAACTTTGATTTTTCACATCTTTGATAAGTTACCCCAAGATCGAAACTAGCTTTCCTAAGATTGAACTTGGCTTTAATAAATTACCCCAAGATTAGTAACTAGCACTCCCAAGATTGTAACTAGGCTCTGATAAATTACCCCAAGATCATAACTAGCTCTAATACCAAATGTAGGATCCAAAAATTACTCTGATACCAACTATAAGATTTAAAACTGCTTTGATATCAAATGTAAAATTTAAAATTGCTCTCATATAAAATGTATGACCCAAAACTCAATACCAATTTGTAAAATATATAACAAGAAAAAAATAAGAGGAAATCACGTTGCAAGAAAACTTTGTATTGAATAATAAAAAACTACAACTATTAATATTCTCACAACCACAAAATAGTATTGTTTGAAACTCAATCACAACCCAAGCAATGCTTTGGGTGCTTCAAATTCAAGCCACCCCTCACGGCTCCCTCTAGCCACACTCTCCATTATGTTTTGGTCACCACTCTTTTATTAATTTTGTGGCTACACAATTCAAAATGGCAAAGACCCTCATATATATAACATTGATTTTAAGTTTTATATTAATTAGGATATTTAATTCTACACAAATTAATACTACTATTCCAACTAGGATGAATACTCTTAGTCCCACTAATAATTAATTACCCAACTCTTATCTAAGATAAGACTTATCCAAAACATAACAAATACTATTAGGACTTAGAATTAAATTTCTACTAAAACTTTACTTAGTTTGGTTTAATTGACCAACATAATATAATTGAACTTTTTTCTCAAGTGCTTATGAGGCATTCTTTTTTATTTGATTAGACTTCTATTTATATTATATTATAAACCATTAAAATTTGGGACTTCTTATGAGTGAGTTTAAAGTAATTACTTTTTTGACTTAATGGTAAAGGCCTTGAATCTAAGCCAAAAGGAAGAAGAAAAATCTGAGTTGAAATCCCATGCATAAATTCATATGAAAAGCCAAAAGGAACAACAAAAATGAAAAGGCAATTCAGTCGTGATTGCAAGTCGAGTTAGACTTGAGGTTTGTCCAAGTTCAACTGAGTCTGAGATAGTTTATCCGAGTTTGACCTTGTGTCTCGACAAACTTGCTTGAGCCTAATTCAAGCTTAAATTCATTTGTATTAGATAGAACCGATTTTCTAAAGGTTTTTAAATTTTTTGTTGTTTGGTAAGTACCTTTTAACAGTATATTGGTTCATGTTTGGTTTTAAAAAATACTTAAAATTTGAATAAATTCATATCAGAGAGGAGTTGGTTTTCTTAAAAATTAACTTGAATAATTCCCAAACAACCTATCAAGATGTTAAAAGAAGTCAGTTCAATTGGATTTTATTGGGTTAGGTCCAAATTTGTATAACATATATATACACATTAATATAAAATAAAATATAAATAAACATAAATAAAATATAAAAATAAAGAAATAAAACATATATACACACTACATAGATGTTGGAAGAAATAGGTTTGAGCATAGTTATTTGGTGAACTTTGAAATAAAATAAAAGTGGGACCCTCGTATTATTTAAGGTGGGTCCACATAGAAATATGTTCTTTTTCATGAGTAGATAAAAGTGGGACCTCATATTATTTAAGGTGGGTCCACATAGAAATATGTTCTTATCACAAATGTGAGACTTGTGTGGAAGCAAAACTAACAAGAACTTATTTTCAATCCATTGAAAGAAGTACTGAACCTCTAGAATTGACTCATTCAGATATTTATGATTTGAAATTTGTTCAAACTAGAGGTGGTAAGAAATATTTTCTTGCATTTATTGATGATTGCATAAGATATTGTTATGTTTACTTATTGAGAAGTAAGTATGAGGCTTTGCAAATATTTATACATTATAAGAGTGAGGTTGAGAATTAACTTAACAAGAAAACTAAAATGTTAAGAAGTTATAGAGGTGGTGAATATGAATCACCTTTGGTGAGTTTTGTTCATAATATAGTTTGATTCACCAAACAGCTACACCTTATTTGCCTCAGCAAAATGGAGTTGTTGAACAGAAAAATAGAACTTTAAAAGAAATGATGAATGCTATGTTAAAAAGTTCTGGATTACCTCAAAATTTGTGGGAGGAAGCTATACTTTCTGCAAATTATATTCTCAACCGAATACCTCAAAAGAAAACCAATAAGACCCTTTATGAATTGTGGAAAGGTCGAAGACCTTCCTACAAATATTTAAAAGTGTGGGGAGTGTTTAGGTAAAGTTGCATTTCCTACTCCTAAAAGGATTAAGATAGGACCTAAAACAAATGATTGTGTATTCATTAGGTATGCTCATAATAGTAATACATATCAGTTTCTTATTCGTAATTTGAGATTTCAGATATGCACATAATACTATTATTGAGTCAAGTTATACATCATTATTTAAACATGTCTTTCCTTACAAATTCACACAATAAACGAGTTCTCCTAAAATGAGTCATCCATATTTTCTAACTTATTTAGCTTTAAGGAAGCAATGTGTAGTCTTGAAGCTCCATATCAGGAAAAAGGTGATAAATAGTGAAATTGAATCCATTATGAAAAATCATACATGAAAAATAGTGGATCTTTCACCAGGTTAGAAACTTATTGGGTATAAGTAGATATTCAAGAGAAAAATGAAAAAAGATGGATCAATTGACATATACAAGGCCATGCTTGTTATTAAAAGATATAAGCAAAAGGAAGGCTCGGACTATTTTGACACATATTCATTAGCTTACAAGAATAAAAACTATTCGTATGTTAATAGTTGTTGCAACTATATACAATCTTGAAATAAATCAAATGTACGTTACAAATAATTTCTTAAATGATGAATTAAATGAGGAAATATATATGGAACAATCGAAACAATTTAATGTCCCAAGATAAGAGAAGAAAGTGTGTTAGCTTGTTATATCACTTTATGGATTAAAACAAGCACCAAAGTAATGGCATGAGAAATTTGATAGTGTAATGATGTCAAATGTGTTTAAGATAAATGCTAGTAGTCTAGTGAAAACATCTGTAGATATAAATCTATCGTTGTGTAAGAATAATGGAAAAGGTATCTCTCAATTGGAGTATACACAAATAATTGAAAGCTTAATGTATGTGATGAATTGCACTCGTCCATACATAACATACATTGTTAGCAAATTGAGTAGATACACAAGTAACCCAAGGCCAGACCATTGGAAGGCAATAGTTAGGGTTCTAAGATATTTGAAATATATCCTAAACTATACATTCACTAATCGAGGTATCCAACTGTGCTTGACGGATATTGTAATGCAAATTGCATATCCGACGCTAAAGACTCAAAGTCTACAAGTGGTTATCTCTTTACACTTGGTGGTAGAGCGGTATCTTGAAAATATTCTAAACAAACATGAATTGCCAAATCCATAATAGAATCTAAATTTATAGCACTAGATAAAGTTGGTGAAGAAGTTGAGTGGCTTCATCATTTCTTAGAAGATATTCTACTGTGGTCAAAACATATGCCTGCAATTTGAATACATTGCAGGTAGTTAATCTACAATCGGAAGGGCACAAAATCACACGTGTAACGGTAAGTCTCGACATATTCATCGAAGACATAACACCATAAAATAACTGCTCTCTAATGGAATTATAACCATTGAGTACATAAGTTTAAAAGATAACATTACAGGTCCGTCAACAAAGGTTTGACCAGAAAGCAAATAAATCATTTTTCGAGGGGAATAAGCTTAACAGCTATGCATTAAGAGTCATCACAATGGAAACCCAACCTAGCTATCTAGAAATCCTAAGATCTAGGTTTAAAGGGACAATCAAAATGTGTGTAAAGATCTGAAAAATCAGAGTAAATTTTTCATTTTGCCGGTAGGACACTATTCATGCATTATTTGTTGGTAGGGCACTATACATATATCATTTAGATATGAGTTATCTTTAGAAGCATAATTTGAGTATGCCATGGAAGGGAATATGCTTAGAATGTTAAAATACACTGAATTTGGTAAAGTGATAAACATGAACCATGACTATATGTATAATTCATTGTATTCTAGCTTATGTTCATGGAGACAAAATTTTATAGTTGGAAAGTTATGATTTATTCAATATGTTGGTACTTTATGTATTTTGTAATCTTTGAGAATTTTTTAAAATGATGAACATGTAACTTGAATAGATGTTTGATTCATTATATTGTGGCTTATGTTCATGTGAATAGACCTTGTGTTTTGGAAGATATGGTTGTTTAATGCATTGATGCTTTGTGTAATTAGGTGTTCTTTGAGAATTGGTGTAGAGATTTGAAAAAAATAAAAATAAATAAAAAATAAAAAGAATAAAAATAAAATAAAATAAGATATTTAAACCGATTAACCAAGTGCCAGGATAAATCTATGAGATTGATACGAATTATAAATTTGTATTAAAAAGATATATATATATATATACATATGTCCGTGAAATTTCTAAAGGAAGTTATTGAAAAAAAAATATATATATATATATATATATATAGCAAGTGAGTGTCGACAGCCTTGGGGAGTGTGGCATGTACATGTAATGTGTGGTGTGTGCTTGAGTGTAGAGAGAAATTAAGGAGAAACCGAGAGAGAGATGGGGAAACAAAACAGGGGAAGTCACGTGAAAACAGGGGAAGAAAAGAAAAGAGAGAAAGAGAAAAAGAGAGAGAGGAAGAAGGAAGAAGGAAGGGAAGAAGCGGCGGTGGTCGCGAGGGGGAATCGAGGCTAGGGGGCGACGGCGGAGGAGACGATCGTCGACGGCGTGGCATCAGAGGTCATTGATCGGACGGTGGTTGAGATTATTGGGAGAGCAGATCGCGACTTCGTTAGATCTCGGGGTTGGGATCTTTGCGGCTGAATGGATCCGTTGGGGTATGATTGAACAGGTCAGTATATGTAGTTATTTGTGTGTATGTGAAGTGATATGGCGATGGGTTTTGGATTGCGATTGGGGCTGTGTGTTCCGGATTGGAGGGACGCGAAGCAGTAGATGGGTTTTGCGATGGTCGGTGAGATGAAAAATTGATGACGATGATGGTGGAGGAGATCGATGCATATATATATATATATGGCAGTTCGGGATTGTGTGGATGTTGCGGTTTGTAGGTTTCCTTTGTTCCTGCCGTTTCAGTTGAGAACAGAGGGAATTGAGGAGCAATGGTAGAGTCGGTTGAATTGGATTGGGTTGGATTTTGCTGGTTCGGTTGTATCTGTGTTGGAGGTAATCGATATGTGTGTGTTTGTGTATCGTTAGAGCAGAGGGGAAACTGAAATAAGGAGAGAGCAGCGGTTGTAGCGGGGCAGAGCTATACCTGTGTACGTGTTGGTGTAGCGGTGCATCGGGGTTGCTCTATATTTGACAAGTTAATTGTCAATGCTGGTAAGGATTTTACATGCCGTATGAGAGCCGATTGGAGGAGTTTCCGTTGTAGGGCCTGCTGCAAAAATTGGGGACTGACCTGGATGGATAGAGACCGGGTAAAGGGAGCACAGAGCAGCAGCGTGTTGGTGTTGGGTTTGTTCGAATTGGGCAGCGGTGCAGAGATATGTATATATATATATATATATATTTGGTTGCATTGTGTAGCGATGTGATGGTGTTTTATGGATCTGTAATGTTGAGGCGTGATTTGGTGTTGGTAGTGATGTTGGGATTGAAGGAGATGAGAATGGGAATGTAAGCTATTGTGTTCCACAATTAGGAAGTTGTTTGCACCGAAACAAGGGATTTTGCAGGTCAGGGGCGATTTCTGTGATGAATTGGAAGGAATTTCAGTAGGAATTTATGCGTGTGGGTGTATGTAGGTGCAGTAGTTATGTGTATATATATTTATATATGTGGATGAATTGTATAAGCATTTCAGCAGAGATGTGGTTCCAATTCGGTTCCTACTTCAAGTTTTGGATGCTTAAGTTTGCAAACCCATGGTCGATGAAGAAGTAGGCTAACTCGGATTTTGATTCAGCAAAATTCTGTGGGCTTACTTTCAAACCCAAACCGGTCCTCCTCGTTACTACTCTGCTCCAGCTTGGGTTCAGACTGCTCAGCCGTTAAAGATAGGAAATTGGAAGGAGTCTCAGAGCTGGTTGCCGAGA
This sequence comes from Nyssa sinensis, assembly GCA_008638375.1. Taxonomy (NCBI): domain Eukaryota; kingdom Viridiplantae; phylum Streptophyta; class Magnoliopsida; order Cornales; family Nyssaceae; genus Nyssa; species Nyssa sinensis. Next base: position 9,845,133 of record CM018033.1, read on the forward strand.
GTAGTATGGTGAGGTAGGGGAAGATTTTGCCATGAGATTTTATTGGGATGTTGGGGGCATATGGGTCAGATGAGTTCAAGCCTCCAAGTGTGGTGAACAATCTCTGGGTGTCTTTTGGTAGTAGTGCTGAAAATGAAACAACAGCAGTGAGATCGGTTGGAGGCTTGGGGTTGATTAACCACTCTAAACAATAGTACAGAGGTAGCAACAGAGAACTAGACAGTAATCTGATGAGAGGAAAGGAAAGTTCTTCAATATCTGATGGATGGGATGATAAGATGGATGGGATGATAAAGGGACAGAATCTGTCAAGATCATCATCTGCTTGAGGAAAAAGGACTGAAGAAGGAACCATGGAGTAAAGATGAACCTGGTTGATTGGATTGCATAGTGGACACAGCTTAGTAGGGTTGAGATAACCCGATCAGGTATGGTACTTTGCTAAGTAAGGAATAAGATTAAATTAGGATTGATGTGCATATTGCTTGCATGATTCTTGTGCTTATCTGCTGATAGAAGATCACATAGGAATTATTGCTCCTTTGAGTTGATTGTTTATATGCTTACGTGTTCTTTAAGATTATTTGGGAATTGTGATTTACTTCTTGAGTTGTCATCACATGTGATTCATGTTTTAGAAGGCTTGTTGATATTGTGATATGTGGATTTGCGTAAGTGTTGAGATTGATCGAGCATGACACGTAGATTTGTGGATGAAGTCTTGGGATTTGATCTTAAATGTGATGCATTATTTAAAGTTGATTGTTTATGTATTTGTAGGTTTAAGTGAAATGATAAACGTGAATCATGACATGCGTTTAAGTTGATTATATGAGATATGCTTGCATGTGGAACTGGTTGGTGATATACATATTATTGTCTCGAGCATGCTATATTAATGAAACCTTGTTGCATTGAGATTGCATGAGCATATTGGCATATGGTGAATTCCTTGGGCATATGGCGTGAGTTGAGCACGTGGTGCTTTGCATTATGAGGGTGCAGATCCTGTGGTGAAAAACCCAAAATTGGCCATTGCATTGGTACTTCGAGCCATCGGGGAGTACCCGTAAATGAGACATGGGTGTGGCATTGAGATGCATGGGTGTGTCACGCATATTACCTGTGCATTGTGTTGATGAATTTGTGAACGTGATGTAGGGTTTTATACAGATGTAGTTTGTACATTGCCATTATATTGTATGCATGATTAGGGAGGCATGTAGATATACATGTACACTTGCACATGCCACGTCTTAATTTTGTTCCTTGCATTAGTATTGTACCATACCAGCATGTTGGCGCTGACCCATTCGTGGGAACCATATTTCAGATGACATTCCTGACACCTAAGGCTTAAGGAAGTCTAGCCGAGTGGAAGAGACTTGACTGTAGATGGATATTTGGCCCGAGAGGCGTGTTTTGTGATGTACGGGCTTAAGCCTAATGACATATATGTTGTATCATGGTTGTATATTTTTGGTTGTATAAATAGGCGATGTATATTTAACTTTGATAAAGTTGTGGCCATCGAGTGAGGATGGATTGTGATGTGTTTGTATATATATAATGTATTGTGATTATCAGGGGGGAAAAGGCTCGAAAAATAGAGGAGGTTTTGCCGAAATTTTTTTTTTTAAAAAAAACGGGAATGTATGTGTATTGATGGATGTATAGTTATGTTAGTGGAATAGGCTTGTATCTAGATTAGTTAAATGAGTTACATATTTATTTATTGACTTTATATTTTATTTTCTTTCTTTTGTTTCATTCAGTCGCGTCCCCGGGTTCGGTCGGGAATTCGGGGCGTGACAATTGGTAATATAGTGAACATATAACAAGAGCATGTGTTTAAATTGATTGTATATAACATATGTTCATGTGGAAGAAGTTGTATGGTTTGAAAGTTAGAATTTACTTTATGGATGATACATGGTTTAAGGTGTATGTCATGTATTTGATAAAATGCCTCATTGAAATTGCATAGAAAAATCAAGGCATATTGGCATATGGTGATTCTTTGAAAACATAGTGTGGGCTGAGCACTTGGTGCTATGTATTATGAGGGTGTAGATCCTGTGGTGAAAAATCTAAAATTAGCCATTGCATTGGTGCCCAGTATCCAATGGGAGTGATCCGTGGACGGGTTTGGTATTTACTGACCCAACGGGAACGATCCGTAAACCGAAACATGGTGGCATAGAGTTTGTATGGGTGCATTACGCATATTACCATTGCATTGTATTAATGAATTGGAAGGCATGTATGTTATAAATGCACACTTGCATATGCCACGCCTTAACTTTGTTCCTTGCATTAGCATTATGTCATACAAGCAGTTGAGCTGACCCCTCGTGGGATATCATATTACAGATGAAGCTCCCGGTACTTGAGACTTGTTGAAGTCTTGAAGAGCGGATGAGAAATGGACCACGAAGGATATTCGGCCTTAGGGCATAATTTTTGAGTTGTATAAGGGCATAAACCCAAGGACATATGTAATGAATTGTGAAAATCTTGTATATTATGAACACAATGGGCAAGGCCCCTAAAAATGGTAATGAGCATGAAGTTTGTAACCTTTAAGTTCAAGTACATGTGTATGTATGATGAATTGTATATTTAAATGATGTATGTTTAATTTCTATGAAATGTGGCCATCGAGTGAGGATGGAATGTATAAACCCTTAATTATATGAAGTATTATGAATACTAGGTGAGAAAAGACTTAGAAAACAAGGGAAACTATGGTGAAATTTTTTAAAATATGGTAATTAGGTTAGTGGAGCGGGAGAGCATGCCTTAGACTTTCTAAGTAGGAGATTAAAAGACTTAAGTAGAAGGAAGAAACGTAAAGAAATGAAAAATAGGGGTGATTAGTCCGAAAATTATTTGAAGTCAAAAAATAAGGAAAAAAAGGTAAAATGGTCAATTTACATGTTATAGGGCCCCACACCAAGTTTGGTGATGAAATAAATTGAAATGGGTATAAAAATATCAAAATCAAGATTTTTGGCCAAGGTTGGAAAATTGGGCACTGTAGCATTTTAGCTACTAGTTTACTGTAACAATGAATAGTAGCTACAGTGAACTAGCCCCAGGACATGCCCCAACCCCCTGTTGCCACCCGCCCCACGCACGCCCTAGCCTGCCCTGCGCACCTGCTACGCACGCCCCGCTTGCCCATGCCACACCTTGCCTGTGCACCCTAGCCCCCATGCGCCCCCAGCCTGACACCCCTCTTCCACACCTGCCCATGGCCACCTTTTGAGCCATGTTTGGCCATCTTTTTGAACCATGTTTGGCCACCCTTTTGGGCCATGTTTGGCCACCCTTTTGGGCCATGTTTGGCCACCCTATTTGGCCATGTTTGGCCAATCCTTGGGCCATGTTTGGCCACTCTCATGGGCCATGTTTGGCCATTTCCTTAGACAAGTTTTGGTATACCTTTTAACCTATTCTTGGTCCATGTCTTAGGGCATTTAGGGCTCATTGGGTCCATTATTCCAAGACATTTTTAGAGATGTTTTGGGACTGTTTTGGAAGCCATTTATAACATGACTTAGACTTATTTTGACAATTAATTAGGAGGGATGTTTGAGTGACATTAGTAAACCATTTTGGTTAAGTCAAATAGTAAGTCTTCATTTCTAATTTTAGGGAAACATGGGAGAATGAATGCATAATCAACTAAATCCATCTTAATGGTCTTTCATTTATTTTTCTTATTTCATTTCAGTCACTCCCTGAATTTATTAAAATTTGGGACGTGACACAGGGTAGGTTTTGGGTCGTGACAGTAAATTTCATCAAAAGTTCGGAGCGTCATATGGGTAAACCTCGTATAGACACAAGAATCGAGTTAGAGCACCATGTAGGTAAGTCTCATCAAGAGTCAGAGCGCCACTTGGGTAGGCCTTGGATAAACACAAGAAATTAAGTTAGAGCGCTATGTGGGTAAGTCTCAGCAAGAGTCGGAGTGCCACATGGGTAAGCCTCGAACAGACATAAGAATCGAATTACACATTGAGTCAGAACACCATGTGGGTAGGTCTCATTATAGGAGTCAGAGTGCCGCATGGGTAGGTCTCACACAAACACATGATTGGATCAAAACAAGTATGATTCGGGCTGCATAGTCAAAACTAGTTCACACAAATGATTTTTCTTATTTAAAGGTAGCCATGGTTTATAGACATTTTTTAAATCAGTACACATAAATGTTATTTTAAAATATAGCCACGAAGATCATAGTTCTTGAATATTTCACAAAGTACAAATAGACATTTGAGCAGATATAGAAATTCATAAGATAGGCATTTGAACATGATATAAAACACTTAGACATTTTTCAAATAGGAGATAAAACACTTAAGCATCTTTCAACAGGAGGTAAAACATCACTGATTCGGGACACAAGATTACTCATAAATAAATTTAGCATTTGTTAGATAGAAGATAAAATACCACTAATTCAAGATGTCAAATTACTCACCTCAAACTTTACAGTCTGTTTCCTTAGTCTCCTTTCCCTTGTCCTTAGTTCCTAGATTCATAAGTCAAATGCACATAACTACGTATTAGAACATAACTAAAGCATTACTATCGGCCACTAATTATTTTTGTAACTGAATCTTCCTTAACGAATTTTATTCAATGGTCAAGTAGCCTTAGAATTTAAGTTAAGTCCTGACCTCTTTTTCTAAATTCATTTTATGCTAAATTAATGTTCGGGACGTAATGGGTATTACCTCATTTGTTGTTCCACATTTTTCAGAATTTATTTGGGCTTAACAGATTTCACCATTGGGTCTATAACGTCCAAAATAGTCAAGATAGACTACTTTTTATATTTAATTGGCTCCGAACATCATTAGGAGTAAAATGATAATTTTTATATTTTATGTGTCTTAATTTTTGAGATTTAATTTCATAAATCGGACTCCGTCGTTGAGTTCGGAATGCCCAAAAAAGTTGGATTACACTATCTTTTTATTTTATTTGGGCCTCAAAAATATTTTACCAAATTAAATTATTTAAATTATTTTATTTTATTTTATATTATATATATATATATATATGTAGTTAATATTTTGACAAAGTGCCACAATGGCACAGTGGCTCACGCGTGGGGTTTAAAACCCTCACATGCATGAGATCCTTGTTTCAAATCTAGGGAGTTGCGACTCCCCTTTATTTTTTTGATTTTTGGTAGGCCAAATAGCGGATAAGGGATTAAATCAAAGATAGGCTATCCTATGCCTCCTCTGGTTATCAAATTAGGAATTCCTACTCTGGTTGACAAACAACCCCAAACTTATTTAAAATTAAAAACTTAACATCCCAAAACGACACCGTCTCACTAAATACCAAATCCATTTTATATTTTGGTCGGGGCCCGACCTGAATCCGACTTGAGACCTGACCCGCACAGTGCCTTCTTCCCCAAGACTCCGACGAGGGTTCTGGTGGCCTTCTCCGACGTTGGCAACCGTCGTTAGTTGAATTCTGGCCACTGCCCAATGTGGTTCGATTCTAAATTTATTGGGGAATCCATATCTAAATTTATATTTTGATTTGAACCATTTTGGCCCGTCAAAATGACTGCTCTGGTGAGCCATGCTTTTTCGACGAGACTATTTTTTTCCTATTTCGTGAGGTTTCAGACAGTGATTTTTCTTCCTATATGCTTTTGGGAGTTAGGGGAATACTTTTGCGTTCTTAAAACTAAACAAAACAGGTTTAATCTAGGTTTTCCAATTTTCTTCTCCATGGCTGCAACTCCCTATAAAATCCTTATTTCTAGGCCAAAATATGTGGTTCTTGTTCCTATGTGACCCATTTTTGGTCTAGTTTTGACCCTCGATCACCAAACAATATTTGGTTAAGGGTTCTTCATAACCTAATTTTTTTTTGGTTCAGCTAAGGTGGGTTTTTGGGTTTGCTTAGCCTAAATTGTTCCATTTTATTCCTATTCTCTTCCATTATGCATTAGAATCACAAGCTTGCATTTCAACAACACAAAATATTGATAATTTACCCTTTTTTGTCTTAGAGAGAAAAGCTAAGTTTGAGTGTTTTACCTTCAATGGTGGTTCTGTTCTTTGGGCTTGCTACTAGATAAGACTGAGCATGCAATAATTAGTTGGCTAAATTTTTTGGCATAGGTTTCTTCCTCCTTTTTTGGTCTTGGGTTCAAGTCTCTTGACCAACACTTTTGGCCTTATTTTCTATCTTTTTCCTTCTTATGCCTTGTTTGACATTTTGTATTTTATCCCATTTTTCTTTTTCCATTATTTTTTATTTCTTCCCCACGTACTTGTATTATTTGTAGCCTTTGTTGTCTTGATTTAATTTCTCATAATTATTATTTTGCTTCTTAAAGTCTCTAATTTTTAATTAGGGACTAAAATCCCGATAATCGGGTCTAGGTGTTATAGGTCGAACCTTGTTGGAGTGGTCATCGGAAGTGGTCTGTGATGAGTGTGCGAAAGTGCACTCTAAATACCCTATTATTAGATTAAAATGCTAAAATGTGAATAGAAATGTTGAGATATAATTTATATTATTAAATTTAATTTCTATTTACAGTGAGATATCTTTGTGCATTATTTTATAATATTTTAAATCTCAAATATTGCATTATTTGTTCGTAAGGGATAGTTTGTAATTGTGCTTCACATTTAACATTTTTGGAACTTTACTATTCAGATTTTATATTTGAATTTATTTTGATGGCAGCCGCATTGCGCTTACTTGAGCCCACACTACTTCAAAGCAACATAATTCAAGACTTACGGCCCACAAACTCGCACGTTCACACGACCCGTGAGCTTTCTTCAAGCCGTCCATCCAATGCCTTGAAGGAAGAAAAAAGGAGCAGGGCACTGAATGAAAAGGAGCAGGGAGCAAAAGAAAAGGAGGAAAAAAAGAAAGAAAGAGAAAATAAAAAATGTTGGTTCGGCTGGAGAGAGAACAAGGCAAAGAAATGAAGAAAAAAAAGAAAAAAAAAAGAATAGAGGAAAGGGTGTGCGAGCTAGAGAGAGGTGTGGTGCGGGCTGGAGAGAGCTACGGTGCGGGCTGAATAAAAAAGGTCCAGGCACTGTTTTAAAGGAGGTCCGGGCAGACGAAAACAAAGGAGAAAGTGAGGCGCTGTTTTGAAGGGATTGATGACAGGGAAAAGAGTGAAAAATGGTGTGCGGCCAGCTGCTTCAAGTTTACTTTTCCTTGAGATTTATGTTGTCCATCATATGTATGGGTAACAAAATTCCCAAGTAGGGCTAGGGATGAACTTGTACACTAGATGGTATTTTTAATTTATTTTTGATTCATGTACTGAATTTTCATTTATTAAAATTCTTTGTTTTATCATTCTTAATTTATTGTTGGTGTTTTCTTCTCCGAATAATCACAAAGTTTATTCTGTTTATAGATTCAGTCATGCTTTTTCTATTGAATGGATTAGTTCTTTGATTATGTTTGGATCAATTGATTATTTATATTGATTTAATTCTTTGCTGTCAATATTGCTCCCTGGGTATATTGTTGTCGTTGGGTTCTCTCAATGTGAAAAACAATTTGCGTGATTTAAAAGTAATGAATAATTTTTTAAAAGGTTACATTTGGTTTATAATTCTATATCTTCCGATTGGGATTTTTGGAATTAAATTTTCAATTGAGTTATCAGTGAATTAAAAATAATTAAAATACCGATATGTGCAAGGGATTCCCGATGCTCTACTGTTCGTTAATTTGAGTACTTTTTCCAGTTAATCACTTTGTTTAAATTTTAATTTGCATTTAAAATCACTTTTTATTTTCTCGTTAATCATTTAATATTTTCTTCAGCTTCTTTATTCTATCTGTTATTCTTTTAATCTGTCTCCCTATGGAATCGACACCTCAAAGCTGTGCTACAACGACCGCATTATTCTTTGGGCGTAATCAAATTTTGGCGCCGTTGCCGGGGAGACAGGTAAAAGAATCATTAGATAGTTTTTCCTTTCAGTAGTTTGTAAAGGCAGTAACTTGGTTCCCTCTTTTTACTTGCTGCATTATTATTTTATTTTATTTTTCTTTTCATATTTTTTCTTTTTTTTATCATTTGTTACCTTGCATGCATAATAGTTATAGGGATGCATTAGGTCGATTTGCTTGTTGGCCTGTGTTAGAGTCAGATTCAGAGTCTAATTTTTTTAATTTCTTGATTGATAATTCTGAAAATTCTAAAAATATGAGTGAACACGAGGATCAACCCACTAGGGCCCTTTAGGATTACCTCCACCTTACACGCACAGCCACACCATCATACATCATGTTTCCACCCAATACTCGTTAACTTGATGTTAAAACGGGGGTGATACAGTTACTTCCTACATTTCATGGTTTGGAGAATGAAAATCCATATATGCACATTAGGGAGTTTGAAGAGGTAGTTGCGACTTTTCATAGTCAAAATACAACAGATGACATTGCGAGACTTAAGTTCTTTCCTTTCTCTTTGAAGGATAGAGCTAAAAGTTGGCTATACTCACTGAGACCACGATCGATTGGATCATGGAATGAGATGACTCAGATCTTCGTTACTAAATACTTTTCCCAACATAAGACCAATGCTTTAAAAAGACAGATCTCCACTTTTGCACAAAAGGACAGTGAGACTTTGTATTAGTCTTGGGAGAGATTTAAGAAATTATTGAGTGTGTGCTCTCACCATGGGTATGAGAGTTAGTGTCTAGTGAGTTACTTCTATGAGAGACCTACAACTCGAGAGCGCCAATTTGTAGAGACGATGTTTAATGGTGAGTTTTTGCAGAAAGATCCTGATGAGGCCATAAAGTACCTCAATGAGCTTGCTGAAAAAGCTCACACTTGGATAGGACCTAGTGCTCTTGAGAGAACAAATAGGTCACGACCTACAGGGAACCAAAATGGTGGTGGAATTTACCATCTCAGGGAGGAGGACAACTTAAAGGTTAAGGTGGAGATACTCACTAGAGAGTTGAGGATGTTAAAGGCTAAGGACTTAAAGCCAACACACTTGGCTAATCATGCAGAGTCTTTTGGACCATGTTCTATATATGGCGAGGTAAATCACCTCGCCCAAGAGTGTCCCACATTTGTTGAGATGAGAGAGATGTATGATGAACAATATAATGCCTTTGGTATGTACAAGAAGCCTTTCACACCCTTCTCTAAGACCTACAATCTAGGGTGGCACAATTACCCCAATTTTAGCTAGAAGTCCGAAAACCAACCACCTGCACAACCCCCTAGATCATACCCTACACCATATCATGCACCTTCATCTTCTAGGAATTCTTTAGAAGACACTTTGCATGCTTTTATTGAAGCACAGGGTAAGACTAATCAAAAGTTTGAATCTTTGATTACGCAGGTTGTGGAAGAAAACAAGGAGATAAAAATCCAAGTGTCCAAATTGATGAGCTATTTGAGTGTGAATGAGCGAGGTAGATTCCCTTCCCAAGCTCAGTCCACACCCCACAGTGAACACATGGCGCAAGAGAATTTGAAGGATGCGAACACCATTGTGACTCGAAGTGGTAAGTCAATACACATCCCAACAATGGACAAATTGAGGGATGTGGAAAAGGATCAAGATAGTAGTAATGTCGAGCTGCCCAAGGAACTAGAGGTGACAAAGAGCCCTGTTAAGGCACCATTCCTACAAGCATTAAAATCAAGCAAGAGAACTTTGGATCCTAACAATGAAATCTTAGAGAATCTCACGCAGGTAAAAATCAATCTTCTTCTTTTGCATGTGATTAAACAAGTTCCTACTTATTCAAACGTTCTTAAAGATTTGTGTACAGTTAAGAGGAAACACTATGTGAAGAAGACAACGTTCCGAACAGAGCAAGTTAGTGCTCTAATTGAGCAGAGGATTCCTCCCAAGTACAAGGATATTAGGTTGTCCAACCATTGCATGCAGCATTGGAAATCATGAGTTTGGGCAAGCTTTGCTTGATTTAGGAGCTAGTGTGAATTTAATGCCTTATTCTATTTATTTGCAGATGGGGTTGGGAGAAATCAAACCAACTTCTGTGGTATTACAATTGGCTGACCGTTCAGTCAGAGCGCCACGGGGTGTGGTAGAGGATGTTCTGATTCAAATTGATAAATTTTATTATCCTAGTTGATTTCATAATCCTTGACACTAGCTCTGTTGTTGACTCTACTTCAAAAATTCCTTTGATTTTAGGTAGGCCTTTCCTTGCCACTACTAATACTCTTATCAATTGCAGGAATGAGCTCATGAAGCTGTGTTTTGGAAACATGACTCTCGAGAAGGTGAATATTTCCTATATTGCAAAATAGCCAAAAGAGGAGGACGAGGACTGGCAGACGTACATGATTGATTCACTCATGGATAAGGGAGTTCCTGCAACTCATGATTTTGATCCCCTTGAGCATTTTCTTGTTAATTCTGAGTTTGATTATATTACTGATTCATCTGATGTGGTTGATATTTGTGTTTTTTTTATAGAACTCAGGATTATGGAGCACGGGCATGGCAACCGAAGTTTGAGGAGTTGCCTAAAAAAAGTCAAGAGTAGATTCCTTCAAGTATGGAAGCACCCAAAGTTGAATTGAAGCCTTTGCGCAAGGGTTTAAAGCATGCCTTCCTTGGTCCAGGTGATACTTTTCCTGTTATTATATCATCTAAATTGTCTGAGTCTCAAGGTAAGAAATTAATTCAGACCTTAAGTAAGCGTAGGTCAGCTATAGGTTAGAGCGTTGCTGATATAAAAGGTGTTAGTCCCCTGGCCTGTTCTCATAAAATCAATTTGGAGGAAGGAAACTAGCCCTAGTAGAGACCCCCTAGTGTAGGCTTAATCCCAATATGAAAGAAGTGGTGAAAAATGAAGTGTTGAAACTATTAGATGCAGGAATCATATATCCTATTGTTGATAGTAAATGGGTTAGTCCTACACAGGTTGTCCCTAAAAAGTCAGGTGTTACTGTGGTGAAAAATGACCTAGGAGAGTTAGTCCCTACAAAACTCGTGACTGGATGGCAGATGTGTATTGATTATAGAAAATTGAATGCTGCCACCCGGAAAGACCATTTTTCCTCTCCCTTTTATTGATCAAATCCTTGAGCGTGTGGCTGGTCATCATTTTTATTGTTTCTTGGATGGTTATTCTAGTTATTATCAAATTGAAATTACACTAGAAGACCTAGGATAAAACCACTTTCACTTGTCATTTTGGTACTTATGCTTTTCATAGAATGCCATTTGGATTGTGTAATGCACCTGCTACTTTTCAACGTTGCACGATAAGTATTTTTAGTGATATGGTTGAAAATTGCATGGAAGTTTCTATGGATGACGTGACTGTTTTTGGATCTTCTTTTGATGCATGCCTATTAAATTTAGAGAGAATGTTGACTCGTTGTGAGAAGAAGGAATTGGTTTTGAATTGAGAAAAATGTCACTTTATGGTACCTTCAGGTATTGTCTTAGAGCATATTATTTCTTCTAGGGGGATAGAGGTTGATCAATCTAAAATTGAATTAATCTCTAAATTGCCTACACCTAGGACAGTAAAGGATATGAGATCCTTTCTTGGTCATACGAGGCTTTTATAGGAGTTCATACAAAATTTTTCTACCATATCTAGACCATTATGTGACCTCCTAGCTAAAGATGCCGCATTTAAGTGGACACAAGCTTGTCAAAAGGCCTTTAAAACGCTAATTGGCAAGCTTACCTCAGCATCCATAATGCAGCCACCTGATTGGAATATGCCTTTTGAGATTATGTGTGATGCCAGTGATTATGTTGTAGGTGTCGTTCTTGGACAGCGAAGGAAGAGGAAGCCCTTTGTCATTTACTATGCTAGTAGAACTTTAAATAGTGCTCAGATGAATTACTCTACTACTGAAAAAGAGTTACTAGCTATAGTATTTTCTTTGGATAAGTTTCATGCTTATTTAATTGGTTCTCTTATTCTTATTTTCATAGATCATGCAGTCCTTAAGTACCTTCTCACAAAGAAGGATGCTAAGGCGCAGCTAATACGATGGATTTTACTTTTACAAGAATTTTACATCACCATCAAATACAAGAAAGGAGTGGAAAATGTAGTGGCTGACCATCTTTTGAGGCTCACATTTGAGGACACCTCTGACCACCTGCCAATCAAAGATGATTTTCCTGATGAGCATTTGCTTTCTATTACTTATCTACCATGGTTTGCTCATATTGTGAATTATTTGGTTACAGGTGAGATACCGATGGATTGGAGTGCTCAGGATAAGAGGAAGTTCATGACTGAGGTACGTAATTTCTATTGGAATGACCTTTTTCTTTTCAAATACTGCCCTGAGCAAATTTTTTAAGGCATTGCATCCCTGATGAAGAGATTGCTAGTGTCTTAGAATTTTGTCACTCCCAAGTTTGTGGGGGCCACTTTTCAATGAAGAAAACCGCTACAAAAATTCTGTAGTGTGGCTTTTATTGGCCTACCTTGTTTAAGGATGCTAATATCTATTGTCGCTCATGTGAAAAGTGTCAAAAGTTAAGAGTTATGTCCCGTCGTAATATGATGCCCTTAAACCCAATTTTAGTGATTGAAATTTTTGATTGTTAGGGCATTGATTTCATGGGACCATTTCTTCCTTCCTTTGGATATCAATATATTATTGTGGCGGTAGATCATGTATCAAAATGGGTAGAGGCAGTAGCTTGCAGGAGTAATGATAATAAAACGGTGATTAAATTTCTCAAAGAGAATGTGTTGCCTCGGTTTGGTACACCAAGTGCTATCATTAGTGATCGAGGCACACATTTTTGCAACCGTTCTTTTGAGGCTTTGATGAAAAAATATGGGGTGGTACATAAAATCTCTAGTGCCTATCACCCCTAGACAATTGGATAGGTAGAACTTGCAAACAGGGAAATTAAGCAAATTTTAGAAAAAACGATCAACCCGGATCGCAAAGATTGGTCTTTGAGACTAGTTGATACACTTTGTACCTACCGTACAACTTTCAAAACTCCCTTAGGCATGTCACCTTATAGGCTTGTTTTTTGGAAAGCCTCGCCACTTACCTGTGGAGCTCGAGCATCGAGCCTATTGGGCCATCAAGCATTTCAATTTTGACAAGCAGGTAAGCTAAGAAAATTGCAATTGACCGAGTTAGAGGAATTGAGAAATGATGCTTATGAGAACTCTAGAATCTATAAGGTTAAAATGAAAGTGTTTCATGATAAAAATATTTTCAGAAGAATGTTTAAGCCTAATGATCGAGTATTCTTATATGATTCTAGACTCCATAAGCACCTAGGAAGACTCAGGTCTAGATGGACATACCCCTTTATAGTGAAAAATGTTTTTGAAAATAGGGTAGTAGAAATAGAGGATCCTAAGGATGGTCGGATTTTTAAAGTAAATGGTCAGCAGCCTTAAAATTTTAATTGATAGGTAAGCTCCGGAAGTAGAAGACATTCCACTTATAGACCCAATCTATCAACCTTGATCGCGCCATGTAGGTATGTTTTCTTTCTTTATTTTGTTTATTTTGTTTTGTTTTTGTTCTCTTTTATTTTTGTTCTTTTTCTTTTTGTTTGCTACTGTTTTCTTTGTTTTATTGGCAGGTTACTTTCATTTTGTTAGTTCCGGTTGCCATCTTTGGTGCTTAGCGAGCTGCCCATGTCACACATCAGGTGTATTCTCCCCTTTTCAGTACCCTCCATTCAATTTTGATTGTTAAACATTAAGGACAATGTTTTATTTAAGTTGGGGGGTGGTGGTGCAAATTCAACATTTAAAATGCATGTTAGAACTCTCTATGGCATATTTTCATGTGTCAAATTTTTCTAAAATATTTGCATCACATAAGCATTTTTTTCACATGAGTACTCATTCTTATTCATAGCCATCTTCGTGAATTCACCGAATTCACCATAATCATTCTGCTGAGGCATTCATAGAACTTTTAATGCACTTGTCCAAACTTTGTAGTAAGATGGTGGTTTGACACATGTAGCTAGAGAACTCTTTTGCTTAAGTATTCATGTGAATTTTGGAGAGAATTGAGAGCCTACAAATGCAAAAAATTGTGATAAGCATTCATTGATCTGTTGAATTGGGCATTTCTTTTGAGAATATCATTACATGGTTGGAGGTATGACGGCGGATATACTTGGGATATGACGAAGGTCAACTTAGGATTAACGTTTGAGCCTTTCAAGCTAGCCCTTCTCATCATAGACCTTTAATAGTCAACTTTGAGCCAACAAACACATATAGTTTTTTCTTTTCTTTTCTTTTCATGTGCCCACATCATCCATACCGCTCTACATTAGAGTATAGCCTAGACCCTGATTTTTTTACCCTTTTTGCTTCCAAGTGTGTACTAGGTGTGGAATTTGCAGTTACTTTTCTTTTATGTTGAATTAGAAAAAGAAAAAAAAGAAAAAAATAAAGAGTACAAGTGCAAAGTGTTCAATTGAGTAAGCATTAAAGTCATTCCAAAAAAAATAATTAATTAAAAAAAAAAAGAGAAGAGAAAGAAGAAGGAGAAGTATTGTTATTCAGTGATCTGAAAAGTTGAAGAGTACATCAAGTGAGAAGCTTTGATAAAATTATCTTAGTATGTACTTAGAAGTTTTTAAATCATTTTTATCCTTTTCTTCATATAGCCCCTAACCCGAGCCACGTTATAACCTTTTTTTATGTTGATTGTTCTGATCCTAAGTAAGTCTGTGGAAAGAGTGGTGGAAGTCTCATTTGTTAGTGCTCCTATCATAAGATCAATGTTTTCTTGTTGCTTGTACATAATTGCCTAATTCTCCATTGAGCGTGTTCATCCCTTGTTAACTCCATAGAGAGAACCCCTATATGAAACACTTTTATACCCGTGAGATATGGAGTTGAACCTTTTGCTTGAGATGTTCTTGATGTTGCATGCATCATGGTTTGTGGTTAGATGGATATGGTTTAGGGGCACACACACACTCTACGAATTGCTATCAGTGGATTGATTGTTATAGGGTTATAGAATTCCTAAAATTGCTTTGATATGCGAATCTGAAAAGTGTGATTAGATGCCTTCTGTGTGTGATCTTCTTTGGTCTCTCTTGCCATTTTTGCATGGAAATTGTTAGGGACTAGCAATGAGCAAGTTGGGGGGTGTGATGAGTGCGCGAAAGTGCACTCTAAATACCCTATTATTAGATTAAAATGCTAAAATGTGAATAGAAATGTTGAGATATAATTTATATTATTAAATTTAATTTCTATTTACAGTGAGATATGTTTGCGCATTATTTTATAATATTTTAAATCTCAAATATTGCATTATTTTTTAGTAAGGAATAGTTTGTAATTGTGCTTCACACCTAACATTTTTGGAACTTTACTATTCAGATTTTATATTTGAATTTATTTTGATGGCAGCCGCATTGCACTTACTTGAGCCCACACTACTTCAAAGCAACATAATTCAAGACTTATGGCCCACAAACTCAGTACGTTCACATGATCCTGTGTGCTTTCTTGAAACTGTCCACCCAAAGCTTGAAGGAAGAAAAAATGAGCAGGGCGCTGAATGAAAAGGAGCAGGGAGCAAAAGAAAAGGAGGAAAAAAAGAAAGAAAGAGAAAAGCAAAAAGGTGGGTCCAGGTTGGAGAGAGAACAAGGCAAAGAAAGGAAAAAAAAAAGAAAAAAAAAAAAGAATAGAGGAAAGGGCATGCGGGCTGGAGAGAGGTGTGGTGCAGGTTGGAGAGAGGTGCGGTGTGGGCTGAATAAAAAAGGTTCGGCCGCTGTTTTAAAGGAGGTCCGGATGGAGGAAAACAAAGGAGAAAGTGAGGCACTATTTTGAAGGGATGACGGCAAGGAAAAGAGTGAAAAATAGCGTGCCGCCAGCTGCTTCAAGTTTACTTTTCCTTGAGATTTATGTTGTCCATTATATGTATAGGTAACTAAATTCCCAAGTAGGGCTAAGGATGAACTTGCACACTATATGGTATTTTTAATTTATTTTTGATTCATGTACTGGATTTTCATTTATTAAAATTCATTGTTTTATCATTCTCAATTTATTGTTGGTGTTTTCTTTTCCAAATAATCACAGAGTTTATTCCGTTTATAGATTCAATCATGCTTTTTCTATTGAATGGATTAGTTCTTTGATTATGTTTGGATCAATTGATTATTTCTATTAATTTAATTCTTTGCTGCAATATTTCTCTCTGTGTATATTGTCGTCGTTGGGTTCTTTCAATGTGGATAATTTTTCAAGTGATGAATGATGAATGATTTTTCAAAAGGTTACATTTGGTTTACTTTTGGTTTATAATTCTATATCTTCCGATTGGGAATTTTGGAATTAAATTCTCAATTGAGTTATTAGTGAATTAAAAATAATTAAAATACCGGATATGTGCAAGAGATTCCTGACGCTCTACTGTTCGTTAATTTGAGTACTTTTTTCGTTAATCACTTTGTTTAAATTTTAATTTACATTTAAAATAACTTTTTATTTTCTCGTTAATCATTTAATATTTTCTTCAGCTTCTTTATTCTATTTGTTATTCTTTTAATCTGTCTCCCTATAGAATCGACACCCCAAAGCTGCACTACAACTACCGCATTATTCTTTGGGCGTAATCAGTCTGCGATGGTCGCTGGCACTAGGAAAAGGTGACCAAAAGTGTTGCCGAAGATCTGGTGAAAAAGACTGTCCATAGGTTGGGTCAGTCGGGTAGGGTTTCAGGTTCGGGTTGCTTAGACGCAAAAAGGGTAAGTTAAAACTACGTCGTTTGGGGCATCAATTTTTAAAATTTAAATAGGTTTCGGTCTATTTGGCAACAAAGGTAAGAATCCCTAATTTGATAAACACGGGCGGAACAAGATATCCTATTCCTATTTTACAACCTTATATGTTGTTTGGCCAACTAAAAATCGGAAAAATAAAGGGGAGCCGCTACTCCCTAGACTCGAAACAGAAACCTCACGCACATGAGGGTTTTAAACCCCACGCGTGTGCCACTATGCCACCGTGGCACTTGTGTCAAAATAATGACAGAATATATATATATATATATATATAATTAAATTAAATATTTAATTTGGTAAAATATTTTCGTTGCCTAAATAAAATAAAAGGATAGTGTAACCTAACATTTTTGGGCATTCCAAACTCAACGTTGGAGTCCGATTTATAAAATTAAATCTCAAAAAATGTGAACGGACAAACTGTACTAATCCCAAAAATGTCTTAAAGGCTAACTGAAGCTACCAAATGAGCTCCAAAAATTATGAGGGTACCTATCGTAAGGTTTTTCGACTGTGTCGGGCCCAATGGTGGGATTCGTTTTGTGAAATAAGATACTTAAAATATAGATACGTGACACTAGCCATTTTTAGGACACTTTAAAGGTACAACGACCTACCAAGATGGGGTAAAAGAGTCAATTACGGTACAACCTAAATTGCATAAGTCCATAGACTTAAAACACAACCCAAAAGACTAAAAGACAAAAGATCCATCAATAACACCAGACTAAGTCCATGAGCAATAATGTTTCTTGATTTATAGGATCATCAAAGGAAAATGAGAAGGGGTTCTAATTTCTCTTGTAAGGATGAGGAACCATTTTTTAGGTAAGTTAACCGAAACTCTAATATATGGTATTTCTTAGACATGTCACAATTATGTTTTTCTCGATGTTGCAAATGTGTACTTTTATACACACGTGACAGTTATTTGATTCCAAATTTTGATACTTATACTTCCTTGTGGATATGTTGAGATTCTATTTGCCAATATCTTGATGTGATTACTTGTATATTTCGATAACCCTAGATTTGGATATTGGAAAACTATTGTGCTTCTCACTGTTGAAAAATTGATATTCCACGTATATGTACATTTATTATGGAATTCTTCCAATTATAACATTATTACGCATGTCAGGAGTTGTGTCTGTCACAATGCACATCCTGATTCTTTAGATGCTTGATTTGGACCTACGAGTCAGGTGATTGGGAATGATACCCAACACTTAGTCCATGGAGGATATGATATTTGATAAGAGCTCTTGGTGCTATTCACGAACCTAGATGATGGGTAAACCTAAATGAGTGTTGTTTAGGGGGTAGTTGGGCCTTATTTGTTTATAGCATTTATTAGACTCATTTGTTAGTATTACATATCTTATATTTTAATCATAATATGATGTTGCACTCTTTGATTGTGGACATGCTTTTCAAGCCTATCATTGGACTCGATGTGATATCTTATCATTTTTGGCGACTGATTTTTATATATGCTAAATCCCTATTATTGACTTACTAAACTACTTCCATCGCCCTTTTCAAACTACTTTGGGATGTGCCTTTTTAGACCCATGGGTCATTCTCAGTGACTCACTCCCCTTGTGACTGACTATTTTGTTATATCATTTGCTTACCATTTGTTGCACTCTTCTATTTAAACTAACCCTGACCCATGGCAGAGCGAGGGAATTTACTTACTGAGCTAAGTTAGCTCACTCCAAAAATATATCATTTTTTTCAAGGAAGGATGCCGTAGGAGGAGTGTAGGGTGTTTACCTTGAGTAGGCATCATATTTTGCTCACAGACCTATCCTTGCATGTAATTGTGGATTCTTTTTATGTATTTGTAATTAGACTAAGTGTGATGTAGTCTTTTCTCTCCCATGAGTCCATGTCCTAGGTATGGCTTTATGTTTTAAGGATTTGTAATTAAACATTTAGTTTTATCATGGCCTGTATAACCATATTATAATGATGGTACTTCATTAACTAATGTGATGGCAAGTATTAATGATACTTAATTAATATTTGTCGAGGGATGGCTCACGGGCTGTGCCCCCGATCGCGGCCCTTAATCGGCATAGGGTGGGTTTTAAGTTATAACAATGAATCTTCGAATGAGCTAAGTACCTTTAACTCCGTTCTCCCCGATTACGTCTTCAAATTCCCCTCGAATCCTCAAGCTTCTCATAACCAATCCTTCAAACAACCGAAATCTTCCACGGTCTCGGACTCCTCTGATCAAGCAGCTCAACAATCACAAATCCTCACGACCTCGGTGTCCACCGATCGCTCAATGCCAAATCCTCATGCTTGAACTCCCTCAATCGTCAATGGTGAGTTTGATGTGAACCAAGGCTCTTTAGAACTGATTAAATTGTGTGGTTTGATCCAATTTGATCAATAAAAATGAGTAGAGATGATTATGAATGTCATGTATGAACAATCTCTCACAAGAGCTTCAAGATTTATCAACAATTTAGGTTTTACAAATTGAGACTCTCTCACTCTATTTTTGGCTGCTTTTAATTGTATTTTCGCCTATTTTCTCAATGAGCTTGATTGATCCCTAAATGAGTATAAATCATATTATAAATATATTTTCCACTTAAGGTTCATTCGAACGAACCACATTCATTTAAATGAGCACTTACTTGTTCGAACTAACAGGGAACGAATATCAAATGAGTACAACTCTGAGGTTGCAGTAACTCGTTTGATACAGAAGTTCGAACGAATGAGAATGAACCCTTCTGTTGTTCGTTCGAACGAGCCAAAGCTTTGTTCGAATGAGCCAATGCTTCATTCAAACGAGCAACAGAGTTCCTCATTCATTACTTGTCTTGTGAATTAAATTTTTTCCATTTGGTTTTTAAAGATGCATTTTTGGAGAATTAGTTCACAAGCATAATTCAGTCATATACATGATGATAAGATAAATTCTATATGTAATACATGCATGATGTGAGCGTGTGAGATCTGAATCAAATACAAAAGACCATTTTACCCTTTGAGAACCAAGTCGACCGGTAGAGATATACGATAATGTCTCTTAGGACAAACTTGAGAAGAACGGGCATTAAGGAACTCACTCATAGGACTTATGTACGGATTACATATAAAGAACGTCATCTCAAACCCGATTAGCTAGTTACAATATTGGACCTCATGATCCTAATAGTAAAGAAAATTTGAAAAAAATAAAAGAAAAATATGTCAAAATAATTAAAAAATTATTTTTAATTAGTCATATGCCTAGCACATGACTTGGAAAGTTGAAACACAATACTAGTGTGTGTATATATGTGTGTGTGTGTGTGTATATATAAATAAGGAAAATTGAGAATTTCAAGAAGAAAAATTATGATTGCTTGGAGGAGGTTTGCAGCCACCATATGCAACCTCCATAACTCACCATCTCAAGCCTGAAATTGTAGCAAAGCAGCATGGCCATTTGAATCATCTATACATCAAAATTTTCCTTCCTATGGATGCAAAGAAAATTCTCTATAAAAACAACCCCATCAATAACTAAATTCATTTTCTGAAATTAGAGAGAAAGAGAGAGATTTGTGTAGAGGAAGGTGTCACGACCCGAAACCTATCCTATGTAGACTAAGGATCGCGAGGCTGGCCCTCAGACTGTCCCTAACAATTTTAGATTAAGGATCAATGATAATAATGTGAAATTAAATAAATAAGCAGCAGAAAGCATAATAAAGATTTACAGACCAACATGAGTATAGTGTTTAAATTACAGCTCCTTAAAACAAAAATAAAACACCCCCAGGACGTGGACACATGGGAGAATTAAGACAGTACTAGTCATAGTCTATTACAACTTTGTCAAAAATGTCCACTAAATGTCACGACCCGAAACCCACCATATGCGGATCTCGTGTCCCGAGGCTGACCCTACCTTTTCCATCCCTGTATCATAGTACTAATATGAAATGTACTAAAAATTTAAAATAATAATTAACGGAAGTCTATTCAATACAATAATCAGTAGAAGTCTATTCAATACATAATCAGCGGAAGTTTATTCAATACATAAATAGTTCTACAATAGTCAAAATAAGAACCAAACATAACCAGCACCCGTGGGTGGTGAATACATGGGAGAACTACATCATATCTAATACAGTACTTCAAAATGTCCTCCTACGCTTTCAGACTCCTACTAGGGTCCTGTAGCGTCCCTACCTGAAATGGTAAGTAAGTAAGAGTGAGCTAAACGAAGCTCAGTAACTAAATTCCCATCTTCGACAATGGTATCAGTGATCATAAAAGAATACGAATCCATGAATAAGAATATGATAGCCAATCATCAGAATAAGATGATGTGATAGCCAATGAGAACAGTTACCATAATGGCCAATGAACAGTGGGGTTACAAAATACAATCAGGAGTAATGGATATAACATCAACATGGAACTCTCAATAATAATGTATCAACATGAATGTATTGTCACAATAAATCGATCACAATTAATACAATAAATGAGGATCTCTCAGTCTAAGATAAGCATAGGAAACAGTGTCATTTAATAACGTATTCACATCAATCCATAAGAGATGATTATAATCTATAATAGGATATGGCAGTCCTTCTGTATTTTAAGGCCCGGCATACCTCCAATAAACTCACATATTTTGCCACGTGTCCGTTCACGGACTTGACCCGTAAGTCATATTATCGCAGAAGCATCGGATGGATATTGTGACTGAGCACAAATCCGGCATTCATAAATATAACATGATCATTCGTGATTCCATAAGAGTATAAAAATGGAATATCTTATAATCAATAAAAACATAACAGTAATGTTATGACCCGAAACCTACCCTATGCAGATCTCGTGTCGCAAGGACAACCCTAAGGCCGTCCCTACTTTTTCCATTCCTATATCATAGTACTAATATGCAATGTACTAATATTTAAAACAATAGACAGCGAAAGTCTTATCAATAACAGAAATCAGCGGAAGTCTTGTTAATAATAGTGATCAACGGAAGTCTTTACAATACATAATATGGTTCTACAATAAACAAAATAAGAACTAGACGTAACCAGCACCCGTGGGTGGTGAATACATGGGAGAACTAAAATAAACTGGTACATTCCTTAAAATGTCCTCCTACGCTCTCAGACTCCTACTAGGGTCTTGCAGCGTCATTACTTGAAAAGGGGTAAGTAGGGTGGAATGAGATATGAAAGCTCAACAAGTAAAAACAGATCTCCGACACTGGTATTGGTGATTATAAAATAATATGAATCTATGAATGAGAATATGATATCCAATCATAAGAAAAGAGATACTGTGATAGCCAATGAGAACAATTGCCGTAACGGCCAATGAACAATGGGTCACAATGAACAATCAGAAGTAATGGATATAACATCAACATGGAACTCTCAATGATAATAAGATAATAAGAATGCACTGCCACAATAAACCGATCACAATCAAATCAATAGAGAAATGTCTCACCATATAAGGTATTCATAAGGAATAATGTAACTCCATAGTCGTAGTCAAGCAATCAAATATGAAATGCATTTATTCTGTGTCAGGGCTTGGCACACCCTCGGTCTTTTGGGGCACGGCATACCCCCCGATGAATTCTAATGTATTGCCATATGTTCACGGACTTGACCCATATGTCTCTAGTGTATCATAAAGCATCAGATGGATATTGAGACTGAGCACAAATCCGATATATATAAACATATCATGATCATAAGTGATTCCATAGGAGTATAAAAATGGAATATCATATCTACAGTGAAAACATAACAGTAGGTCTTTCAAGGCATGGTGTAGCATGATAACAATGATATAACAGTCAATCAATGTCCACAAGATAGAAAAATATCACATTGTGGAAAACAATAATATCAGGTACGCTCAAGAGTACAAGTTTGACAGTAAAGGGAATAAACTTGGCTTGGAAACACCACATGAAAGAGAAAGGGAATTTACTTACCTCTAAATGTAGTCCTATATCAGAAATCCATGAGTTTGCCTTTTCCTTTCGAGTTCCCTATATATCAGCGTCTCAGAATTAATGTTATTCATCAAATTTTATGCCTTGTTATCTAAAGTATCTTTAATGCTAATTATACTTTACCATTGAGTCCGGAATGCCGAAGAAAGTTGGTTTAGGCTTTCGCGGAATTCCATTTGGTCATTTGTACTAAAAAGGGCAAAATGGTCATTTTGCACTTTTACGGGTTCTTACATCTCGAGACCTCTTTTCGTAAATTAGACTCCATGTTTGAGTCTAGAATGCTCGAAATAATAAAAATTCACTATTCTTTTATTTCAATCGGAGTCCGTTTGACTACTTTTTGACTTAAGGGCAATTTGGTGATTTCTCTTTTATTTTTATTTTAATTAATTTAATTAATATTATATTCTGTGGGTCAAATCATAATAATTAAAATTTTGAGGGTCTAATTATACTTTTCATAACATTTGGGTCCCTTTTTAATTTCAAAAAACCTTATCCTAACTAAGGATAGCCAAACAGTGGCTAAGCTTCAAAATTGGAATAGGATATCCCCATCCCCAAATCAAATTCTAATTTAATTTCTTAACCCCATAGCCAAACACTCCAAATTCGAATTTTAAAACCTTTTAAACTTAAGTAATACTGTGTCATTTTGGCTTACCCGTTTCTGTTTCAGTCGGGTCCCGACCCGGATCCAACCAATGACCCGACCCCAAACCCTAAACCAACAGTCTTCTTCCTCGTTTTTCCGGTGAAACTCCGATAGGGTTCCGTCACCATATTTGGTGATGGCGACCCAGTCCCAACCTTGTTTTGACCTATTTTCAATGTCGTTCTCTCCCCTTTTTCTCAAGGACCTTAATCCCAACCCCAGTTTCCATTGAAGGCCTTCCAACCTTCATGAATATAGGGATCAATAGCTCCGGTCGGTTTTTTGGCCAGATCTTCTTTTTCATTTTTGTGACTCCTAGACCACAGTTTTCACCCAAATTTTATCCTAAATGTTTTCTGCACCATTAAAGATCATTTTCCAAAAGTTTAATCAAGTTTTAAACCAAAAGTTTCATGGGACCCGAATTATTCATGCACCCTGCAACTCAACATTTCTTACTGATTTCTCAACCATTTTAAGTGATTCTTTTTGCAGAATAACCTATAGATCATACTAATTCAAACCCTATAGATAAATCAAAGTTTCATGCGCCAAAACATAAAAACAGTATGTGAATGGGATCACCTGAATTCTTAGTTTCTGCTTCTGTTTCTATGCCTTTGGACCTCTTTGCTTTTGATTCTATCTCCTTGACAATACTCCTTTTAATCTCAGGCTTCTTAGTTTCCTTCACAGTTTCTCATTTCTCAACTCACACACGTATATATATATATATATAAACAAACACTATCGACTTCTTTCTCTTTTTACTCTCTCTCTCTCTCTCTCTCTCTCTCCCTCTCTCTCTCTTCTGCAGTCATTCTTGACTGTTGTGAACCGCCCGTCAAATCCTCACCATTCATGCAACAATTTCACTACATATATATATATATATAATATACAACACCACTTGCACCAAGGTCGGCAAGCCTTGGTGCTATTCCCCAACACACTCAAATACACACACACACAGAGTGACACACACACTGGTCACTAGTATACATCCAGCCCCCCTTTTCCCTTTTGTATGTATCTAATTCACATATATATATACATATATATATATATATATTTTTTACATTATCCTACATATATATACACATAAAGTACACAATTTATACATGCATATATATAACGATACGTGTTTATAAATTCATTTTAAATTGCGTTTACATACACTTATTTCATATTTACTATGTGTTCATGAAGTATGTATGTGCATGAAAATACGTGCATACACGTATCACGATGTTGGATCCTGAAGTGCTCGGGTGTTGCCCGGCATTGGCTATACTAAACAAACCATTCACATTTCACAATCGTACAGTTCTATAAGATACCGTGACATAGAGCTTAAAATAGCTCAGGTTTACACTATTCAGTTGACCTACCTCAGTATACATGTCATATCCCGGGTCGGGATATCACAAATAAGCCTTTCAAGGCATGGTTCAATATGATAACAATGATATAACAGTAAATCAATGCCCACAAGATAGAACAATATCACATTGTGGAAAACAATAATATCAAGTACGTTCAGGAGTACAAGTTCGACAGTAATGAAATAAACTTGGCTTGGAAACACCACATGGAAGAGAATAGGTTTTACTTACCTCTAAATGCGTTCTTAGATCAAAATCCTGTGACTTTGCCCTTTCCTTTCGAGTTTCCCATATATCAGTAAACACGTCTCAGTTTTAATGTTATTCATCAAATTTTATGCCTTGTTATCATAAGTATCTCTATTACTAATTTAGACTCTACCATTGCATCTAGAATGTCGAACAAAGTCAGTTTAGGCTTTCGCAGAATTCAATTCGAACTTCTGTACTAAAAAGGGCAAAACGGTCATTTTGCACCTTTTTAGGTTCTTTCTTCTCGAGACTCTTTTCACAAATTGGACTCTACAGTTGAGTCCAGAATGCTCGAAATAATAAAATTTACTATTCTTTTACTTTAATCAGAATCTGTTTGACTCATTTTTTACTTAGGAGCATTTTGGTAATTTTCTATTTTAATTAAATATTATTTTATTACTTGGGGTCAAAATCTAATTAATCATAAGTTCTCGGTCAATTTCTAATTTCACAAAGTCCTATT
Source organism: Nyssa sinensis (assembly GCA_008638375.1). NCBI lineage: Eukaryota > Viridiplantae > Streptophyta > Magnoliopsida > Cornales > Nyssaceae > Nyssa > Nyssa sinensis. Next base: position 9,870,717 of record CM018033.1, read on the forward strand.
CGAATTTGGAATATCCAAACAACAATTAAGCCCAACCTTGGATAGGCTATCCCTATTCTCAATTTCAATTTAATTTCAATCTACTATCTCTATGTCCAAACAGCCCCAAATCACTTTTTTTTTTTTAAATCCCTCAAAGCTGCACCGTACTGGGTATAACCCATATTGGGTTCGGCGGGTCAACCCTGTAACACCCTGATTTGAACTAGGATCTGTGAGTCGTGGATTTTAAATTAGTAATCAACACCTTAAGTGACGAGGTCGGTTTCAACCCCGGCGCGCGGACTTTTAAGTAATAGTCCTAAAAACTCAGGACAACTGTACATCACTTTTGTTGCAATCACCAACTTTTCGGTTCCGTGATAAGTATATTGTCACGTCGACCGCCGGCCATCGATAAAAGTACAAGATTTGGGCACGCATTTCGAGGTTACGAAGGATTAGTGTAAAGATTATACACTTAAGGGAATAATTAATTTTTAAAGTAATTAATTATTTTAATATAAGAAATTAATGGTAGCATATGTAAATAATTAAATATAAAGTATTTGTACTATATGAATAATTATGACCTACCTTGTGTGTGTGTGTGTGTATATATATATATAATCTATAATATAAATCTATATAATATATATATAAAGGAGATGTGGCTGATTAGAAAGGGAGTGGGGGAGAAATGAAAGGGCAAACAGTGAAGGGTATGGAGTGATCAGTGAGTGAACGGCTGAGAGATTGAGTGTGGCCCCCAAGTGTGTTAGGTGTGTATGTTATATATATATATATATATATATATAGTATAGATATATATATACACATGTGTAAAACACCACATGCACACACATACGGCAAATTAAAGAGCTGCCCCAAAACAGTAACAGGTAAGGCACTCTTTATGGATACTGCCACAAGTTAACCAAGTTGTTGGGGCAATCAGAATTTGAATTATTTAAGTGTATACTTATATACACATACATACACAATGCATACACACGACTCACACTCATTCTGTCACTAGGGAGAGAAAGAGAGGAGTTCTGAGAAGAAGAAGAGAGGAGATTCAGAAGGAGAAGGGGAGAGAAAGGTGCCATTTGAGGTAAACCCACTAAAACACCTGAATTTCTCTCTCTAGAATTTCTCTACGTATGAACTCTTTAGGCTTTGATCTATGTATATATGATGTTTAGAGTACATTTAAATTAAGAAAAGAATGAAATCAGGTCATGAAAACACCCAAAAGTATCAAACCCAGAAAGATAGCCATGGGAGGACCTTGCTTGAAGCAGGTCTGAACCCATGGCAACCAAACCGAAAATGGTGTAATGAGGCTTCAAGTAGAGACCATAAGGGTTCTAATAAACCAAACGTGCGACCCAAAAGCCAAAGAAATGACTATGAAAGCATGAGTTGCAGGTTTGGGTCTTGAAGACCCATCTTAAAAATCGACCACCAATCCTGTTTTTGAGAATAGGGATTGAATCCCCATACCTTGAGGGTCACGCAGAACCAAACGCCATTAAAAATGGTGATGAGACGAAGCTTTACCAACCAGTTGCAGGTGGGATTATCAACCCCCTGCCCGAACTCAGTTAAACCCATTTAACCCCAAAAACAAATGCCAAGCTAGTCCTTAATACTTCAGGAACCATTTGGATCAAAAACAGAAAGGAACCCTTGAGCCAAACTCCACGAAAATGGAAGCTTTTAGCTTCGGAAATTAGGGCAACAGTCGTGGTTTGATGAGGAAGACGACGCTGAGTCGACTCGTCGTCTTTCGAGTTGAATGGGTTGACTCGGACACGTGGTAGCATCCGGAGCTACCACCAAATAAAAGGGACGACGTCGTTTTGGGCCTGATACTTATATATGTATAAAACCGTATAGAGTTTTGAAGGAAAAAAAAAAAAAGGAAAAGAAGGAAAATTGGGGTCAGTAGGGTTCGAACTCCTGACCTCACGCACCCAATCGCCTCTCTTTCCACTCAGCCACGCATGCGCGTATGTCACATATGGGGCAATATATGTACATATAATATATATAATAAATCAGAAAATAAAAAGGTGCATTTGCACCTGTTGAGAATCGAACGCAGTATCTATTGGGAGGGAGGTGACACGCTGGCCAGCATGCCACCCATTTCATCCGGTTATTCTATGCAAACAAAATGTATATATATCATATTAAATAGATTTAATTTAATTAAAATGATTTAATTAAATTAAATAGTCAAAAAATACCCGGTGTCCAAACAAGATAAGTTATATATGTATTCTTACTATCTCAGACCTCCTGAGTCCAATGGTGAGGTCCACAACATGAGATGAGGTCCCGAAAAATTTAAGACCCGTAAAAATGTCAAAATGACCAAAATGCCCCTGCCCCATAAATGAGTCAAACGAGATCCAAATTAAATAAATAAATAGTAGATTTTGACTATTTTAAACATTTTGAATCAAATAGGTGGGGACCGTTTCATGAGACGGGACTTAGGAAAATTTAGACACGTTAAGATATAAATTACCAAATTACCCCTAACATATCCTAAGCCAAAAAAAAAAAAAAAATTAAACTCCTAACACATTAAATTGTGTCATAGGTTAAGAGTATGAGTTAAATTAAGTACATAGGAAATTATGAAGTCGTTTTAGGGTTAATACGATCTAAGCATAAGTTAAGAAACATTGATAGGTGATATTATGGTGAATGTGAAGTTGATGAGGTTATTTATGAATTGTTCTTAGGAACTACAGAGGAAGTGGGAAAGCGCATTATTAGCACTAACCCTAAAGGACTAAGGTGAGTAACCCTGCCTTTGAAGTGGAGATTTAACTCCATGAATTTGAAAAAGTTTTAAGTTCAATTTATTTGAAGCCTCGAATATCAAATTCAATATCATATGATTCCTGTTTTAAAATGTTTTCTGCTTTCATAAACTGTATTGTGACATGCTGGGTGATTGGTTTGAATCATGGTTTTCCTTTTTAATTATGTTTCAGCATGTCTGGGTTTAAAATGCTAAATTTTCATAAATGTTCTGAATTTGATTATTCCAAATATTGAAGTTTTATTGCAGAAGTTATATATTCATGCTTTAAATGTTCATGAAAAATATCTATTGAAGAAGCCATGTGATAAATGTTTTATAAGATAAATTGTGCATAAGCACCCACAGATTTTTGGGTTGTACGGAACTCAATTAATTTGTAAAAATATGATGGGATTTTGGGTTGCATGGAACTCAATTGACTGTCGAAATGCCAGGTAGCAGGATCTGATCCCCCTGGTACGGGATATCTCTATTGTAGCATTGCAGCATTGTAGTAAAATGCGAGTCTAGTTCGAAACAGATTCCACCTAATTAAAGAGAAAAGATGACAAATGTTTTTGGAAATGGAAGCAGTTTTACCCCCATTTTCCTATACATGTTTATATGTTTTAAAGTAATGATTTCGAAAATAGAAGCAGGTTTTTACCCCCATTTTATTATACGTGTTTATATGCTTTTAAATTGCATATGCTCTATTTGAAGAAATGTGTATTTAGCTTGAATACTCTAAATGTTTCAAAGCTATCTGTTTTAAGAATGCATATACTCTGTGTTCTAAAATGTATGAGTAATTGGTAGTGAGTATTTTATAAACTCTCATGTGCTAAACCATTACCCGTTGAAAACCCCATGACGAATGCAGGAATTAGTCACAAGCTTAGATTAGCTTACCCGGTTTTTTATCCGTCCCCCTTTCAGGTGACCGATAGCAGTTCTGATCTTGATGGCGATGATGATAAGCCTATCTATTTTGGAAGAAGGGTTAGGCGACTAATCACAGGACTAACAATTCTCTTGGGAATGTACTATGAAGTTGACAGTATTTTGTATTAGGAAATATTACACTGATATGTATTAAGCCCCTCGGGGCAGTGGACATGTAATGTTATAAAGTCTTTAAGTTTTTAGTTATGCTCTGAATGTATAATCATGTGTACCGTGATGCGAATAGCGGCAGTATCGGACGGATGTGCAAATTTTAAAATGAGAAAAAAAAAAAATTTCACGCTTCCGCAACTACATGACGCACATCTATTCGATACCGCTGCAGATGCGAGCCTTGTCCCGAGGCCTCCGGGCTGAAGGGCGACTGTCGCGACTCGGGGTCCGTGCGAGGTGGATTTCGGGTCGTGATAGACCCGACCTAAGCCCATGGCTCGAAAAAACCAACACTCTAACACGCACAGACGCACCAGCGTGTTGCCCAGCCGTGCACCGGTTGTCTTCTCCGGCCACGGCGGTCCTTTTTTGGCGACGTTTCAATGTCTAACCAGTGGGGTTCTCTTCTACTCCTCATGGGCTTTCCATATCTACCCTCAGAATTCAGTTTGCATCACCGAAAGGCCTCGAAAAATGGAGTTGTAACCAACTCCGACAAGTTGCCCAGATTTTCTAGCGAACTGAATTTTCACTATTTCATGGCTTTTTAGCCATTATTTCGAGCCCAAATTTTACCTACAAGTTGTTGCACCTATGGGCAACAATTCCCCATTCATAAAACAAGCTAAATCGATCAAAAATTCAATGACCCAGAATTTTCCTTCAAACTTAAATTTATTTTTCCTCACTCATTTCTTAACCAAATGGGTTGCGGTATCTTCCTAAATTTACCATTTTCTATATAGAATTTAACCATGCAATTCTTTCTAAGCTTTAAGAAATTCTACAAAAAAGCCAACAATTGAAACTTGAAAATTACAAAGAGTTTTCTCACCTTTTCCTTTACTGTTCTTTCTTCTTTTCTCTTCAATTTTCTCCTTCTGAATACTCAGAGACCTCTCAGATTCTATATTTTTCTTTTAAATACATGCTTGGTGCATGTATGTATATGTTCACAGTAAGTTGGCTGCCCCTCACTCTTTCTGTTCTGCCGATTTCTTTGACTCTCATTTTCTATTAAATTTGGCTGCTTCTTTTCTTTCTAACTTATGTGATGTATTTGCATATATATACAATATAATATATAACACACACACACTTTGGCCAACACAACATTTCCTCACCCCATCAGATTTCTCCCTTTTTTTCTTTTCTTTTTCTTTTCTTTCTCCATTTGCATGCCTTACATGTATTTAGTGTGTATATATATATATATATATATATACTCATACTTTATATAATTTATACCTTATATATAATATACATATACCTATATTTATACATGTATTTATATATACATTCATATATTTACGTATACCAATTTATATATATACTTGCATATATATGTATATATATTAATATGCCTTATTATACGTATATATATTGTCATATATATATATATATATATATATATATATATCCTTATACGTATAAAAATATACTGTACATGTATATCAAGGCATATACGGGCCTATGTGCATAATTCTCCATATTATCGGTTCCTTGTACAGCTACTTTTGGGGTACTCGGGTTTTGCTTATAATTCACTTCTCGTATTCTTAAACTGTATATTACTAAATCGGTGAACCATACTATCTGTCTCAAACTGCATGCCTATTACGATACATAGCTTACTATGATAGCTCGGGTCTATTTTGCTATTATATTTATCGGCTCGGTCTGTTCATACTTGGCTATCCTAATCTCGTAATTCCCTAAGATCATGACTTCTACTATTTACCTCAGAATGCGTACTCCCTACTGTATACTAAGTACCATGATAGTTCGGTACATTTTAGAATATACTGTTCTAGGTCTGAGTTGGTCTCGGTCTACTTTTGGTACTATATTCATTACTTGGTCAAATCTCGATATTATTGTTTGACTCTTTTAGGATATAAATGGAATTATTCTATTTTATTTGGGTCTCATGTTCGATTACAACTGGTATTACACTACTCGATCCGGCCTATCTCGGTTTATGTGCCATATCTTGGGTCAGGGTGTTACACTAAATATCTACAAAAATAGATATGTAGTAAAAATGACGCCTACTCAAAGGGAACCCCCTACTATCCGTCTACGGCATCCTTTCACGAAAAATAATGTATAATTATGAATAAGCTAACTTAGCTCAGTAAGTAAATTCCCTTACTCTGTCATAGGTCAAGGTTAGTACAGAAAAAGTGTAATCAAGGACAAGAAAAGGATATGGTAATACAATAGCCAGTCACCAAAAATGTGAAACAACAGAAATGACCCGAGGGTCCAATAGGCGCGTCCCATGATAATATGATACAAGTGAACAACAATTCAACAATGGGGACTTAGCCTATATAATAGTTAGCTGCCACAATTCATAACGTATCACAAATAGCCAAATCAAATCAAATGATAGGCTTGCAAAGCATATCAGTAATCAAAACGTACTATCAATCAAGTGTATTAATAAACAGGGATGCATCATCAGATAATCATCACTAGGCATACCAAGCATATAAAAAATCAGAGAGTGCAATATTAGAATATCAATAAATGATATGAATACTAACAGAATACATGTTGTCACATATAGGGCCCAGCATACCCTCAAAAGTACTCATCCAGGTCCACTCCCCCTTTGAACCACTAAATAGCATTAGAAGTCTGTACATATATCATGTCCTATATGGACTAAGATGGGCGTTATGACCAACACAACCTCGGATAGATCATCAGCATCACAAATGGGCGTTATGACCAGCACAACCCTAGGTAGATCATCAGCATCACAAACGGGCGTTATGACCAGCACAACCCTGGGTAGATCATCAGCATCACAAACGGGCGTTATGACCTACAAAACCCGGGGTAGATGATAGCATCTATGGAATTAGATGGACGTCGTGACAGAGCACAACTCCAGGCACTCATAATAATATCATGATCAACTTAATTCCACAAGCAAAGTATATAATTGTGGAATAGAAAATTCTCAACAGTGAGAGGCATAACAATTTTTCAATATCCAAGCAAGTATAGAAATGGATAAATAATCATATGAGATACTGGTAATCAGTTTCTCGACAAATCCTCAAATAGAACAAGCAACAAATTGCAGGAGATCAACATATCAGGTATGCATGGATTACAAATTAGCAGCATCAAAGAAATAAACTGTGACATGGCTAGGAATAACACATGCAAAAGTTTGGGTATACTTACATTGAAACGTTTCTGCTTTCCTTAAAGGGTATTAGACCACATTTTCCTTTCCTTTTGACATCCCTATAAATCAAGAAGCATCTCTTAGTTCAATACTGCATAAAATTTTAATCTGAGTTTATTTATGAATCTATGTTCTTATTTGGCAAAACAGACTCCACCATTGAGTTTAGAACATCGAAGAAAGTCAATTTAGCCTTTTACAGACTTTCATTTGGCTTTTGAAATCATTAAGGGCTGGTAAATTTTGTATTTTACGTGTCTTAATTTTTCGAGATCTTGTCTCGTAAAATGAACCCCGCCATGGAATCCCGAATGTCTAAAATAGTTAAAATACATTCTTCTTTCATTTTATTTAAGTAACAATAATTTATAATAATTAAATTAATTAAATTATTTATTTTTATATTATATATTTATTATGTAAGTATTTTGTTACATGTGCCACGATGGCATAGTGGTCATGTACTTAGCTTTATGGTTCACAGTGCTTTACTTCTAGGGATTGAACCTTGGGCAGCTGCGGCCCCCCTTTATTTTTCTAATATTTCAGAATCCAAACAGCAGAGAAAGGTCTTAACCATGGATAGGGTATCCCCATTATGTTCTAGTTTATTAAATTAACTTACTATCTTTGTAACCAAACGCCCCATATATATTTTAAACCAATCCCAAAACTGTGTTGTTTTGATTAAAACCCAAACCCTTTTTAATTTCTGTCAGGGCCCGACCCGACTCTGACCCAATAACAGACCTAACAATCTTCTTCTTCGGCCAACTTCTGGCATTTTCTCTAGCACCGATGACTCATTGCCGATGGAATTCTGACACCTTTTCTAACGGGGTTAAATTCTAATTTTTGTGAGGGTTCCATTTCTGGAATTACTTTTGGGTTTTACACTACATTGGTCATCAAAATAGAAGGTTCCAATCGCAGTTCCGACAAACCATGATTTTTGGCCAGGTGGTTGTTTCCTATTTCGTGGAGCTATGGGTACTATTTTGAGCCCGTTATTCTTCCTACGAGTTCTTAGGAGTTTGAGGAACACTTTGGCATTCTTAAAACCAATCGAATCACTCAAAAATCCCCTTACACAAATCATTAAACCTCACCTGCAACTGGCATTTTCTTGGCCGTCCATGCACTATTTTTGTGTTTCAGGTTATTACATACTCCATTTTTTATATACTTTGTAACCATGTAAGTGGTTTCAAGTTTGCATGAGTTTAAATAAAAAACCTAGTTTCTCTTAAATTTGGGTCCATGTTTTTCTAAGGCTTCCAAAGCCTAAGTTGCCTCATTCTTTTCCCATTAATACCCTCTTTCCATGTTGATTACATGCATGCAACTTAGAATCAGTAAGTAGCCCAAAACAATGCTATATAAATCTAAGAGAAAAATCAGAACTTAATAGTTCTATACCTTCCAATGGTAACCTCTTCCCCTTGGCCTCAACTACCAGAACCTCAATGCAGCTTCAAGCCTGCATGTCTTTTCCCCTTCTCCTCCTTCTTCCAGCTTCTCCCTCAGCTTTTCCTTTTTCTATTCTTTCTCTATTTCACTCTCTTTCTACATGCATGCTCTCAAGCGCACACACAAACCACATGCACACTAGGTCTGTTCAGCCATGCATACACACTATTATAGGCACAACACACTCATCACATTCAGTCCCACATGCAACCCCCTCGCCTAAAGTAGTTAATTAAGTCTATGCACTCAATTAGTCTAGGTGTATACGTATTTATATATATGTATATATATCTGCATGTGATGTGATTGATGGATGAGGGTGGTGACCAATAGTGTGCTGCCACCTCAAATTTTAAGTTTGCAGAATTTAACTTTATTTGGGCATATGAATATATCTTATGCATTACATAGCACAAAAGTGCTTGTATTCCAATTGGCTTTCTTTTGGGGCTTTTGGTTTCTCTTTATTCTTCGTTTAGGGTTCAAACCATTTGAGCTCCCTTTTTGCCTCATTTTTTCCCATTTTTCTTACTTATGCCTTGTTTGGCATTTTAAGCATCATTCGTTAGATTTTTAAGTTATGTCTTAATTATTTTAAAAATCCCTTCGTATTCCCTCTTTAATTTTTAATTTCGTACATTAAATTTCTATGCCGTAAACCTTTATTTTTAACACGTTACATGTATTTCATTTATACTAAAAAAACATCACATTTATCGACGATTTATAATTAAGTTTCGTTAAATTCGCGCATCACTCCAATTTGCCCAACTTTTTCATGTAATAATTTTAACATTTACAGCCTACTAATTGTAATTTAAAATGATTAAATTAATATATATTTAATCTCATAAAAATGTCATTACAATGATTTACTTTGCCTAATAGGGTCGAGGTATTACATTCTCCCCCCTCTTTAGGAAAGTTTGGTCCCCAAACTTGACGTACTTCACATTGCAAAAAGTTGTGGGTACTTGGCGCGAATTTCATCCTTTTGTTCCCAAGTGGCTTCTTTCATAGCACTTTTACTAGCAGAATAGTCTTGTTCCACAAAACTTACTCCTGGCAATCCAAGATCTATACTGGCTGCTCAACATAAGTCAGATCCTCTTAGACATCCAGGGGCTCGTGCTCAACCAGTTAGTTTGGATCATGTAAATAATTCCTCAAGATAGAAACATGAAAGACATTGTGCACATGCACCAACTTTGATGGTAGGGAAAATTGGTATGCCACTGGCCCGATTCATTCTATGACCTCAAATGGTCCGATGTAGCGAGGTTCTTGCTTTCCCTTCTTTCCAAATCTTACTATGCCCTTCATAGGCGACACTTTGAGGAACACAAAATTGCCTACTTCGAATTCTAGCTCCCTTCTTCAAACATTGGCATAATTCTTTTGTCGACTTTGGGTTGCCAATAGGCGTTGTCTAATCAGCTGGATCTTTTCTGTCGTTTGTTCCACTATTTTTGGGCCGAACAACTTCTTTTCCCCCACTTCTATCCAGCACAATGGAGATCGGCACTTCCTATCGTACAGTGCCTCATATTGTGCCATACCAATGCTGGACTGATAACTATTGTTGTACGTGAACTCCATTAGGGGTAGTATTCCTCCCAGCTTCCCTTGAAGTCCATAACACAAAAACGTAGCATGTCCTCCGAAAGTCTAAATTGTTCTCTCAGACTGTCCATCAATCTCTAGGTGGTAGGTGGTACTAAGACTAAGTTGCGTGCCCATTGCCTTTTGTAAACTTCTACAAAATTAGGACACGAACCTTAGGTCTCGATCAGATATTATAAAAATTGGGACGCCATAGAGCCGAACAATCTCCCTAATGTAGAGCGCCGCCAAACGCTCCAGTGTCTGAGTTGTCTTGGTCGTAAGGAAGTGTGCTATCTTTGTCAATCTGTGTACAGCCACCTATATAGAATCACTCCCCTATGGTGTCCTGGGCAACCCTGACACAAAATCTATAGGTGATATGCTCCATTTCCACTCGAGTATTGGAAGCGGTTGTAGAAGTCTACTTGGCTTTTGATGTTCAACTTTGACTTGCTGGCATTTAATACATCGTGTTATAAACTCAGCTATGTCCCTCTTCATACCTGACCACCAGTAAGTATTTCAAACATTATGGTACATTTTCGTGTTCTCGGGGTGTATAGCGAACTTTGAGTTGTGTACTGCATCAAGGATTTCTTTTCTAATCTCATGTACATCTGGCACACAAATTCTATCTCGAAAGTACAACACCCCATCCTGGACAGTAAATTCTAGGTTTCTTCCTGTTTTAACATTTACTCGGAGTTTGGCCAGCTTCTCATCTTAGGTCTGCAACTCTTAAATCTTATCAACAATCATCAGTCTGATTGTCACGTTGGCGAGCACTACTCTAGAGCCTGGCAGAACTAGCTTTATCTCCATCATTTCTAACTCTTTTAGCAAGTCCGGCTGTGTAGTCAACAGGCAAGCAAGGCTCTTTAATGACTTCCTGCTGAAAGCATCTGTCACCATATTAGTTTTTCTTGGGTGGTAGTTTAGGGAGAGCTCATAATCTTTGATTAACTCTAGCAATTTGCGCTGCCACATGTTAAGCTCTCTTTGTGTAAACATTTACTTGAGGCTCTAGTGATCAATAAAAATCTCACACATCACACCATAAAAATAATGCCTCCAGATCATTAGTGCGAACATAATGGCTGCGAGTTCAAGTTCATAAGTAGGGTAGTTCTTCTCATGTGGTCTCAATTGCCGCGAGGCATGGTCCATTACTTTGCCTTTCTACATCAGAACACACCCTAAGTCTTTGTGTGACACGTCAGTGTCACGACCCGAGACCCACCCTCTGTGTATCTCGAACCACGACCCCAGCCAGACACTATTGCCGAACCGGATCTAAACTTGCTACACAATCAGTACTACTGATATGCAACAACTATCATAACATAAACATAAATGGCGAAAGTCTTAAAATAAAAGTTACATGATATATATATATATATATATCTGGTTCTCAAAATATAAATTGTAGAATTTTTTTAACTATTGTTCATCCCCAAGACATAGATGACATGGGAGGCTACAAAATTATACTACGTATTACACTTATAACTTCCAAAAATGTCCATTTCTCGCTAGCAGGCTCTATCGTCTACGCTCATCTTCTATTCCTGAAATATTTTAAACATAAATCAAAATGAGCTAACTTAAGCTCAGTAAGTAATTCTCCTTTGCTCTGCCATGTGTACAGGTCAATATAGAAAGGCATAATCCAAAAAAAACTAGGAAAATGCAAATATAATAGCCAGTCAAGAAATATAGAACTTATCAATGAATATCAAATGGTAGGAAGCTCAAACGATAAATCAATGGAAATCTGATCTGATAACAAATATCATATTGCTACAATCATGAGCTGTCTCAAGCATAATCGTATGTACTTAATAAAAAGTTGTGCAATCTCATGATCATTCAGAAGGCAATAATATGGTCATCTATGATAGTCAATAAATGATAGTGATAACAACAAAAGTGAGTGCACAAATCCAGGCCCAAACTAGGGTCTCTGAATAGTACTAAGCTTTGTATATACATATATTTACGTCTTATGCCTCCCATAGTGACGTAGCTGGTATTCCTCTTAGAACCTTGACCCGTAGGTCATAGTAAGCATCAGATGGAGTTTGTGACTGAGCACAAATCCAGCACTAATAGTATATTAGGATCATGATACTTTCCACGAAGAGTATAGTGGAATCATAATTGGTTCTTGGCAACATAATATAACTATAGCATTTTGGGGCTAAGGTTACGAGGCTGCCGCGAACATAGCTGGCTGGCCCTTTTGGCCCAAGGTACAAGTGTACAAAAATCATGATCAAGATATATGGTACTCAATAAACACTTTCCACAAGATAGAACAATATCGTAATGTAGATTCAATAATTTTTTTGGCATGTATGGAATACAATAGATAGTGTATAAAAAATTGATGACATGGCTACGAGTCTCACATATAGTAAGAGGTAAGTAATATCTGATCTCTGCATGTGAGACTTGTAGCCATGTCATCAATTTTTTATACACTATCTATTGTACTCCATACATGCCAAAAAATTTATTGAATCCACATTACGATATTGTTCTATCTTGTAGAAAGTGTTTATTGAATACCATATATCTTGATCATGATTTTTGTATATTTGTACCTAGGGCCAAAAGGGCCAGTCAGCTATGTTCGCGGCAGCCTCGTAACCTTAGCCCCAAAATGCTATAGTTATTTTATGTTGCCAAGAACCAGTTATGATTCCACTATACTCTTCGTGGAAAGTAGCATGATCCTAATATATTATTAGTGCCGGAATTTTTGCTCAGTCAGAAACTCCATCTGATGCTTACTATGACCTACGGGTCAAGGTTCCAAAAGGAATACCAGCTACATCGCTATGGGAGGTATAAGACGTAAATATATGTATATACAAAAAATTTTATGTCTTTTTACTATAAGTATCTTATTTGCTAAAATAAACTCTATTATTGAGTCCAGGAATGTCAAACAAAGTCGGTTTAGGCTTTCACGGACTTCAATTCGGACTTTTGTGCTAAAAAGGGCAAAATGGTTATTTTGCACTTTTATGTGTCTTTATTTCTCGGGACTTATTTTAATAAATTTGAATTCACCGTTGAGTTTGGAATGCCCAAAATAATAAAAATTTACTATTCATTTACTTTAATCCAAGTCCGTTTGACTCACTTTTGACTTAGGGGTATTTTAGTAATTTCTCCCATCTAAATTTAATTTAAATAATTATTAAATAATTTAATCTTGGGTCAGAATATAATTAATCCTAAATTCAGGGTCTATTTATAATTTTTAAAACTTTTGGGCCAATCCGTAAAATTAGAAACTACTATTCCAATTTGGAATAGCCAAATAGTGGATAACTACTAAACTAGAATAGGATATCCCTATTCCCAATGAAGCCCAATTTCAATTTACTAACCCTGCATCCAAACATCCCCCTTTCCACTAAATACATAAATCAAAACTGGTGCAGTATTAAGGGTCCAACTTGCAGGTGGGTCGGGTCTGACCCGAAACTCGAACCAACCCTGAACCAAACCTAGTTCACTGTTCATTGCCTTCTTTGGTGGGGTTCTGTCATCTCCTCCAGCGATGGCCGACATTTTTCAATCATGTATTCGACCACTCTCAATGTAGTTTTCTTCCTAATTTCATGGGGATTGTAACCCTAAGCTTAGTTTTCCATTTTATGCAATATAACTTCACGAATTTGGAGAAAATAACGGGTCTTCGGCGAGACCCAAATCTTCGATGAGGATAAGTGTTTCAATTTCTTGCACAATCACTAACTATTTTTGCTCATTCTTTCTCTTATTCTCTTTCTGCACCTAAGAGGAACATTTCCTCATTGTTTAAACTAAGTTAAAAATTGAAATTCTCCGATTATCACCCCTAACCTGTAACTAGGTATTTCTTACTCATTTCTACACCATTTTCAGTCATTCTTTTTGCAAAAGAATCCTTATAGCATGCTCTTTAAGTACTTACTCTTAAACTAAGCATTCATGCTTGGAATGTCAAAAAAAATAGAATTTGGCTTTCTTAACTTGGTGAGCTTTTGGCTCTCAGATTCCACTCTCTTCCTTCTCTATTTCTTCCTTGCTTCATTTTTGTTCCACTTCTGAATCCTCAATCAACTCTCAGTTTCTCCCTTTCTTCTTTGTTTTTCTGAATTTCTCTAAACCCATTACACACATATATATATATAAGCAATTCTCACTGCCTTCTCTTTTTCCTCCTCCTTCCTCTCTCTTTCCTTTTTCTTTTATTTCTTTTATGCTTTTCTTCTTTTGTTTTCTTAGCATTTATTGCTCTAAGATATTTGTATAATATATATATATATAATATTCATATATACACACACTATACACACTAGGTACACATACCACTGCCGATTGTGGTTGTGTCATCTCCTTTGCATGCATATATATATATATATATATATATAATTCAGTATATATATACATACTATAATACATATACATATACACTTTTATACTATATATACATACCTTTATACATACATACATACTTATACATATGCTATATATATACATATATATACTTGTATATATATATATATTACATTATCACATGTATATATATATATGCTCATGTGTGTATACGTAATATATTATGCACGTACATTTGTGCATGTACAGGTCTACATGCATGATTTTTCATACTATTGGATCCCTCGTACAGGTGATCTTGGGCTACTCGGAATCTATTGTAACTTTACTCATGTGATTGACATTATCATGTTTCCAAAACTATACATCATTCATTATAATATCTATTCGGGTTACAAGTCGGCATTACACTATTTGACCCGCCCTCCCTCGATTTGAGTGTTATATTCCGGGTCAAGGAGTTACATTCTTCTCCCCTTAAAATAAGTTTGTCCCCAAACTTAGTACATCTTAGGGTAAGAATAACTGAGGATACTTGGCATGCATATCATCTTCTCGTTCCCAAGTAGCTTCCTCTATCTAATGGTTCTTCCATAAAACCTTGACTAAAAGAATAGTCTTGTTTCGTGGAATCTGCTCTCGACGATCCAAAATTTGTACTGGCTGTTCTATGTAACTCAAGTTCTCCTGGACAGTCTGAAGGCTCGTGCTCAATCACTTGGTCTGCACTGTGTACACACTTCCTCAACATCGAAACATGAAATACGTCATGTACATGTGCCAACTCTGAAGGCAAAGCAAGTTGGTTGGCTATTGGCCCAACTCTTCCATGATCTTGAAAGGTCCAATGTATCTTGGCCCTAGCTTTCCCCCTTTTGCCAAACCTCACTACACCCTTCGTCGGTGACACTTTCAAAAACACATAATCGCCCACAGAAAACTTCAACTCTCATTTACGAGCATTAGCATAGCTCTTCTGTCTACTTTGAGTCGGCTAATAAATGTTGCCTGATCAGTTGTATCTTCCTAGTGTTTGCTATACTATCTCTGGCCCATAAAGCTTGCTCTCACCCACCTCTGTCCAGTAAAGGGGTGGATCGGCACTTCTTGCCCTATAATGCTTCATATGGCGCTATACCAATAGTAGCCTAATAGCTGTTGTTATACGTGAACTCTACTAGAGGCAACTGATCTTCCCAACTTCCCTTGAAGTCTATGACACAGAACCGTAACAAGTCCTCTAGAGTCTATATCGTCCTCTCAGACTGTCCATCAGTCTCTGGATGATACGTAGTACTGAGGCTCAACTTTATGCCCATAGCTCGTTGTAAACTCCTTCAAAATCAAGACACAAATCGTGGGTCCCGATCAAATATGACCGATACTGGGATGCCATGAAGTCGAACTATCTCCCTGATGTAAAGCTCGGCTAATCGCTCCAATGTCTATGTCATCTTGGTTGCAAGGAAATGAGTTGTCTTGATCAGTATGCCCACAATAACCCAGATAGAGTCACTCCCCTTAGATGTCCTTGGCAACCCTAACATGAAGTCCATAGTAATGTGCTCCCACTTCTATTCTAGTATCGAAAGTGACTGTAGAAGTCCTCCAGGCTTCTGATGCTCGATCTTGATTTGCTGGCACTTGGCACAACGTGCAATGTACTCAGCTATGTCTCCCTTCATCCCTGACCACTAATAAGTGCTTCTGACATTGTGGTACATCTTGGTGTTCCCTAGATGTAAGGCAAATCTCAAACTGTGTGTCTCATTAAGGATTTCCCTTCTGAGCTCTAGCATATCTGGTATGCAGATTCTATCATGATAATATAACATCCCATCTCATACTGTAAACTCAGAGTCTCCTTCTGACTCAGCCTATTGTAGAGGCTTGGCTAGCTTCTTATCTTGGGTCTGCTGCTCTCTAATCCTGTCCACAATCGATAGACTGACTGTGACGTTAGCACACATTGCTTTAGAGCTTGGCAGAACTACCTCTATTTTCATACTCTCCAAGCCTTTCAGTATCTCTACCTATGTTGTCAATAGGCAAGCTAAGCTTCCTGATGACT
Organism: Nyssa sinensis; assembly: GCA_008638375.1. Taxonomy (NCBI): domain Eukaryota; kingdom Viridiplantae; phylum Streptophyta; class Magnoliopsida; order Cornales; family Nyssaceae; genus Nyssa; species Nyssa sinensis. The sequence goes on from CM018033.1 coordinate 9,887,391, forward strand.
TTCTACTAAGAGTGTCAGCTACCACATTCGCCTTCCATGGGTGGTACTGTATGCTGAGCTCGTAGTCCTTGATTAGCTCTAACCAACGACATTGTCTCATGTTGAGCTCCTTCTGTGTAAACAAATACTTGAGGCTCTTATAATCAGTAAAAATCTCACACGTCGTTTCGTACAAGTAATGCCTTCATATTTTTAATGCAAAGGCAATGGCTACTAACTTGAGGTCGTGTGTCGGGTAGTTCTTCTTGTGTGGTCTCAACTGTCGTTAAGCATGAGCTACTACCCTTCCATTCTACATTAGCACGCACCCCAAGCCCTTATGTGAGGCATCACTGTATATCACAAATCCCTCTATCCTATCTGGCACTATCAAGATCGGGGTTGTAACCAACCGGTCCTTCAGCTCTTGGAAACTCTTCTCTCACTTCTCAGTCTAGACAAATGGAGCATCCTTCCTAGTCAACTGAGTGATTGGCGTAGCTATTCTTGAGAAGTCTTTGACAAACCTTCTATAATAACCAGCCAAACCCGTGAAACTCCGTACCTCTGTCACACTAGTTGGCCGAGGCCAATCAAAGATAGCCTAGATCTTCTGGGAATCCACTAGAAATCCCTTCCTCGCTAATCACGTGTCCTAGAAATGCAATGCTAGAGAGCCAGAACTCACACTTCTTCAGCTTGGCATATAGTTTCTGTTCCCCTAGCTTCTGTAAAACCTTCCTCAAATGCACTTCGTGTTCCTCCTGGTTTTTAGAGTAAACCAAGATATCATCTATAAACACAATAACGAAGTCATCTAGGTGTGGCTTGAAAACTCAATTCATCAAATCCATAAATGTAGCAAGGGCATTAATGACCCCAAACGACATCACAAGGAACTCATAATGCCTATACTAGGTTCTGAAAGCCGTCTTCTCAATATCTATAGGTCTCACCTTCAACTGATGGTACCCAGACCTCAAGTTAATCTTACAAAAACCCTGTGCTCCCTTCAACTGGTCGATTAGATTGTCAACCCTTGGCAGAGGGTATCTGTTATTGAAAGTGACCTTATTCAGCTTGCGATATTCAACATATAGTCGCATAGTCCCATCATTCTTCTTCACAAATAATACCGGGGCACCCCATGGTTAAGTACTAGGTCTGATGAACCCCTTGTCTAATAGCTCTTGTAGCTACATCTTTAGCTCTTTTAGCTCTGTTAGTGCCATTCAGTATGGATTCTTGAATATGGGTGAAGTACCTGGCTGTACATCAATGATAAATTTTATCTCTCTATTTACAGACATCTCTGGCAAATCATTTGGACAAACCTCAAGAAACTCCCTAACAATGGGGATCTGCTCTAAGGTTGGCTATTGTGAGCTAGTGTCCATAACGCTACAGAAGAACCCATGACATCCCTTACGTAGTAGACTTCTAGCTTGAATAGCGAAAACAAAATAGGGTGGGGTAACTACTTCTGTTCCCTCAAACTGGATACTCGTGCATCCTGGGGTTTGTATACTGATTGTCTTGGCCACGCAATTTATAGAAGCATGATTCGCGACTAACCAGTCCATACCGAGTACAACATCAAAACTACATATATCTAACAGTATCAAATCAGCTAATAACTGTGAGTCTCCGATCTGTACCTTATATGCGCCATACATAATATTCCTATATAAAGACTCTCCTAATGGTATAGAAACGGTTAACACATAACCTAAGGGTTCCATCTCTATGTTCAGCTTAGCAGCAAATACGTGTGATATAAAATAATATGTAGAACTGGTGTCAAATAATACACGAGCATACTGTGAGTAGATCTGAAGAGTACCTATGACTGCAGAAGTCCGTAGCTTGTGTATCTCCTGGTGTTAGCGAGAAAACCCACCTTGAACACTGCTGCTCAGTCCTCTGTCCACTACTATGAGTCTGTACTCGGGTTGTTGCTGTAGTCACTAAGGTAGATGAGGTAGTTTCCGTACTCCCAATAGATTGGTTCCTCTAGGGGCAATCTGTTTTGAAATGCTTAACTTGGCCGCAGGAGTAGCAGGCATTGGAATTTATCTGACATGGCCCTTTATAATACCTGTGGCAAGTAGGGTATTTGGTTGTGCCCCTATCTGTGGAATTGACCCTTGTAGTTTTGGGTCCTGTATTCCTCGATCCTGCCCCTAGCCTAGTAAATGAAGATCCTGGCCTTCTATTCTGGCTTCCTCTTGGCCTCGAGATTTGGTTCACCCTTCTTCTGGCAAACTCTTCACCACTCTGCTTGATAATCTTGGCGGTACTCACCACCTTGTTATAAGTGGTCAACTACAGGGATTTAACATGATCATTGACATTCCATTATAAGTCACCTTCAAACTTACGGGCTCTCGCATGCTCATCATCAAAGATAGTAGGAGCAAATCTGTCCAGTTCTGGGAACTTGGTCTCATATTCCTCAACAGTTAAGTTTCCTTGTTGAAGAACAAGAAACTCTGTGATCTTTTGGTCCTTAACTTCTTAAGGGAAGTACTTCTCGTTGAAGATCAATGTAAATCGTTGATAGGTCATCTGTGGCTCTCTGGCTTTCTCTAGCAACCACCACTTATGGGCTACTCCCCTGAAAGTAAATGTGGCAAAGGCCACCTTTTGTACCTCTGTGCAAGTCATAACCTCGAAGATCCTCTCCATTTCCAGCCACCATTCCTCAGCCATGGTAGAGCCTCTAGTGCCAGTCAAAAGTAGATGGCCTCAGCGCTTGGAACTGCTTGTAAAGATACGTCTGATCTCTATCGTTCCCTTGCTGAACTATCTGAACCACAGGTGGCTCTTGTCGAGCTGGTGTACTGGGACCGGCCTAATTTTGAGGCATATTCTGTATAAGCCTCTCAAATAAGCGTTTTAACCGTTCCACATGATCCATAGGTACTGTAGGGTTCCGTAAAGGTGTACTACGCGTGTTAACCATTCACTGTAAAAAGGTTAACAATCAAATTCATATATTTAAGAGTCTACATATAATGTCAGATTCTATCTACTAACTGACTCTACTTCGACATTGGTAATACTAGTACATTAGTCTTATCTCCCATGAACCATTTATCAACCTAGGATGCTCTGATACCAAGTTTTTGGTATCATCTGAACCTAGTCAATCAAACCTCATGCTCTGATACCAAGTTGTCACGACTCGAGACCCATCCCCTACAGATCTCAAACCGCAACCCCGGCCCGACGCTAGTACCGAACTGGATCTAAACTTACTACACAATTAGTACTACTAACATGCAACAACTATCATAACATAAACATAAATAGCGAAAGTCTTAAAATAAAAGTTGCATGTCACATATATCTGGTTCTCAAAATACAGACTATAGAATTTTTTTAACTACTATTCATCCCCAAGACGTGGATGACATGGGAGGCTACAAGACTATACTACGTATTACACTTACAACTTTCAAAAATGTCCATATCTCGCTAGCAGGCTCTATCGTCTGCACTCATTATCTACTCCTAAAATATTTTAAAATAAATCGGAATAAGCTAACTTAAGTTCAGTAAGTAATTCTCCTTTGCTCTGTCATATGTACAGGTCAATATAGAAAGGACATAATCCAAAAAGAACTAGGATAATGAAAATATGATAGCCAGTCAAGAAATATAGAACTCATCAATGAATATCAAATGGTAGGAAGCTCAAATGATAAATCAATGGAAATCTGATCTGATAACAAATATCATGCTACTACAGTCATGAGTTGTCTCAAGCATAATCGTATGTACTCAATAAAAAGTTATGCAATCTCATGATCATTCATAAGGCAAGAATATGATCATCTATGATAGTCAATAAATGATAGTGATAACAACAAAAATGGATGCACCTTAACTTAGGGCCCAGCATACCCCTTAAGCTCGTATTCAAGCCCAAACCAGGGTCTCTGAATAGTACTAAGCTTTGTGTGTATATATATATATATATATATATAAATATATATCTATACGTCATATGCCTCCCATAGCCACGTAGCTGGTGTTCCTCTTGGAACCTTGACCCGTAGGTCATAGTAAGCATCAGATGAAGTTTGTGTCTGGGCACAAATTCGGAACTAATAATATATCAAGATCATGCTACTTTCCACAAAGAGTATACTGGAATCATAACTGGTTCTTGGCAACATAATATAACTATAACTTTTTAGGGTTAAGGTTACGAGGCTGTCCGCGAACATAATTGGCTGGCCCTTTTGGCCCTAGGTACAAGTGTACAAAAATCATGATCAAGATATATGGTACTCAATAAACACTTTCCACAAGATAGAACAATATCATAATGTGGATTCAATAAATTTTTGGCATGTATGGAGTACAATAAATAGTGTATAAAAAACAGATGACATGGCTAAGAGTCTCACATGTAGAAATCGGATATTACTTACCTCGTACTGTATTCCTCTAGAAAGTCAAACCGCTTTCTCTTTTTCTTTTGATCTTCCTATGATTTAGTAAACATATCTTAGTCTATATTACATAATCTATGCTATTCACTAAATTTTATGTCTCTTTACTATAAGTATCTTATTTGCTAAAATAAACTCTACTATTAAGTCCAAAACGTTGAACAAAGTTAGTTTAGGCTTTCATGAACTTTTGTGCTAAAAATGGCAAAATGGTCATTTTGCACTTTTACGTGTCTTTATTTCTTGAGACTTATTTTCATAAATTGGATTTCACCATTGAGTCCGAAAGGACCGAAATAATAAAAATTCACTATTCATTTACTTTAATCGAAGTCCGTTTGACTCACTTTTGACTTAAGGGTATTTTAGTAATTTCTCCCATTTAAATATAATTTAAATAATTATTAAATAATTTAATCTTGGGTCAGAACATAATTAATCCAAAATTCAAGGTCTATTTATAATTTCTAAAACTTTTGGGCCAATCCGTAAAATCAAAAACTCCTATTCTAATTTGGAATAGCCAAAAAGTAGATAACTACTAAACTAGAATAGGATATCCCTATTCCCAATGAAGCCCAATTTCAATTTACTAACCCTGCATCCAAACATTCCCATTTCCACTTAATACAAAATCAAAATGGTGTAGTATTGAGGGTCCATGTAGAGATTTGAAAAATGAGGAAAAATTTTTCGTTTTTGCCGGTAGGACATTTCGCATGCATAGTTTTGTCGGCTTTATCGGTAAAGCATTTTTTTTGCATTATCTCACCGAATGACATATTTAGAAGCATATTTGGAGTGTGTCATAGAAGAGAAATATGCTTAGAATATTTTGAGGTAACCTCTATACAAATTTCAGCTAAAACGAAAACCGTTTCAAAATTGGACAAAAAGGGCATCCGGGTGGCGCGGGTGGAAAGGGATGATCCCGACCTCAAAAGAAAATGTTTTCTTCTGAGAATTTTCATTTAAAATAATTTTATGAACATTGGTTAAAACAAAATTTCAAATTGAAGCGTTTAGGAATGAGTTGTAGAGTAACGAGGTTTCGGGCTCATTAAGGGCAAAATGGTCATTTGCCCTTAGCCCCTTTGTCCTCCAATATAAATAGCAGCCTCGGTGAGCTGGAGATACAGAAATCATTTTGTATCTCCAACCTTTCACGTTCTTATAGAGAGAGGGTGAGAAAAGCCCTAGAAATTCAAGAATTCAAGCTACCGAAACACATATTTTGGCTGAACTTCCTTCTAAGAAGTTGTTCGTCTTCATGAGTACTATATCCTCACTAAAAAGTTTGGCAGTCCAGCAAACACAGCCACCGCAGTTCAAGAAAAACTAATTTTAGGTATGATGTAGTGCTAAGCTAGCAATAGATTTAAGTTCCTTTGTGTTTTTACATGTATTTGAACTGTTATAAATATATATCTAATGTTAGGAGATTACCTAGGAAGTAGCTCCTTTGAAAAGCCTAGAGTTGGTAGTTTAGGAGTATTTTTGTTCTTATTGATTTTGGGTGATTTCTTGCTTTGTTTGGTGTATATTTGATAGATAGAATTGTGCCATGAGATTGTCAACCCATGTAATTATTGACACACCTTTTGGTTGGGCCATGTAATGATTTGATGCTTTTATATTTAATAAAATTCTATGCCCTTATGAATTTGTTGAAAGTGTGAGACTTGTACTTTACATATGTATGGATATATTCAATTATGATGCATACATGTTGTGAGGGTGATGCCTTGAAGTTTAAATTTAACTTTCATGAAATGAGTTATATGATTTGGGATAAGGGATACCATGTGTTTGATGCATTGCCATATTGAACTTGCATAATGGAATCATGGCATTTGGCATAATGTGATTCCTTGGAAGCATAGTGTGAGTTGAGCACTTGGTGCTGTGCATACTAGGTTACTCATGTCCTTCGGGGAAGGTCCGTAAAATGAGACATACTTGGTTACTCATGTCCTTTGGGGAAGGTCCGTAAAATGAGACATACTTGGTTACTCATGTCCTTCGGGGAAGGTCCGTAAAATGAGGCATACTTGGTTACTCATGTCCGTAGGGGAAGGTCCATAAAATGAGGCATGGACATGGCATAGAGTTGACATGGGTGTGACATAGAGTTGACATGGGTGTGGCATAGAGTTGCGTGGGTGTGTCACGCATAATTTCATTACGTCGTATTAATGAATTCATGGATGTGGTATAGAGTTTGTATGGATGCGTTATGAATACTGTCAGTACATTGTATGGATTGATTAGAGAGGCATGTAGATATGAATGTATACTTGCACATGCCATGCCCTTAAATTTATTTCTAGTCTTAGTATTACATTATATCAGCAGTTGAGTTGACCCATTCGCGGGGCAATATATTTCAGATGAGACCCCGGGTACTTGAGACTTCTTCAAGTCTTGAAGGACGGGAAGACATTGACTAAATTGAAGATTTGGCCCTTGGGGCACTTTTTGGGATGTATGGGCATAAGCCCAATTTATTTTGTTTTGTATTGGAACAAGTTGTAAACTTTAGGCCTTGGGCCATTTTAATATGCATGAGTTGTGAATCAAATGAATGTATAATGATTGTAGTTTAATTACATTTTATATGGATGTGTTGGATATGGAGAATGCATGTTCTGGTTGGATGGGTTTGTGGCCACCGTATGAGGGTGGGTTGTTGCTGAATTTATATTCATACATGTTGTGAAAATTAGGTGGAAAAGCCTTGGAAAAACAAAGGAAACTATGCCCAAAATTTTGGAAAATAAAGTGAAAAATAAGTGTGTAAAACACCATTTAAATGGTTGGGAAAAGTGTCCAAATTAGGAGGATAATGTCCTTGGGATTGGGCTGAAATGAGGAAAAAGTGGCCTTTAAAACTTTGGAAAAAAAATCAGAAAATGAAATAATTGGCTTGCAGCCATGAACAGTGAAAATGCAGAAAATCAGATTTTGGAATAGCCTGCTACCCCAGCCCTTGCCGCAGCCTGCTGCGTACCCCACGTGCGCGCCCATGCCTCTGCCGCACGCCTGCGCTGAGTGCCGTGCGCCCTAGGCGCTCCTGCTGCTACCCATGCGCGTGGCCCCCCTGCTGCCACCTGTTGTCCCGTCCTTGTTTGGCCACCTTTTAAACTACATTTTGGCCACCTTTTAAACTATTTTTGGGACATATTTTGGGCTATATTTGGACATTATTTTGGGCCATGTTTGGGTCCCATTTTGGGCTGTTTTAAGGACCTTTGTGGGCCATGTTTTGGCCATGTCGTGACTTAGATTTCAAGGCCATGTTTGGCCATCCACTAGGGCCAACTTTGGGCTGATATTTGACTATCTTTTGACCATGCCCTAGGAAATTTTTAGGTAATCCTAGATATAACTTTAGAGGGATTTTTGGGGACATTTTAAGGCTATTTTAAGGACCAATTTTAAACATGATTTAAATTGATTGAAGCATTAAGTGGGACAAGCATTTAATTTTAATCTTGGGGGAAAATTTGAAGAATAATAAGGGATATTTCAATTAAATTTACTGGATTGTCATTTCTTTTCTTTTCTTTTATTTCATTCAGTCGCTCCTCGGGTTCGCAGAAATTCGGGGCGTGATAGTCCAACTTAGGGGTGGGTCGAGTTTGACCCGAAACCCGAACCGACCCTAAACCAAACCCGGTTCTCTATTCATTGCCTTCTCCGGTGGGATTCCGTCATCTCCTTCAGCGACGGCCAACATTTTTTTATCCATATTTTCGACCACTCTCAATGTAGTTTTCTTCCTAATCTCATGGGGATTGTAACCCTAAGCTTAGTTTTCCATTTCATGCAATATAACTTCACGAATTTGGAGAAAATAGCAGGGTCTCTGGCGAGACCCAAATCTTCGGTAAGGCTAAGTGTTTCAATTTCGTGCATAACCACTAACTAGTTTTTGCTCATTCTTTCTCTTCTTCTCTTTCTGCACCTAAGAGGAACATTTCCTCATTGTTTAAACTAAGTTTAATATATAAAATTGAAATTCTCCAATTATCACCCCTAACCTGTAACTAGGTATTTCTTACTCAATTTTACACCATTTTTAGTCATTATTTTTTGCAAAAGAATCCTTATAGCATGCTCTTTAAGTCCTTACTCTTAAACCAAGCATTCATGCTTTGAATGTAAAAAAAAAAAAACAGAATTTGGGTTTCTTACCTTGGTGAGCTTTTGGCTCGCAAATTCCACTCTCTTCCTTCTTTGTTTCTTCCTTGCTTCACTTCTGTTCCACTTTTAAATCCTTAATCAACTCTCAGCTTCTCCCTTTCTCCTTTGTTTTTTTAAATTTCTCTAAACCCACTACACACATATATATATATATAAGCAATTCTCATCGCCTTCTCTCTTTCCTCCTCCTTCCTCTCTCTTTCCTTTTTCTTTTCTTTCTTTTTTGCTTTTCTTCTTTTGTTTTCTTAGCATTTATTGCTCTAAGATATTTGTATAATATATATGTATATAATATTCATATATACACACACTATACACACTAGGTGCACATACCACTACCGATAGTGGTTGTGTCCTCTCCTTTGCATGCTTTTGCATGTATATATATATAATTTTGTATATATATATATATATGTATATATATATACATACTATAATACATATACGTATACACTTTTATACTATATATATACATACCTTTATACGTACATACATACTTATACATATGCTATATATATACATACTTGTATATATATATATATATTACATTATCACATGTATATATATACTCATATGTGTATACGTAATATACTATACACGTACATCTGTGAATGTACGGGTCTACGTGCATGATTTTTCATACTATCAGATCCCTCGTATAAGTGATCCCGGGTTACTCAAAATCAATTATAACTTTACTCATGTGATTGACATTATCATATGTTTCTAAAACTATACATCATTCATTATAATACATATCCGGGTTACAAGTCGGCATTACACTATTTGACCCGCCCTACCTCTGTTTGAGTGCTATATTCCGAGTCAGGGTGTTACAGTCACTATAGATTACAAAGCCTTCTGTTCCATCTGGTACTGTCAGGATTGGGGCTAATACCAGACGGTTCTTAAGCTCTTGAAAACTCTTTTCTCTTTCCTTAGTCCACACAAATGGGATATTCTTTTGAGTCAGCTGAGTGATCGATGCTTCTATCTTTGAAAAGTATTTGACAAATCTTCTATAATAGCCAGCTAATCCCATAAAACTGCGGACTTCCGTGACGTTGGTTAGCTGTGGCCATTTTATAATAGCCTTTATCTTTTGGGAATCTATAGAGATCCCACTTTAGTGATCACGTGGCCAAGGAATGAAATGCTAGGAAGCCAAAATTCACACTTCTTCAGTTTGGCATACAGCTTCTGCTCCTGCAACTTTATAAAACTTTTCTCAGATGTACTTCGTGTTCTTCGGGATTCTTGGAATAGACCAAAATGTCATCGATGAATACAATCACGAAGTTATCTAAATACGGCTTGAAAACCTTGTTCATGAAGTTTATGAAAGCGACTGGGGCATTTGTCACCCTAAAAGGCATCACTAGGAACTCGTTGTGCCCATAACGGGTTCTGAATGCTGTCTTTTCTACATTTGTAGGTCTGACTTTCAATTGATGGTACCCTGACCTCAAGTTAATATTTAAGAAGACCTGCGCCTCTTTTAGGTGATCAAATAAGTCATCTACCCTTGGCAAAGGGTACTTGTTTTTTTTATGGTGACCTTGTTCCAATTCTCTATAGTCGACGCACAGTCTCATGGTCTCATTATTCTTCTTGACCAACAACACTAGGGGCAACCCTATGGTGAGGAGCTGGGTCGTATAAAACCCTTGTCTAGCAACCCTTACACCTACAATTTCAATTCCTTCAGCACCGCTGGTGCCATTCGATACAGGGCTTTGGATATAGAGGAAGTGCTAGGTAGTACATCGATACTGAACTCAATTTCTCGGTCAATAGGCATTCTTGACAGATTATCCAAAAATACGTTAGGGAATTTTCTGGCAACCGATATCTGATCCAGAGGAGGTTCTCGTGAGTGAATGTCAAGGACGATACATAAGAAACCATGACATCCCTTGCGAAGCAGACGTCTGACCTGGATAGTAGAAACAAAATAGGGCAGAGCGGCCACCCCTGTTTCCTCGAACATGATGCTCGGCTATCCTGAACTCTATATCAGGACTTTCTTGGCTACACAGTCAATAGTGGCATGATTTTTAGTCAGCCAATCCACGCCGAGGATCACATCAAATCCACAAATCTCCAAGGGTATCAGGTCGGCCACTAACTGAGTACCTATGATCTTTATTTCACATGATCTATGCATTATGGTTCCCAATAGTGATTTCCCTAAATGGATTGTAACAGTCAACAAATGGCCTAGTGGTTCAGCTTCTATGTTCAACTTGGTAGAAAATGAGGGAGATATGAATGAATGCGTAGAGCCAGTGTCAAATAGAATATGAGTAGGCTGAGAACAAACAGAAAGAGTACCTACAACCACTAAAGTGGTAGCTTGAACATCTGCAGGTGTGATAGAGAGACTCTCCCCGAGCACTGCTAGTCGTTCCTTGGCCCCTCATTTCTAGTCTACAACCTGTGAAACAGAAGCTGATGCAACGAGTGCGGAGCTGATCGTCGTCCTGCTACCCTTGGGGCAATCTCTCATGAAATGCCTAGACTGTCTACAACTAAAGCAAGTATTGGTGCTCTTGTAGCACTGTCCCTTGTGCACCCTCTAGTAGGTGGGGCATTTAGGTGTGCCCCCATTGCTGTGATTGGCCCTTCGCTGACTAGGCCTTATCCCTGTGCTGCGTGATCTAGTACATGGTCTAAAAAATGAGGATCCATGTCCTCTATTTCTACTGCCACCTGACCTTTGGTTCCCTCTTTTTTTTTACAAATTCCTCCGCACTTTGCCCTATGATTTTTGCAGTTGCCACTATTTCATTATAAGTAGTCAACCGTTAGAGCCTGATTCTATCTTTGATGGCCCATCTCAACCCGCTTTCAAACTTTTTGGCTTTTAAATTTTTGATGTTGATGACATTCGGGGAAAACCTGGCTAGTTTAGTAAATTTGGCCTCATACTCTTCCATCGTCATGCCACCCTATTGTAGCACTAGGAACTCAGCAACTCTGTGATCCCTGTCCTCTTGGGGAAAGTACTTTTTATTAAAAAAATTTGTGAAACATTGCCAGTTCATCTCAAGTTCCCTTGCCTCTTCCAGCAGTCACCATTTAAGAGCAGCTCCTTTGAACATATATGTGGCATAAGCCACTTTTTGTTCCTTAGTGCAGGTCAGTATTCAAAAGATCCGATTCATCTCAAGTAGCCACTCTTCAGTCGAGGTGGGGCCTCTTGACCCATCAAATGTAGGTGGTTTTAGGTCTTAGAACAGTTTGTAGGGATGCGATTGGTCATAATTGTCTCCCTAGCAACCTTCGCGGTCTACGAGATGGTCCTGCCTTTGTCTGTTTCCATTTTCCTAGGGCCTGGGTAGAGTCTCCACTACTCTTTCTAATATACGTTCCATTCTGTCTAGTCTATCTGTCTCCATTGGTGTACTTCGGGTGCGTACCATTTACTGCAAAAGGATAGTGTTTAGCAGTCAAATAAGCACTTAATTACCATAACAAGTTTCACCTATTAATTGACCTTTAGACTTCACAAGACTTAGTACTCTAGTCCTAATCTCCCATGAACCACTAGAACCTAGGGCTCTGATACCAAAACTGTCACGACCCGAAACCTACCCTGTAGAGACCTGAAAAATGAGGGTAAATTTTTAGTTTTGCCAATAGGGCATTATTCATGCACTATTTGCTGGTAAGACGTTACACATGCATCATTTAGGCATAAGTGATGTTTAGAAGCATATTTTGAGTATGTCATAGAAGATAAATATGCTTACAATGTTAAAATACTCCTCTTATGAAAATTTGAGCCTAATCGAAAATAGTTTCAAAAATTGGACCAAAAGGGCATCCTAGGTGGAACTGGCCAAACCCGGTCACAGGAGAAAATAAATTGTTTGGAAAATTTTTATTTAAAATGATTTTAAGAACTTTGGTTAAAGTAAAATGTCGAATTGAGGTATTTCGGGACGGGTTGTAGTGTAACGGGGTCCCGAATTCATTAAAGGCAAAAGGGTCTTTTTGCCCTTTTGCCCCTTTACTATAAATATAGTCCCTTAGAAATAAAAATCACTGAATTGGTCTGAGAAAGGAGCTATAACTCGTTCATGGAGAGAGAAAATCTAGGGTTTTCTAAGTTTCAAGCCACCAAAACACATCTCTAGACTAGAATTCTCACAAGGCTTCCTTCTAAGAAGTTATTCCCCATGTCAAAAGCTACATTCTCTCTAATTGGTTCGGCTGCACAGCGGACACAACTCCCTAGGGTTGAGAAAAACCCTTTTAAGTATGATATTTTGCTAAATAAGGAATATGGTTAAGTTTAGGAGTGTTTTATAAGTTGATTAGAAGATTTATATGTTTATTTGCTATTAGAAAGTCACTTAGGATATAGTTGCTTTGAAAACCTAGAGTTGGTTGTTTATGTACTTGTGTGTTCTTTGTATTCTTTGAAAATTTGGTAAAGTGATAAACATGATCCATGGCTATATGTATAATTCATTGTATTTTAGCTTATGTTCATGCAGACAAAATCTTGTAATTGAAAAGTTATGATTTATTCAATGTGTTAGTACGTTATGTATTTTGTAATCTTTGAGAAATTGTCAAAATGATGAACATGTAACTTGAATATATGTTTGATGCATTACATTGTGGCTTATGTTCATGTGAATAGACCTTGTGTTTTGGAAGATATGGTTGTTTAATGAATTGATGCTTTGTGTGATTATGTGTTCTTTGAGAATTGGTAATATAGTGAACATGTAACATGAGCATGTGTTAAATTGATTGTATATAGCATGTGTTCATGTGGAAGAAGTTGTGTGGTTTGAAAGTTAGAATTTACTTTATGAATGATGCATGATTTAAGGTGTATGCCATGTATTTGATAAAATGCCTTATTGAAATTGCATAGAAAAATCAAAGCATATTGACATATGGTGATTCCTTGAAAACATAGTGTGGGTTGAGCACTTGGTGCTATGCATTATGAGGGTATAGATCCTATGGTGAAAAACCCAAAATTGGCCATTGCATTGGTGCCTAATATCCAACGGGAGCGATCCGTGAACGGGTTTGGTACTCGCGGAGCCAACGGGAGTGATCTGTAAACCAAGACATGGTGGCATAGAGTTTGCATGGGTGTGTCACGCATATTGCCATTGCATTATATTAATGAATTGGAAGGTATGTAGATTATAAATGTACATTTGCACATGCCACGCCTTAACTTTGTTCTTTGCATTAGCATTATGTCATACCAGCAGTTGAGCTGATGATAACTGGTTAAAAAGTGCATATTTATTTTGTTAACCCTAGATATTCTTGCACTTTTATTATTTTAATTTCTCCAATCTATATGCATTTGCTAGTTAATTCTTATTTTATCTTTTTGCAGAGAAAGTTTGACAAAGTTGGTGATTTCGTGGTGGATTTGCAGCAAAAGGAAAATATTGGGCCTTTGAAGTGCTAAAAGAAGTGGAAAACAAGTGATTTTAGGTTAGAAGAGAAGCTTGGTCCATATGTTGGTGGACCAGGGCCTAGTTTAGCATTATAGGCTCTATTTTGGAGCACTTTAGACTCCCTTTTTGGACTCCTAATGTCTAATGACGGGATTTTACTTTATTTTCCTGATTTTCTTATTTTGTGGGGGTAATTTTGGAAAAAGGGGGATAATATTGGGAGCTAGGGTTTTGGAAAAGAGGAAGCCGTTTTTGGAGATCTAGACGAAGGGAAGAAGGAAGGGGACGACTCTAAAGAAGACGATAAAGAACTCCATGGCTATGGTGGTCTCCTCTTCCACTATCATGGGCTACGTTCTCTCATTCCTAGAGGTTTAGATGAAACTCTAGTCAAGAAATATTACTTCTTTGTATTTTTATTTTTGGGTTAATTAGTTTTGGATGTTGATTGTATAACATTGGAATTTTATTAAGGCAATGATCGTATTATTCAATTTCATATAATCAATTTCTGTGATTTTGTTTATGTGGTTATACAATAGTAATATGTGTACATACATCAAAACCGTAGGACGAGTCATAACTCAAGGAAAACAAATTGTGACATGACCTTAGAATTAGCGTAAACAATTTGTGTTGATCAAAGATGATTCGTGCTTAGGGTTTTGGTGCTTGATTTTCTTGATGATTGTATTAAGGCTTGTAGCCAAAATACATCTTTTACATCCAAATTTAATGGCCCAAGAATTAATACAATTGAAGCTAGTTACAAGATTAGTGGTGAATTCAACACCCTAGGAATTCTCTTTTAATTCGATTTATTGTTAATTCAGTTCAACATTTGCTTTAATTATAATTCTCATTTAATTTTAGAAAGAAAATCAACAACAATCAATCTTTGTTAATTTGAATTAAAATTAATCTCAACTTTGGTTTTTAAACAATTAACAGTCTCTGTGGGTTCGACCCTTACTTCTCTACTATACTAGTAGTTTAGTTTGGTAATTTGATTAATTTCCACGACAGATCAGCTGACCCCTCGTGGGATATCATATTTCAGATGAGGCTTTCGATACTTGAGACTTGATGAAGTCTTGAAAAGCAGAAGAGAAATGGACCACGAAGGATATTTGGCCTTAGGGCATAATTTTTGAGTTGTATGAGGGAATAAGTCCCAAAGACATATGTAATGAATTGTAAAAACCTTGTATATTGTGAACACAATAGGCAAGGCCTTAAAAAGTGTGATGAGCATGAAGTTTGTGACCTTTAAATTCAAGTACATGTGTATGTATGATGAATTGTATATTTAAATGATGTGTGTTTAATTTATATGAGATTGTGGCCATCGAGTGAGGATGGATTGTATAAATCCTTATTTATATGAAGCATTAAGAATATTAGGTGGGAAAAAGACTTAGAAAACAAAGGGGGCTATGTTAAAATTTTGTGAAATTCAAAGATTTATTAGGTGTGTAAAACACTCTTTAAATAGGTGAAAAAAGTTCCAAAGAGGGAAGGTTAAAAACCTTGAAGAAATAGGCTAAAAATGGGGAAAAATAGTTTGCAAAACTTTGGAAAAAATTTTTGGAAAACAGAGAAAATTGGCTGCTGGACAAAGAAATTCAGCGGCAGCCAATTATAGTAAACTTGCAGGAAAAAAAAAATCAGATTTTAGTCCAACCCTGCCCAGCCGCGCGCCCTTGTGCACGTGCCTTGCGAGCCTACGTGCCCACACTGCATGCCTGCCCCCATGCGCGTGCCCTGCTGCCCAGCCCCCTGTACGCCAGTCTGACACCCTTCCTAACACTCACCTTTAGCCACCTTTTTGAGCCATGTTTGGGTACCTTTTTGAGCCATGTTTGGGCACCTTTTTGGACCATGTTTGGCCAATCCTTGGGCCATGTTTGTCCACCTTTTTGGGCCATGTTTGGCCACCCTATTGGGCCATGTTTGGCCACTGTCATGGGTCATGTTTGGCTACTTCCTTAGACTAATTTTGATAGACCTTTTGACATATTCTTGGCCCATGTCTTGGGGCCCATTTGGGCCATTATTTCAAGACATTTTTAGAGATGTTTTGAGGTTATTTTGGAAGCCATTTTTGAACATGACTTAAACTATTTTGAATATTAATTGGGAGGGATGTTTGAGTGACATTAGTAGACCATTTTGGTTAAGTCAAAATAGCAAGTCTTCATTTCTAATTTTGGGGAAACATAGGGGAATGAATACATAATCAACTAAATCAATCTTAATGGCCTTTTGTTTATTTTTCTTATTTCATTTCACTCACTCCCTGGGTTTGTGAGAATTCGGGGCGTGACACACCCTATGCGGATTAAGGATCGTGGGGTCGACCCTCAGACCGTCCCTAATAATTTCAGATTAAGGATCAATGATAATAATGTGAAATTAAATAAATAAGTAGTGGAAAACATAATAAAGTTTTACAGACCAACATGAGTATGGTGTTTAAATTACAACTCCTTAAAACAAAAATAAAACATCCCCAGGACGTGGACACATGGGAGAATTAAGACAGTACTAGTCATAGTCTATTACAACTTTGTCAAAAATGTCCACTAAATTTCTACAAAGACAGATTTGTAGCAAAAATGATGCATATTCATAGGAAACCCCCTTCTATCTGTCTATGGCATCCCTTCCTGAAAAAAATGTATAAATCTGAATGAGCTAACTTAGCTCAAGTAAATAAATTCTCTTACTCTGCCATGGGTCAAGATTAGTATAGAAAAAATGTAATCAAGGACAAGCAAAGGATATGATAATACAATAGTCAGTCACCAAAAATGTGAAACAACAGAAATGACCCAAGGGTCCAATAAACGCATCCTATGATAATATGATACAAGTGAACGATAATTTAATAATAGGGACTTAGCCTATACAATAGTTAGCTGCCACAATTCATAAGGTATCACATATAGCCAAATCGGATCAAATGATAGGCTTGCAAGGCATATCAGTAATTAGAATATACTATCAATCAAGTGTATCAATAAATATGGATGCATCATCAGATAATCATCACTAGGCATAACAAGTATATAAAAAATCAAAAAGTGAAATATTAGAATATCAATAAATGATATGAATACTAACAGAATACAAGTTGTCACATATAGGGCCCGACATACATTCAAAAGTACTCATCCAGGTCCACTTCCCCTTCGAACCACTAGATAGCACTAGAGCTCTGTACATATATCATATCCTATATGAACTAAAACAGGTGTTATGACCAGCATAACCCCGGGTAGATCATCAGCATCACAAACGGGCATTATGACCAGCACAACCCTGAGTAGATCATCAGCATCACAATCGGGTGTTATGACCAGTACAACCCTAGGTAGATCATCAGCATCACATACGGGCATTATGACCAACACAACCTCAGGTAGATCACAGATAACATCTATGGAATTAGATGGACGTTGTGATAGAACACAACTCCAAGCACTCATAATAATATCATAATCGACTTAATTCCACAAGCAAAGTACATAATTGTGGAATAGCAAATTCTCAGCAGTGAGAGGCATAACAATTTTTCAATATCCAAACAAGTATAAAAATGAAAAAATAATCATATAGGATATTGGCAATCAATTTCTCGACAAATCCTCAAATAAAACAAGTACCAAATTATGGAAATCAAATATCAGGTATGCATGGATTACAAATTGGCAGCATAAAAGATATAAACTGTGACATGGCTAGGAATACCACATGCTAGAGTTCGGGTTTACTTACATTGAAACGTTTCTCCTTTCCTTAAAGGGTATTAGACCACATTTTCCCTTCCTTTTGACGTCCCTATAAACCAAGAAGCATTTCTTAGTTAAATACTACTTAAAATTTTAATCTGAGTTTATTTATAAATCTATGGTCTTGTTTTGGCAAAATGGACTCCATCATTAAGTCTGGAATGTCGAAGAAAGTCAATTTAGGCTTTTACAGACTTTCATTTCGCTTTGGACATCTCTAAGGGCAAAACGATAAATTTTTATTTTATGTGTCTTAATTTTTTGGGATCCCGTCTCATAAAACAAACCTCTGCGATTGGCTCCAAAATGTCTAAAATAGTTGAAATACACTCTTCTTTCATTTTATTTGGGTAACGGTAATTTATAATAATTAAATTAAATTATTTATTTATTTTTATATTATATATTTATTATGTCAATATTTTGTTACATGTGCCATGGTGGCATAGTGGTCATGTACTTAGCTTTAGGGTTCATAGTGCTCTAGGTCTAGGGATTGAGCCTTGGGGAGCTGCAACTCCCCTTTATTTTTTTGATATTTCAGAATTCAAACTGCAGATAAGGGTCTTAACCATAGATAGGGTATCCCTATTCTGTTCTAGTTTATTAAATTAACTCACTATCTCTATAGCCAAACGCCCCATATATATATATATATATATATATATTTTAAACCAATCTCGAAACTGCGCCGTTTTGATTAAAACCCAAACCCTTTTTAATTTCAGTCGGGGCCCAACCCAACTTCGACCCAATAACTGACCCAACAGTCTTCTTCTCCAGCGCCGGTGACTCATCGTTGGTGGAATTTTGACACCTTTTTAATAGGGTTAAATTCTAATTTCTGTAAAGGTTCCATTTCTAGAATTGCTTTTGGGTTTTACACCACCTAGGTCATCGAAATAGAAGGTTCTAGTCGCAGCTCTGACGAACCACAGTTTTTCGGCGAGGTGGTTGTTTCTTATTTCGTGGAGCTATGGGTACTGTTTTGAGCCTGTTATTCTTCTTACTGAGTTCCTAGGAATTTGAGGAACACTTTGGCAATCTTAAATCGATCGAATCACTCAAAAATCCCCTTACCCGAATCATTAAACCTCACCTGCAACTGGCCTTTTCTTGGCTGTCCCTACACTATTTTTGGTGTTTCAGGTTGCTACATACTCTATTTTTTATATACTTTGTAACCATGTAAGTGGTTTCAAGTTTGCACGAAGTTTAAATAAAAAAACTCAGTTTCTCTTAAAATCGGGTCCATGGTTTCCTAGGGTTTCCCAAGCCTAAACTGACTCATTTTCTTCCCATTATTACTCTCTTTCCATGTTGATTACATGCATGGTGTAATATCCCGACCCGGGATACCGGGTCATATGACATGTATTTCGAGATTAAAGAAAATTAGTGTAAAAACATTTACACTCAAGGAGAATAATTAATTAAATAAATATTTTAATTAATTATTATATGAAATAATTAGTTTAATTATAATTAAATAAATATTTTAACACATATTTATGGCAACATGGAAGGTGTATCATGTATGCATAAATATATATATATATATATGTGTGATCCAATATGTATGCATGTATGTATATAATTAAATTAAAACTATATAAGTAAATATATGTAAGGTGTGAACAGTGCAGTGTGTGAGTGTGTGTCGGCAATATAGTGTGTCTTCATGTGTAAGTGTGTGTATTATATTATATGTATATATGTATACAAATATCTTGCAACAATTTAATGCAAAGCTGAAAGGAGAAAAGTAAAATTTATGAGATGGGAGGGCTATGTAGGGCTACAAAATCAGAAAGAAGAGAGAGAGAACTTGTAGAGAGAGAGATTTGGAGGAGAGAGAGAGGTCAGTTATCTTTTCTTTAAAAACCAAAACATGCAAAGCATGTTGTTCTCTCACGAAAGAAACCAAAAGAAGAAGAACTGAGGAGATAGAAGGAAGATTCAGAGCAAGAAAGAAAGAGAAAACAGTGGTGAAAGGTGAACCCACCGAAAACTTTAAAATTCTCTCTCTAGAATATTTTGCATGTGTTAAGAGATTTAGGTTATGTTATGTATATATGATGCTTAATATATGTCTAGACGTGTATCAAGCATGAAAATTGGCTATGAAAACGACTAAAACCATGAAACCCAGAAGCTACGGCCATTGATGACCTTGCTTGAAGCAGGTCTGAACCAACTTGTTCCAAACCATTTTTGGCTTACCAAGGCTTCGAGATGAGACCATGAGTAACTTAAAAACCTATACCCGCGATCAAAAAGCTTCACGAAATGCCCTCCAAACATTGAGTTGTAGGCTACGGGTTTGAAACCCAAAGCTTTAAACTCGGTGTTAAAATAATATTCCTGAATGGAAACTAAAACTACATGAAAAATGGATCATAAAGGATCAAACCCGAAGGGTTTTAGCTCAGAAATGAGCATTTGCCACCAACTTACAGTTTGGATTATCCAGTCCTAAACCGAACATATGAAGAGATTTTAAAGTCTAAAATGAATGCCAAACTCTTAACCAATGTTCCAGAAATGGATTAGGTTAGAAACAGTAGAGATTGGTTGAGTAGAAAGTCACGAAATAGAGGGAAATGGAAAACTATAATTAGGGTTTTCAGTCGGTCTCCTGGGGAAGAAGAAGACGGGTCAACTCGGCCTTTAAATGAGGCTGAGTCAACTCGGACAGGTGGCAGCCTCTGGGCTTGCCACCGATTAAATGGAACGACGGCGTTTCATCCCTGTTTTAAAATTTTAAAACGGTAGGGCTGACGTCATCATGACGTCAGCAACACGCACAAAACCGGATAGACCGGTTGGTTTGCAACTGAACCGGACCGGTTCACTTATACTTGGACCGAACCCTTTGGTTTTTTGGTTTTAATTTAAATCAAATAAACCAACACTTTTCCTATTTACGGATTGACCCCAATTGTTTTGGGAACTTCCACTGTGGCCCAACTGATGAAGAATTTATGCAATTAAGCCCCTGAAAAATAATTAAATAATAAATTTAATTATTTAATAAATAAGTAAAATTACTATTTTACCCTTGGGTCATAAATAGAGCAAATGAAGTCCAAATTAAGCATATGAATAGTGTATTCTTACTATTTTGGATATTCTGAGACTAATGGTAGGGTCTGTTTTACGAGACGGGGCCCAAAAAATAAAGACACATAAAGGGGTAAAAAGACCAAAATACCCCTGGTACCCCTAAAGCCAAAATGAAATCAGAAAAGGTCTAAATTGACTTTCTTTGACATCCCGGACTCAAAAATGGAGTCCAAATTACGAAACGAAGTACAGAAAAATGAGACACGTAAAACGGTAAATGACCATTTTGTCCTTTTACATATAACAGTCCGAATTAAATGTTAGGGAAGCCTAAACCGACTTTCTTGGGCACTCCGGACTCAATGGTAGAGTCTATTCGACCAAAAGAAATGTCTAAAATAAAAAGACATAAAATTTGATGAATAGCATCTGTCAGATGACTATAAATTAGAGTAGTGCCAAAGTACTAATACTAAGGCGTATACGAGAAATGAAATACGAAAAGACACGACAAGTAAACATGTCAAGTAAATAACTTTAATTCAAAGTTAATGGAGCTACCAGAAGAGTACAAATTGAAATAGATTCAATTTCTAACACATTAAATTATGTCATAGGTTAAGAATACGAGTTACGTTAAGTACATATGAATTTATGAAATCATTGTAGGATCAAATACGATTTAAGCATAAGTTAAGGAATATCGAGATGATATTACAATGAATGTGAAGTTGATGAGATATTTATGAATTGTTCTTAGGAACTACAAGGAAAGAGGGAAAGCGCATTATTAGCACTAACCCTAAAGGACCAAGGTGAGTAACCTTGTGTTTGAAGTGGAGATTTAACTCCATGGATTTAAAAAGGTTTTAAATGCAAAGATATGAAATGTTTGAAATTTCAAATTCAGTATTTACATGATTCAGTTTTTAATTGTTCTGTTTTATAACCCCATTGTGACATGCTCAGTGATTGGTTTCTGCAATAGTTTTTCCTTTAAATACTTTTCAGCATGTCTAGTTAAAATGCAATTATTGTTAAATGTTCTGAATTTGCTTATTTCAAGTATACGAATGTTTATTACGAAATTATGAAAAGTATCTATGAGAAAAGTCACATGATAAATATTTTATAATATAATGGTGCATAAGCACACAGGCAGTATTTTGGGTTTCTTCGGATCTCATTGACCTGTCAAAAACCACATAGTCAGTATTTTGGGTTCTTATTGTAACTCATTGACCTGTCATGTGAAATGCCCGGTAACAGGATCTAATCCCCCAGGCAAATGAGACATCTCCATTTATAAGTAAGATGGGAGTCCGGTTCGAAACGGATTCCACTAATGGAAGTGATAAGATGACAAATGATTTGAAAATGGAAGCAGGTTTTACCCTCATTTTCAATGTGCATATGTTTTGAGTTTTATATACTCTATTTAAGAAATACATGTTATGTTATATGTTTTGAAGTTCATGAGTATAAGTTTAGCTTGAATACTTTAAATGTTTCAAAGTTATTTGTTTTATAAATGCATATGTTTTGAGTTATATACTCTATTTGACTGAAGTATGAGTTAGCTTGAACTACTTTAAATGTTTCAAAGCTACATGTTTTAAAGAATGCATATATTCTGTATTCAAAGTATACGAACAATTGGTGGTGATTATTTTACAAACTCTTATGTACAAAACCACTACTAATTGAAAACCCCATGACGAATACTGGAATTGCTCACAAGCTTAGATTAGCTTACCCGGACTTTGTTCGGACCCCCTCTTTCAGGTGATTCAGCAGACAGGGTCTTAAGGACGATGGCGATGAGTCTAGCTGTTTTTGGAAGGATATGTTTAAGTAGTTTCTTTTGAAGAACATATGAACTCTAGTAGTACCTTTGTATTAGTAGACAATGTAAGAATGTGTAATAAGCCCTCAGGGCAACCGAATATGTATTGTATTAATGTATTAAGTCTTTAAGTTTTCGTTATACTCTGAATGTGTAACCATGTATGCTATGTATGGAGCAGCAGTATCGGACGGATGTGTATAATTTAAAGAAAAGAAAAAAAAAAGTTTTTCACGCTTCCGCAAAACGTATGTTGCAGATCTATTCGATACCGTTGCCTACGTGAGCCTTCGCCCTAAGGGTCCCCGGACCTGAGGGTGGCGGTCGCGATGCGAGATCCGCACAGGGTGGGTTTCGGGTCGTGACACATGGAACTTAGAATCAGTAAATAGTCCAAAACAATGCTATATAAATTTAAGAGAAAAATCAAAACTTAATAGTTCTATACTTTCCAATGGTGACCTCTTCCTCTTGGCCTCAACTATTGGAACCTCAATGCAGCTTCAAGCCTGTATGTCTGCTCCCTTCTCCTCATTCTTCCACCTTCTCCCTCAACTTCGCCTTCTTCTATTCTCTCTCTTTCTCACTTTCTTTACATATATGCTCTCAAGCACACACATAAACCACACGCACACTAGGTCTATTCGGCCATGGCACACACACACACACACTATTATAGGCACAACACATTCATCACATTCAGCCTCACATATAACCCCCTCGCCTAGAGTAGTTAATTAGGTCTATGCACTCAATTAGTCTAGGTGTATATGTATATATATCTGCATGTGATGTGATTGGTGGAAGAGGGTGGTGACCAATAGTGTGTTGCCACCTCAAATTTTAAGTGTGCATAATCTAACTTTATTTGGGTATAATGTATATATCTTATGCATTACATAGCACAAAAGTGCTTGTAGCCCAATTGACTTTCTTTTTGGACTTTTGGTTTCTCTTTATTCTTGGTCTAGGGTTCAAGCCTTTTGGGCTCATCTTTTGCCTCATTTCCCCCCTATTTTTCTTACTTATGCCTTATTTGGCATTTTAGGCATCATTTGTCAAATTTTTAAATTGTGTCTTAATTGTTTTAAAAATCCCTTCGTATTCTTTCTTTGCTTTTTAACGCGTTACATGTATTTCATTTATACTAAAAATACATCACATTTATTGGCGATTTGTACTTAAGTTTCGTTAAATTTGTGCGTCACTTTAATTTGTCCAATTTTTTTCGTGTAGTAATTTTAACATTTACGGCCTACTAATTGTAATTTAAAATGATTAAATTAATATATATTTAATCTCACAAAAATGTCATTTCAATGATTTACTTTGCCTAATTGGGTCGGGGTATTACAGAAGGGCTCAAGGAATAGCTGAATAGAGGAGATGGATGAGAGAAAAGAAAAGAAAAATTTTTGGAAACAACTAGAATCGGGTTAGAATAAGATATTTTTCCTTTATTTCAGTTTCTGAATGAGTTTTATACATGTTAGAATCATTTTATAAGCTTCTAGACCTCTGAAATGACAGAAACTAGAGGAACCATCATTAATGAATCTCTAAACTTGTATTTAAAATAATAAAAACTAAACAGGTTTTCCACAATCGAAACTTAAACTATATTCCATTAGAATCACAAAACTATTAAAAGTCTGGTTTGGCTCACTTGAGAGCCAAATATATTCATGCACAAGTTTGGATTCAAAAATAATAAAGAACAAACAAGACCTTAAGTTCAAAAATTTTAATGTAAAAATGAAAGCTCATAATCTTCTTATCACAACCAAACAAACCCTAATTTTTCCCCATATATACAATCAATTTTGTGCTGGTATGAAGGGCACACATTTATATGGACCGTAAGTACCAAAATTCCATTTACGGTAGGTGGGAAAGGGGGGATATATAGCCCACGTGAGCTCGGAGAGAGTATAAATCCGGAACCCATGTTGGGGGATGTTTTTCACGTTAATTGACCTTCACATTCAAATTATGCAGAGGAATAGTTTAGGGCAAATGTGTGTAAAGAGGAAAAATTTTGTTACACGCGCCACGACGGCGCTTGAGAATCTTGGGATAGTAGCTTGCTGTTTGGGAAATAAATCGCATCACTATCAGCAACATCAAATTTCTATGCTACCGAAATTGCATCTAACACGGGAAAAAACGTGTCATTAAAAGAGATTGAAAGTAGAGATATGTTCATAAGTTTCAGTTAACTATATAATATCCCGAGACAGAGAGAGCGAGTGAGAGGCAGGACTCACCAACCTCTGCGAAATTGGGGTTGGTTCAATGACAGCGATACGTCAACTCACCAACTGCTTTTAATTATTATTAGTATTATTTTTAGGTTTTTTCTCTTTAAAACCGAATATAAAGTAGGGCACTCGTACAAACAGAGAGAAGAGTTGGGAGTAACATGGCTTCAAGATTGTGGGCATCAAGGGCTGCTTCATACCTCAGGATCTCTGTATTACACCGAGGCTTTTCTTCTGGTAAATCCAAAGTTCACCTTTCAATCCATTGTCATTGCATATATCTCATTCGTGTGCCTGTTTGTTATAAGAAATATACTTAGATCTTTGATTTTTTTCGATATTGCTTCTGTTTGTGTGCTTTATTTGTTTGATGCGATTCTAGTTTTGGATTTGATAAATGAAAAGATCAATCGGTCTGTTGAAACTTTCTGATCCATTTCTTTTTTTTTCTTTTTTATTATTAATTGTCGTGATTCGAAGTAGGAACAGGGCATTCGTGTATGGAATGTGATGATCCCGCTCCCCTTAGATTCTCTCTTCTCTTTGTGTTTCTATAATATTTTTACATATATACCTAAGATCCGAGCTCATTTGGACCTAATGCTAAGCAACTATTGCTGTTTGTACGAGTTTTCATTTTCATATTTGATTAATATATTAAGTTCATACTCAGAATCACTTCAGCCTATTGACCATTAGTCTATACATCGTTCCATTAAGCAGAATGGTAAAAGAAATAAAAATAAAAGAAGCGTCAGTGTGGGCAATCCAAGTATTTGGAAATTTGATCAAGGCTTTGAGGAGTTAACATTAGCGCTTCAGTGGATTGAATGGTGTTCAAAAGGCTTATTCAAATCAGTTAGATTTAGCTTGTGCTGATTTTTTTTCACTGAAGTCACATGTTAATATATTTCCATTAGGTTCTCCATTGTATCTTAGTGTGAGCTTTAGGCTATCTCGCATCACGTTTATCTTGTTTTTTTCGCAGGCGTGGCCTGTCTATCTTCCTACACAATATGTGGTGGTACCTAAAGCTACACCATGAAGTATTCATTCACTACCGATGGTGAATGTTTCTATTGTTTGAGTCATTTGGATTTTAGTGAATTCTTTCTTCTTTCTGCAAGTCAAAATGTTATTGATAGATTGAAAATTTTATTTTATTTTAACAAGAACAGTTTGAGATTCAGAGAAGTTTAAGAACGTTTTTTTTTTCTTTATCTTATAATAAGTTTAAGATTGTTCTAATTATAACTTTCTTCAGATAGAATTTGAATTTTGAAAATTGGAAACTTCTATATCCTAGTTAGCATCTTGTTTGTGCATGTACATGTAATCTATTTAGGCATTATAGTCTTATTGTTGCATTCTAACCTAGAGGTCATGAATTTGAGTCATGGAACCAGCCTCCCCGCTTGCAGGATTAGGCTGTCTATATATATATGAGAAGTATATGACCAATTCTAGTTTAAAAATTAGTTGGATGTTCTTGCTTACATGAATATGTTACTCTTTTTTCGACTCTAATGGACTTCTTTTTTGTTTGTCTCAGACAATTTCCTATTATATAGATCTTAGATGCCTTACAAAGAGTAGATTTTGCATAAATTAAAAGTCTCTAGGCCGTACAATTGGCTGAATTTTTTTGAGATTCTATTTAGATAGTCATCACATAGGTAGATATATATGGAATCCAATTTACTTATTAAGAAAAGAGGATATATGAAATTGCATTTAAGCAAAGAGAGAATTTAGATCAACAAAGGAACATAACTCCTTGCACTTGAAATTGTGGAATCTTAAGGATGAGGATATCATATGATAGGTGATGCTTTTGTTATGAAGGAAGAGTTTCTCTTCAAAACATTGCAAAAGAATCCATTTGGACTGTCAAGTAGTTGATAAACTAAAAGGGGCATTTGTAACTTCTTTATTCCTTTTCTTTTCTTTTCTTTTCTTTTTCCTTAAAGAGAAACTTCCCTTTACGCCTCATTTAGCTCCATTTGTGATCTCATATTCTACTTGGATAATGTTTTTAATATATCTCGTTACCCTTTTATATTTGATCGTATTTTTCATTTTACCAAATTCATATAAATTAACATTCGTTGTGCCTGTGCGTGTGTTTATGGAGTTGTATTTATTTGTAAACTTGATTAGTTATTATTTTTCGCTCTCCTTGAATTTGGAGTTTTGATGATTGTAGGGGCCGTGACCTATGGGATATTGTCTTATCAAAACATTTTCTTTTCCACTGTTTGCAGTTGTGAAGGATCTAAAGTATGCTGATTCTCATGAATGGGTGAAAGTCAAGGGTAATTCTGCAATTGTAGGCATAACCGACCATGCTCAGGATCACTTAGGTGATGTCGTGTATGTAGAATTACCTGAAGTGGGAGCTGCAGTAACACAAGGCGGTAGTTTTGGTGCAGTTGAAAGTGTCAAGGCCACTAGTGATATCAACTCTCCTGTTTCAGGGAAAGTGGTTGAAATCAATGAAGAGCTCAGCAACTCCCCTGGTTTGGTGAGTCATCTAAGGCAAAATTATTGCTTGTGATTTTGCTTGATACAATTTTGATGTTGATTGGAGTTTTTAGCTTGAGTAGTTCTTAATTATATTTTCTTCTAAAATGATGTTTTTGGGTTAATTTAATAAACAAATGGAATTAGGTGTTTCATTTTGTTTCAATTGAAAATGGTTATGCTGATGTTTTGTAACATTTGCAAGTGTTACTAGTGCAACAAACTTAAGTGTCCTTTGATTGTATCAGCTTGTGTTTGGGTAAGCTTCAAAATTTTGTGGTTCTTCTAAATAGGTTTTGAAATTCAGGACAATAAATCTTTAGTAGAGTCTCTACAGAATTTTCTAGTTATCTATTTTAATTGAATGCCTTTGTAAATCTTTAAATTGGGGCTAAAGTGCTGAAATTCTTTTCTACTATATCAGATTATATTTTTGGCTATTTCATATGCATGGTGGTCACATACTAGATATTGTTTCTTAATGTGATACATATGGTTTATGAAACACGGACACTCTATTTTGGCTTATGTGTCGGCATCGATACGTGTTTGGACACTGACACTCTTAGATATGTGTTGGACACGTGAAAAAAAGTGTTTAAATTTTGTATTTTTTTTTCTTATTTTCTCCTCTTCTCCTATATTTATTTTTTTGGTTATATATATACATATATATGTTCTATAAAATAGTTAGTAAATTTGTTTAGGAGATTGAATCATAGATGTTGATGATTAGATGAAGTTCTTAATTTTTTATTTAATGACTTTGTTCGCTTTGGTTTGCTAGCCCATTGGCGAGCACTCATTGGTTTTTTCTTTTGGCCTTTTAAGTCCAAAAGGCATCTCTCAATTGGAGGTGTTCAATGTCGTCTTTATAAGTCCATCATGGATATCGTCCGCATCCGATGTGGGATGTCAACATCCCCACCTCGGTGCAGACAGTCTTGGCTTTGATACTATGTTAGACACATGACACAGTCCCCACCTCGAAGTATTGTTCGCTTTGGTCTATTAGCCCAGTGGCGAGGCGAGCTCTCACTGGTTTGTGCTTTTGGACCTCAAGTCCAAAAGATGCTTTTCAATTAGAGCTGTCATGTGCTATCTTTATAAGTTCATCATAAATGTCGTCCACATCCGATGTGGGATGCCAACAATGTGTTATTTTGTGCTGGCTTTATAAATTCATCATGAATATCGTCCACATCTAATGTGGGACACCAACAATGTATTTTTATGTCAATTAATTGAAATAATGTTAAGCTTTTATTATATAGTCATATAAAAAATATATATTCAATGTCCTTAACATATTTGTTGTCCTACTTTTTTGAGAATACCGTGTTCATGTTGTGTCGTATCCGTGTCCGGTGTCTTAGCATATGATAGATTTAGAAGAAAAAAAATTGGTCTCTCTCTCTCTACCACTGTCTTAATTTATTGTCCTCTTATCTTGCAAAAAAATTTCGACCACACTTGTACTGTAACACTCTTTCTCTTTCCCAATACGGATCTCTCTTGTTCGCTCTTCATCTCTGTTGATCCTCACTATCGCTATGAAATAATGAATACTTTTATCAATCCCTCTCTTAAAACCAATTAAAAAGTAACTAAGCTGCGGCGACCTATAAATTCTATTGACAAGTCAGTTGATTGTCATTTTGTCAGCTCAATAATCAAATTACTTCGGATCAGACCATCCTCAACCTTCTTTGTGAGAAAGCTTCCACTAGTACTGTATGCAGCCATGTGGCTATAGTTCAGAGGAAATAAGCTGTACAATTCTTTCCAGAAAAGCATTTGGATGAACTTCTTGGTACACTATGAGGAAAACACATGGGTGATTTCAATTTTCCAACTTTTGTGAAAAATTAGACATACAATTTTCTAGATCTTGAAAACTGAAAACTGAAAACTTTATAGCACTCACCTTACTTTCTTCTAGCTTCTCTCTCTCTCTCTCTTCTCTCTCTCTCTCTCTAAGGGCTAGCCCAATGCATGAGGCTTCCGTCATTGTGGGGTCTAGGGAGAGTTAGATGTTTGCAGCCCCGTGACCTCCACGTCAGTAATAAAACAACTTTACCGTTGAGTCAAGGCCCACCCTCATCTCTCCGTCTCTCTATCTCTAGGTAAAATGGTAAAAGTGACTAGGTTGTCAAGTATGAGAATTTGAGTTCAAGTTAGAGAACAAACACTTTGTGCAAATTAATGTCAAAGATTACGTTTGTGTCTTTACCCCTTCCAACACATAGTAGGACCAACATTGGATAATGACCTTTAGAATATTTAGGGGTCACTGCTTAGTACAACGATAAATTGCTTGGGTTGTCAAGTGTGAGAACATGGGTTCGAGTCAAAGAGTAGTCACTTTGTACAAACTAATGCCAAAGGTTAGGTATGTCTTTGATCTATCCCTCCCAACTCTGTAAATAAGTGAGACCAATACTGTGTAATGGCCTTGTTGTGTTAAGAAATTTATGAACCTTGCTGGCCCATACATGTGTGGAATCATTTGCTTTACAACCTAAATTTCTCTTCTTCTGTTAGATGGTTGTGTATGTGTTCTCCATGGTAGTACCTTGAATATGAATATTTTGTAATTTGTTAGGCCTACGCTTGAAAGGAAATCATGGAATGATCTATGAATCAAGTTCCTAATATGTGATCATGTCCTTGTGCCATCTAGGATATTGTTAATGATTACCATCATCCTCTAAGGGGTCATGGCCCCCCAAATATTTGTGAAATCTAATTTTTGTATTGTAATTTTGTTAAAATTCTGTAAAAAAATTAGGAATCCCCCCCCCCCCCCCCCAAAAAAAAAAACCAATTTCTGGATCCAGCACTGGGTTCAGCTAATATTGGTGACACCCTTTGATAGTTACTCTTATCAAAAGTTCTCAGCTTTCCACTGTTGAAAGTCTTATGACACGTGCATCCATTCAAAATTGATTAAATTCTTTCCAAACTGTTAAAGCATTAAGAATGCTTATTTCCCTAGTTAAAGAAATTTTCAAAAAATATGTAAATATAGCTGAAATAAGCAAGAAAAAATTGCAGCAAGTTGCAACATAAAAGCAGATTGATCAGTAGAAGCAATTTTCATCAAAGAAACAGAGAAGAAAACCATGTTTCAGAGCTACCACATTCACGCATGCTGCAGAAGATCATATCCAGTTTCCCTGGTCTACCTGTTCAAATGAACATTTGCATTTTATAAGTGGCATAGGCCTATATGGAAATCATGGAATGATCTATCAATCAAGTTCCTAATATGTGATCATGTCCTTGTACCATCTAGGATATGGTTATTGATTACCATCATTCTTATTCACCGAAGGTTTAGCTAAATCCGTGACGGGCTTCAATATTTATTCTTATCAAAAGTTCTCAGCTTTCCATTGTTGAAAGTCTTTTGACGCCTGCATCCATTCAAAATTTATTAAATTCTTTCCTTACTATTAAAGCATTAAGAATGCTTATTTCCCTAGTTCAAGAAATTTTCAAAAGCTGTGTAAATATCGCTGAAATAAGCAAGAAGAATTGCAGCAAGTTGCAATAGAAAAATAGAGTAATCAGCAGTAGGAATTCTCATGGAAGAAACAGAGAAGAAATCCTTCAGCCATATTGATCTGTGTTACCAAGATAAATGAGGAATCCTTAGTTTTTGTTG
Source organism: Nyssa sinensis (assembly GCA_008638375.1). Taxonomy (NCBI): domain Eukaryota; kingdom Viridiplantae; phylum Streptophyta; class Magnoliopsida; order Cornales; family Nyssaceae; genus Nyssa; species Nyssa sinensis. The sequence continues at coordinate 9,918,640 of CM018033.1, forward strand.
TATACATTATGCATACATAGGCTGCATGCGCTTTGGCATTTTTAGTGAATATTGTACTTAAAAAAAAGGAGAAAGAAATTGAAAAGGAGTTCAAGCCATCTCCTGGACGTATAGCTTGATGCTCTTTGTATTCTGCTTGTGAAACTTGTTTCTTCTAGATAAGGAGCCCAAGTAAAAGACACATTTGTTAAATGAATCAACTCTGTGATCTTTTCCCTTTTTTATTTTACACATTTAGAGTTCTACCTTTCCTCACAATGAGACATCCTCCAAAAATGAATCAACTTTGTGATCTTTTCCCTTTCTTATTTTACACATTTATAGTTCTTACCTTTCCACACAATGAGACATCCCCCACAATATGTTTCTTTTGATAGGTGTGCCCACAATATGTGTGCCTGTGTGTACTTATTATTTTTGTATTTTGATATGGTAATTTCCCATGCCATGATTTCTAGAGGCAGTTCTATTCGATAGTCATGCTGACTCCCAGGCATATATCATTGTAAAACAAGTATATTTATTGTAGTTTATGCTAATAACAAAGGTTGATTAACTCCAAGGGATAGATGAGATGGCCAGGACACTACTTAAACATGTAGGAGGTCTTGAGTTTGAGTCATCCTCCTTGCGGCTATTCCTAGGGGTTTATCTTGGTAATACCTCGTTGTTAGGCAAAAAAAAAAAAAAAGAGTTGGTTCTTTTACATCTTGGCCTGTGTTGTGGATGTGTTATCATCCTCCAGGTCTTTTGATTATTTTGCTCCGTATCCCCCTCCCCCCTCTTAATAAATCAAGGGGGGGGGGGGGGGACCAAAAAAAGGTTCTTTTAGGTGGGATGGGGTTTTCCTGAATATTGTTTTCTTCTTTGCATTATTGCCACCTAAATTGAGAAAAAGGAAAAATAATAACCCATGTTGGGATGAGCCTTGTTTTACAGAAGTGTGGTGGTGTTCCATAGGGAGGGGGGCCTTAAAAAGGTCCTTTTAGGTGGGGGTGGGGATTTTCCTGTATATAGTTTTCTTCTTTGCATTATTGCCACCTAAATCGAGAAAAAAGAAAAATAAAAACCATGTTGGGGTGAGCCTTGTTTTATGCAAGTGTGGTGGTGTTCCATAGGTCCCTTGTAATCTAAAGATTTAATATAACACTATATGTCCATCCAGATTTGGCCCAGCTATTAGTGTTATAAACTGCATTATGGGGCTCTATTATTTTTCTTCTTCTTTACATTCATTAATCTTGTTCACCTCACTTGTTGGCTTTCAGAAAATTTCCCTATTAAACAGTTTGTTGATTGAAGGGCACTGTGCACTGCCTTTTTATTTTTGGGATGCCGTTTACCACTCAATAATCCCCTCTATTTTGTTTTTGTTTTGTACAAATAGGTTACGGATGACAACAGGGCAGCAGAGGCCCCTAACCCCAACCCTACCCTGTTTATATTGACCACTCCTGCCTAGTCTAGTCTAGGGGTACTTTGCCATCCATAAGATGGGTCCAATAATATATTTAATTAATTGGATATATGAGTTTCTTCTTCCTTTTAGGAAAAGAGAATCTTTTTTTTCCTCATCTCAAAAAAAGGGTTCTTTCTTATTTCTATTTAATTTTTGTTCCTGGTTGTCCTAATTGTATACTATCTCTAAATGTCCCCCTTGTATAATCCCTTTTACTATGAGGAGATATTATATTATATCAATAATTATTTGTTTGTATTATATGCAGAATTTCTCATAATTACATTTTATTACTTTTAGTTAAAAATAGAGCCGCATCTTATTGTCATGGAAAAGATGTTTGGGAAATTTAATGTCGTTTGAAATCTAAATTTAAATGTTGTTCAGAACACCAATTGAAGAAATAGGTTAAAGTCAAAATTAAACAATGGTACAAAAATATCTGATAAAACAAGTGCATTAATAACAATGGCAGCTATTAGCTTGAGTGGTATCTCCTGCCACTCCCAAAGCAGGAGGTGGATGGTTCAAGTCCTGGTTGGGGTATGATACGAGTGTGTATTACTTGTCCAAAAGATAATAATAATGGTAAAAAATAAGTGCATTAAGCCTGTAGTTCTCCAACTTAAGTCATGATTCTTATATTCAATGTTGGTTCAATCATCAGTGTGAGTGTGCGTAGTTTTTTAAATGTCTCCCATTTCCATTGATTGGTTAAATGGCTTCCCTAGAGTTATAAACACAAGTAAGATGAGAGTTCTGTTTATACTTTCCCTCCTCACTGTGTTATTCTTATTGTTTGTATTTGATATTTAATATATCGTTTCACGAGTCAGGTAAATGCAAGTCCATATGAAAATGGATGGATTATAAAGGTGGAGATGAGCAGCACGGATGAATTGACATCCTTGATGGACTCAGATCAGTATTCCAAGTTTTGTGAAGAAGAAGATGCAAAGCATTGAGTGAACCCTCACAATGTGATGTGTACTCTTCTCCTAAAGGGCTTGTTTTACGCATTGAGGGGTCATTCTAAAGCAAGGAAGGGATTTTTAGGTATCTTTATCCAATCATGTGTTTCCATTCAAGTCCTTTCTTTCTCCCTATGAAATCTTCCTATCAAGGTTAAGAATAATTTTTCTTGGTTTGCAGAATTACACATGTTGTTGGTGAAATTTTGGTTTTGAAGTATGCTTTGCTTAAATTTTGGAATTCTGGGATGATATTGCAGAATTTGTTCGGGATATGTAATAGTAATGAAAAAAAAAATTCAAGAATAATTATATGGTCCGAGGAAAGAACTAGGAAAAAGCAAACATATCTTATTCTTGAATAATTAAAAAATCTTGGATGGATAATAGTTCAGGAATTAATAGGATTATAAGTGGTGAACTCTATGTTTTTTCTGTTAAATCTGCGATAATGAGTTCTGTCCCTTGTTCGTAGGTGACATTTTTGCAGGGAATGGGCTATGATATACGAATGGTATTGTTACTGAGTTTTTATTGGCTACTGTAACTTTTGTGTGGTGATGGTAATTGTACTTTCACAATCCACACCCCATCCTGTGCGGATGTGGATGTACGAGTCTCTGTATGCTCGTGATGTAACCAACCAAAGGTCATTTGATTAATCCAAAGTAAATCACATTCTTTAACCATAATCGTGCACCAGATTACTTAATTGGTTAATTAATGATGCAAATTCAATATTACTTGGCACAACAATCTAGACATATTCAAAGCTGATTGTTATACATCACGTCTATGATTATGGTATCTAACGTGCAAAAGGTTGAGTTCTCAATAAGCTTGTTATGTCCAACTGATCCTTCTAAAACTTTGTCTAGAAATCTTTCCATAGGAGCACCACTGGGGCTTTCACCATAAAAGGTGTAAGAACTGGAGTGAGCTAACTTAAGTTCTATGAATAAGTAAGAACTGGAGTCAGCTAACTTGAAGTTTTATGAGTAACTCAGGTGTTACTGTCATGAGTTTTCAAAACCCGGTTAAAATATTTACATGAATAGCAATTAAAAGCATTTAGGCTATTGGTAGTTAGTAACAAAGCATTTATTAAAAATAGGCACAAGTCCAAGGTACAAGACTACTTACATGTGGTCCAATACTCTGCAATAATCTTTAATTTAGTCATTGCTTTAATTGGTGGGTCCTATGACAATGATTAAATTCAAATCAAGTATTTGTTCAAAGCATTCTATTGTCTAGTTCACTATCTCAGGGGCGTAAATAGCTTAAACCAACCTTACTATTGAGTCCAGAGGACTAAAAAACCCTCAAACTTCTGTCCTTATCTAAGTTTATATTTACTCTTCCTCCTAACGAATTGCGAATTGAGATCACGTAATCTAAAACATAGATCATTAGCGATTTAGAATGCAAGATTTAGCGTTTCAATCTTAGTGTTTCAATTTAAAATATCAAATGTTTCAAAAAAATTATACAAAATACATACACATCATTGAGATTTTATTTTATAATGGTTTAGATTCGTTGAAAATTTTTTGATGTATATATATATATATATATATACATACTAATACTATTATAAATACAATGAAAAAACATATTACGTTCCAAATAAACATATGTCGTTCTAACAAAGCGATTTAAAGAAGTCTATTTCTAATATATCATGTTCTATAACAAGTGACTAATTTATGTTTCGTTCTTGTTCCCCGTACTATAACGATCCAATCCACATTCCAAGAAACATTGATCCAGAATGTATAAAAAAGAAAAAAGCTAAAATAGCAATTTTCAGCACTTAAATTGGCTTAAAATACTAATTTATAATTTTACTAGTAAAAGTTGACCTAGTTGTAGTTTCCTCAATTTAGGTTATTAAACTGTAATTATATAAATCCACTATTTAGGAATTATTCCTAAATTCTCCATTGTTTTGTAATTTAGGAATCACTAATTTAGAATTAATTTTTAATTACTCACTGATTTGGAATTCAAAATCCACCAATTTGGGATTATTTCTTGAAAAGCCACTTAATTGGAATTTATCGGATAACCCATTTACTGCTTGACCCGAACCAGACCCAACCCATTGGGGTCGACTTCTTCACAAGTAGGGTTACTATAGAAGTAAACCCTATTTTTTCAGAGGAATTTTTCTCTAATTCCTTATCATTTCTTGGACCTAATTCGTTCTACAATATTCATAGGACTTGAATAAATCCATTTACATCAATTTGAGGCTCGAATCAAGCTCAAAAAGCTTGGTTCGACTTCCATGGCCGTTTATGAATTTCTTTATTTCATTTTAGGGTCATTTCTTAACCAAATCGGGTGCAGTTTGTTCTGTTGAGTTCCACATCTTATGGGCTTTCAATCCATCTAACCAAAATCAAGCTTAATGTTTGTTTAAACGATTTCAATATTCACCCCGTCACCCGCAAGTCGAATTTTCTCTCGCATTTTTGAACCATTGAGGCTAATTTTTGCTTCTTAATGTTACTTTCCACATGTAGTTTAGGACTTGAGGTTCAGATTAGAGTTTAATTCAGGTCGAGTTCTGGGTTTCTTGTGAAGCTCCATTAATGGCGGCTCTAATTTCTGGGTCTTGCAGACCCATTCTCAAGCGTATATACATTCATTTAAGGTGCCAAAACTTAAAGATATTGAAAGACTCATGTACCACCCGGTTTTGACCCAAAAAATCAAGAATTCCTTATTTTCTCTCTCTAGTTTACACCTTCTCCCTCTTTGTTTCGAGCTCGGTTCTCTCTCTTCATTTTCTCTCTATCAGTGGTGTTCAGGAACAACAAAATTGGAAGAGTTTGGCCTGTTTCTATATTTACAGTATCATTGTCACATATATGTATAGTATTAAATTATATCCTTTTTTAAGTGTCTGTTGATCAAAGTATTTCTCATGCAAAGGCCAGTTGTCGCCTTGCGTTCTGCCACATCATGCTTCAACCAAGCACGAGGTGGTGGTTCCCCCATTCTACAAGTTTTTACACACACGACTACGCATATGTAACTCCCATTCTCAGCAAATTGAGAAGCAAATTGAGAAACTAAGACAGTATAATGAAAATGATCTCGATACAAAAAAATTTCATTATTTTTTGGATATTATATCAAGACATAAGATTAATTATAGTTAAAAGTTGACTTAATCATAGATTAACCTGACCTAACCAAGGTTAATGAAGTTAGTGGTTAAGTGATTCATACAACACTAAACTAATGTAGGAAATTATTATACTAAATATTATGAATTAATAAATAATATAATTATTTATTAATTATAGAGAAAATACAAAGTAATTACAAAAAATATTAAGAAAAATAAAATAAAAATATTATTTTACATAACATATGATCTATATATAATATTAGAGGCCAAATACATCATACTCCAATGTATATGTGTGTGTGTGTGTGTGTGTATATATATATATATATATATATATATATATATATTGGTGTGCCTTTCCCTTTCCCTTGTAGTTTCTATGAACAATTTAAGAAGAATTAATTAATTCTACATTTAATTTAAATTACCACCTATTTGGTGTTTTTAGTTTATTTTTAGACCCGGTGAATCCTAATTTCTTAGGATAGGTCTTATTTCTTTTAAATCAGACTTTAGGGCGTAATTTAATAAAGTTGTATTTTCATGTGCCTTATTTTTAAGTACCTAATTTGATAATATGGACTTCATTGTCGGGTCCAGAACGTCGAAAAAAAAGTCAATTTAGACCCTCTCGGACTTTCCATTTAGCTTTGGCATCACTAAGGGTAAAATGATAATTTTACATTTTATATGTCTTAATATTTCGGGATCCTGTCTCATAAAATGGACCCCGTCATTGGGTCCAGAATATCAAAAATAATAAAAATACTTCTACTCGTTTAATTTATCTAGGTAACGAGACAATTTGCAATAATTAAATTAATTAAATATTTTATATTTATTCTATCAATTTAATACACATATGCCATGGTGGCACAGTGGCTTACACTGTGGGGGTTTAGATCCCTCATGAGCACTAAGTCAGAGGATTGAAACTAGGGAGCTGTGGCTCTCCTTATTTTTTTTGGATTTTTCAAATTCCAAACAACAGACATGAGATAAAACAATGATAAGGGTATCCCTGTTCCGCGTGGGTTTATTAAATCAATCTCCTAACATTGTAGCCAAACAGTCCTAGTCTATTTTAATTTAAAAACCTAAGGCTTAAATGACGTTGTCTCACTAAGCCAAATGTGCGACTGAGCAGGTTTCGACTCGAACCCGAAACTGACCCGAAACCCCGACCCAACTGTTCATCGTCTTCCCCATCTCACATGTCATTGTTAGCTTAGTTGCAAGTTTCACAAATTTTTTATTTCGTGACTTTTGGGTTACTCTTTTCCTCTGCTTTCAATTCTTATGGATTCCTAGGCCCTTGAGTGAGGTTTTGGCGTTGGTTTGGGAGCTCGAATTGAGCTCAAAAGCTCCTTTGGGGTTTCGATACTTCTTCGGTCACAGGGTTCATACATGATCATTTCTTGACCAAAACTGATGGGGTTGGGCTCGTTGGGTTTGTCTCACCATAGGGGTTCATCTTGCGATCACAAAACGAAGTTTGGTGTTCGTTTTGTAGAGGTTGGTTTCCAAAACCGTGACTGCAGCTCGAGGTTTAGGGGGTCTTCTCCTAGGTTTTTAGGTTGCGGGCGGGACTTTGTAACCTTTGTGTACTTTTTTTTTTTATATTTCTTTTTGTGTACTTGCATTTTTCGTTTGTCGGCCTTGATAATTAAGATCTTATTATTTTTTGTAGCTCTTATTTAACATGGTCTAAGTTTTCTTAACTATTATTTTTATTTCATAAAGTTTTCAATACTTAATTAGTGACTTAATTTCGTTAATGGAGGCCGAGTATTATAACAGCCGACCCAAAAAACTACAAAAACCACCATACACAACCTGATCTCCAACTTCCTTTGCATCGATCGCCGCCCCCACGCAATTGATCTCACTGTCACTTGCTCATCGCCGACCCGCTTCCACGACGGTCATTACCATTGCAACCTCATCAAGCCACTAAAACTGCCATTGCAGATCCACCATCTCAAGCGACCCAACACAAATTCGGGCCCGTAAAAAGTATAGGAAAGATAGTTTTAGAGAGAGAAAAATAGGTGGGTTATTATTTGAAAATCGGGAATGAGTTGAAGGATTTTAATTATATTTTTTTCGTTTAAAATATATGTGAAGGAGGAGGAGTCCCATTAACAACACTGAGAGTGCGAACAATACCATCTATTTTTTAATGATAAAAGTTAAAGAAAGAGAGACAAATAGGGATAAAATAAATATTAAAAGAATTTTGAAAACTAATAAATATCAATGAAATAATAAAAAATAAAAAATGAAAAATGAAAAAGGATAAATGACAATCGAAACTACAAGCTTTTCATTATAAATGTTTCTTTCTATAAGAATAATAGAAGATAAAGACGAGAGGAGAGAAGTATTGAAATAGGAGAGGGAGAAGCACAGTGAGAGCAACCCATAATCTAGTCGATTTCTGTCACATCGTTGAACACCGACACAGTGGCAGTAGAGTTCTTCAGCACTAACGTTTCTAAATCCTTGGGGCGTATCGAGCGCTGGGGATCGGACTGCGAATTGTTGCTGTAGTTATTAATGTTTTGCAATAAATTGTGAGAATCCTGTTATATGCGCAGTTGGGCACTGGATGCTTGACGTCGATCCTTCTACAATGGTGACGAGATCTCAAGCACCCACTGCCAGTATATGTATATCAGCGCAGGATAATTTTCGGCCATTGATTTCTGTCGAAAATTATCCATAATCCACTTGCGGTGACCGAACCGCCTTTGCACGCCACCGCCTTTTCTCTCCTCGGAAAAGTGGGCTTTAGGGGAGGAAAAAATTAAAAAAGAAGAGAGGCAATAGTAAAACTCTAATAGATACTAGATATATAAAACCTGCCCCTGCCCTAGTGCCCCTGGCGGGTCATCATCATGACTCGGTAACTCTGACTCGTCCGACTCTTTCGCCCAAAAACCCTTGAAAAAACCTTATTAAAATCTTCAAAGCAAGCACACCCGTACCAGAAAAATTCCAAGACTGCGTAAATAGGCAATCAAGAAATGTCTGTTTCCTTCTCTTCGTCACCATTCTTCCCTCTTAAAGCCTTCTCCTCAGTAAGTTATAACTATATCTCTCTCATGCTCCGTTTGGTTCGTGTAATATTTAACAATATTCTTTGTTTCAGAAATCTAGTGGAAAGCCAAAAATTTGTGAGTTACGGAGAAATACTCACATTATGAAGAAATTTTTAGTAAGAGCAGGGCCAAAGAGGATATATTTTGACCGAGAATGCAGGGAGGCCTTACTAACCGGGATAAATAAGCTTGCTGATGCTGTTTCTCTTACCTTAGGTCCTAAAGGTATTTGGGTTTCATTACTGGTCATTTCTTCATAGTATAATTGAATTGATGGTTGGCAAAAAAAAAAAAAAACTTGAATTGATGTTCTGGGCAAATTTGATTTTTTCATAAAAATTCACAAAAATTAAGACCTTAAGGTACTTGGGTCTTCTTACTTATCAAAAAATTACCTGGGTCTTCTTGGTTTCTAATTGGGTGCTTATGATCTACTTATTTGGTTTTTATTTCCCTATGTACACGCACATGTTTTATCAAGGTCTTCATGATCAGCAACTCTTTCTGCTGTTCTTAAAATTTTTTGAAGCTTAAACTTTACTTTTATTTTTACTTTTTTTATTATTAGAAGATTGGGAAGCTTGAATTTGTTGCTGGCTTGGGTAATTTAGGAGGCAAGGAAAATTCAAGTTGTTTGTCATTCCGCGATTTTATAGATTCAAGACTAAATCTGATACGCTATCCTGCAATCTTTGCATCTCTCCCTAAAAATGTGTGGAGAAGAACCTTCCTGGGGAAACTAGAAGGTTCTTTTCTTCCCCCTTTCTCCTTCTCATTTTTGTCATTTTTCTTGAGTTGAGCACTTTTTCCCCCTTCATGATGTGACTGGAAGCTTTTAGTAATTTGCTATTGCTAGGCTTGGTTCCAATAACATGTATATCCAAAAAAATAAAATTTCTAATGATATTCTAGAAATGACATTACTGAAGTAACTTTCCAGAAACGATACCTTTGAAAGCTAATTCAAATAAAAACTAAACCTTTGAAAAGATAATGTGAAACATAACTGTATTATGAACAGAAAACACAGAAATCCCTACTTGATCACAATTAAATTGTAAGAGTCACATAATGAAAAGAGTAAAGTATGATTTTTATCTCCAAAATAAAAAAATTAAAAGGAAAAAACAGTCAAAGTGTGATAAAGAGAATGGTTTTTGAATTTTGATATGTACTTGAATAATTTTTAGAGTATGTGGTGCCTTGAGGAGCAAATACTTTGATTTTTGAATCATATCCCATGTTTATGTGAAGTAGCAGACCCAACAATCTATATAACACTTTGCTGATGCCATTGAACCAGTTTTATGAGGAAGAACATTCTGTGCTGTGGATGTTTTGGATCTCTGATCTGCAAATATAGACCCAAATATCAGTTTGGTCATATAGATGAACCCCATCGATCTTGTAATTGCAACTTTATGCACCATCCAATTGTAATACCGATTTCATAAATAATTGTTCAACTTGTCCTCACAATGGTTTCATCTTACACTTGAATGCCATAGGGAGGTAAAAGAAAAGGAAAAGAAGGTCAGATTAATGAAATTAGCTATCTGGAGTTCTGTTCATATTGGTTGTGTTGGTATAAAGGATGCATAAGTTTTTGGGGTTTCACCGTCTATTCCACTGAAAATCTAATGCGGACTTGTTTTTTTAGTTCATTAGTTGGTGAAAAAAATAGTAAATGTTCATTCAATGGCCAATCTAAAACTTTGATGGAACTGGTTTGTGTTTAGAGTTGCTTTTAAAAGTTCTATCCACTGGTTATTTATTTCTGAACAACATAAATTTATTGCTTGTAAGACTTTCTACCAAGTATTCATTTCCCAACTACATTAAATTAAATAACTGATTTTAACAAGGATATTTGAACCTTTCCTCATGTCTGAAAAACGTGTCACTAAATATTGATGGCTCAATGCTCTCTATCTCTATTAATATTGTAATTCTGAAGATTATGAATCACTTGGAAACAATCCTCTTTTTAAGTGATAAGAAAGCTAGAAAGGCCATTATTAGATATTTGTTCAACTTATACTACTTTGTGTTGATAAGGGTAGACTGGATATAGATACGACCTTTATTTTTACTTTTACATTCTTGAATGGACAATTGATATGTATATATTTATATAAAATAAATTACCATGCCGTCATAAAAGATGTTAGACATGTGTACAACAATTAATTCATGCAAAAAGGGTGCTTTTATACGATCTCATTTCTTCAAGTTTTAATTTTGTATACAACGTGGGATGAACAAATTGAACTGAGAGGCGGGCATATTTAAGCTCCCATTTCTCCCACCTTTCATTTTGTATTTAATGCGGGATTGTAAAAAATACTAGAGAACTTAACATTGGCGTACAAAACACCAGTCATTAGCTAGTGTTTATACATGGATGTGTATATATGTTTGTGTATGTATGTATGCTTGCTTGCTTGCTTTTATTTGACAGCAAATTGCATTCCTAATCCAAATGTTGTGACTACAAAAGAAAGTAGTTGATGAAAATGGCTCTAAGTGATAATTATCACAAAAAAAAAGGCTCTAAGTGACAAGAAAGTTTGGCTGTTTTTATTTGATAGCAATTTGCACTCCTAATATAGAGGTATTCTGTTAATTTCCATATCATCAATTTCTTCTTATTTCACAAAAGAAAGTAGTGGATGAAAATGGCTCTAAGTGACTTAAAAATAGGATTCATGTGGCTGACCCAAATAGTTAGTATAAGGCTTTGTTGAGTTGAGTTATTAGAAGCCATAGTGGGGAAAAAAATTATAGACATGGTGACATACAAGTGTCATGTAGTCCATTTAGCTGAATCAAGCTTGTTGAACTACAGAGGGGCTCATTTAAGAGTCTTCGTAGCCTAGTTGAACAATGGGCCGATTCAAGCCGACGACATATTAATGCAATACTTGAAAAGTGCACGAGTAACTATGTGTTTGTCAAGTTTATTTCAGCTTATATACTCCAATCACTTACAAAGACAGAATAGGACATGCATATGGATTTGCAAGGTTGATGAATTTTTTTCTCAAAAACATATGTTGCTAATCTGTTTTTAATTACTAAAAATTTAATGTAAGTAATAATTTTTATAAAATATATACATCATCATGTGTCTCTGCAGTGGCGGGAACCTCGTTTACTGGGTTTCATAAACATGCGTATTTTTTTTTTTTTTTATCAAAATACATTTGTATTTTTATGACATACATACTCTCGACTTATAAAAAAAATGTTCATTTTATTTATGGTTCCTCAAAAAAATATTTTTAACAGAGATTATTAAATTATTGAATATTAATTATTAGAGGGTTAACTTTATTTTGTTTTAGACACTAGAAATAAGCTTGACCAGCATAATACAAGATTTTGTTATACAAAAAACACAGGATCACATTTTGTTGGATTTTAGAGTAGCGATGTTTGTCAATATGGTTGTGCTGCTTGTTTAGAATGAGTTAATTGGTCTCAAATCAAATTGTGCAGGACGCAATGTTATTCTTTCAGAATCTGGGACGCTAAAAGTAATCAATGATGGCGTTACAATTGCCCGAGCTATAGAGCTTTCAGATGCAATTGAAAATGCTGGAGCCATGCTAATCCAAGAGGTCATTTACTCTAAAACAGCAATTTTCTGAACAAAAAAAAAACAATTTTCTTCATTAATCACATACTGCTGCAATGAAGAAGTAAAAATCATTATTGCATTAGTTGTATGTGCCCATTTGCAGGTTGCAGCTAAGACTAATGATATGGCTGGTGATGGCACTTCCACTGCAATCATTCTGGCTCAAGAAATGATCAAGTCTGGGTTGTTGGCTGTTGCTTTTGGGGCTAATCCTGTTTCTTTGAAGAAAGGGATGGATAAGACTGTAAAAGAATTGATCAAAATTTTGAAGAAGAAAAGTTATTGTATAAAAGGGAAGGATGATATAAAAGGTAGTTTCTTCTCTTTTTGTTCAAAATTTCATTAAACTAAATGAAAATCTTCATACTGTCTTCTCTTTTTTGCAGCCGTGGCTTCAATTTCTGCTGGAAATGACGAATTTGTTGGGAACTTAATTGCTGAAACTATTGAGAAGATAGGTCCTGATGGAGTAATCTCTATTGAGTCTTCCTCATCGTCAGAAACCTCTGTGATGGTTGAAGAAGGAATGAAGGTAATACATATGACTATTATTATTTAGCTCTTGATTTTTTTAAAATAATCATAATAATAATAAAAAAAGGTTATAATGGTACAGACGAGGTCTTCAGGTTTCAGTTTTAATGTGATCATGGTCACAACGTGATGACATCTTGAAACATTGATGACTTTGAATTCAAAGCTGAAAATGGGTTTGGAGCGGTTGAAATTTGAAGTGGCTTGAGAATGAGATAGTATGTTGAGCCCTCTGTGATTTTTCCCAAAATAAAGCTTTGGGTAGCCAACATGCAGTATTGATCATACAAATTTAGGATTAAAGTTGTGAGTCAAGGATGATCTTACCTAACCTACTTTTTAAGCTATTAATTTTACTTCCAAACAATACACATTCTATTAATTGAATGGAAATGGTTAGGATACTTCCTACTGCAAATCTCTCAGATGAATTGAACCTGCATGTGTTCCGCACATGCATTGCAATGTTGTTAGTCCATTCTTATGCTTTTCAGATGTTTATTTATTTCCTCGTACGTGGAATCATATTTTTCTTTTTCCTTTCTTTTTATTTATTTGTATTTTTAATTTTTATTCGGACATTCTTTCCATACAGATTGACAAGGGGTATATGTCACCCCAGTTCATTACAAACCAGGACAAATCTATGGTGGAGTTTGATAATGCTAAAGTCTTAGTTACCGATCAAAAGATATCAACCGTTAAAGAGATTGTTCCTTTACTAGAAAAGACTACCCAACTGAGTGTCCCACTGCTAATAATTGCCGAGGATATCTCGAGGCAAGTACTGGAAACACTTGTAGTGAACAAAATGAGAGGCGTGCTTAATGTTGCTGTTGTCAAGTGTCCAGGATTTGCAGAAGGCAAAAAAGCTCTATTGCAAGATATTTCCCTTGTGACAGGTGATTTCTAATTCTAGAAAAGATGTTTTATCCATAGGATTATCTTATCCATACTGAAAATGTGTGCTTGCATGTGTGTGAATGGTTTAATATGATCTTGGAATCTGTGTAGGTAACCAGAAGATCATGCAATGGTGGCAGTTGATTTCTTAAAACTCAAAAGTCTCACCGTTTCTTGGCAAGATTTTCTAGAAGAATTTAAATCAGCTTTAACATAATTCACTATGTAGCCCAAAGTTTCATACAGGTTTATAGTTGACTGGCCTACTTTACTGGACAACTAAGCAGTGTTTTGAGTGTCGGTTTATTCTTGAACAGAGTACAGAAATAAATTCCAAAGTTCCAAATATTTTGTTGAAACTTGATTATTGAGAAATGGAACTTTTTCATCGATAAATTGTTGAAATTGGTCAATACTTTAACGAAACCTGTTTTTGCTTGTAGTCATTTAACTCGTTAATAAGGACAACTTAAATCCAATGTTTTTGGTTCGTTATTTGTAATATAATATGTATATATTTTATAATTATATATTTCCTAAGTACTTGTGAAGACTATATGGTGTTGCATTTGTTAAATTGGTGCAGAATTCCTTATAATTCCTTTACTGTTTGAATTGCTTTCTCATTGACATCATTATACTATAATCAGGTGCTGATTTTCTCTCTGGGGATTTGGGTCTGACTCTTGAAGGTGTAACTTCAGATCAACTTGGTATTGCTCGAAAAGTAACCATAACAAGTAATTCAACAACCATTGTTGCTGACCCTTCTACTAAAGCTGAAATTCGGGCAAGAATTTTGCAGATAAAGAAGGATCTAGCTGAAACAGATAGTGCATATCTGTCAGGAAAGCTCTCTGAAAGAATTGCAAAACTTTCTGGTGGTGTGGCTGTAATTAAGGTCTGCAAATCTTGAAAATTATCATTAGATAAGCCTTGTCTCAAATTTTTTTTTCCACTGTTATTTTGAGGTCCAGCTATGCTTAATGGTGATTTGCTCTGTAATGGAACTTGACTTTGAAAATGTTTCATTATGAATTTCCATTCATCTAGAATTTGGAGGGGGGGAAAGAGGGAGATTGAAATACAGTTTTTGGAATTAATTTGATATTTTGGAATACTGGAATTTTTTTATCAGCTTGGTAAATGGCCTACAGTCTAAATAAAATCCTTCAGTTTTTGAGCCTTTTCAAAATTTAATACCTTGAGCTGCTTTATTATTATTTTTTTCTAATGATGGAGACCTACCAAACATGGATCCTTCGGGTGTGTGGCTGGCAGAGTAAACTCCAGATATGAGACCCTTCACCCCCAAGAACCACATATTGGGTAAGAGGAGGTATGCCTTTGGCATGGCTCAAATTAGAGACCTCTTGGGGACAGTCATTTATCCACATGGGCTTAATGTTGATATGTCCTAGTGTATCATGTTTTTTTTTTTGATTGGTAGTTAACAAAATAAATATTAATGCGTATCACATTTAAATAGCATTGTACTTTGTTTTAAAGAATAGATAACGTAAGAGGCAACATAGTATAAGTGATTTCATAGCAGAAAGTTGGTCAAGCTCTAGTTAATGATATTTTCTTGATCATAGGGGATTCAGAATTTATAGAAAGAATGATGTGAAATTTTAATGTGAACGTTTTAAGTTGAATATGCATTTTTTTATTAATCAAAATTGCTTTATCAAGTAACACCCTGGAACTTAGGTTGGAGCACACACTGAGATGGAACTTGAAGATCGTAAACTAAGAATTGAGGATGCAAAGAATGCCACATTTGCTGCCATGGACGAAGGTGTAGTACCTGGTGGTGGAGCCACCTTTGTACATCTCTCAGAACAAATTCCAATCATAAAGAAGTTCTTGGAAGATCCAGACGAGCAGATTGGTGCTGACATTGTGGGGATGGTATGGTGCTGTTTTCCTCTTTCCTTTTGCTGGCTTATATTTTCTTTAGTCTTTACATTCATGTCTACATAGTACAATAAAAGCTTAGTCCAAACTAACTGGAGGCAGATGTTCGTGGATCGTTTCTTGATTATGGTATGTTTTTGAACATGTTTTCTGTACATAATGGGTCAATGGTGTCTTCCATTAAATGTTTTATTTGGCCTTTTTTTTTCCCACTGTGGTGCCTTCAAATAGTAACACTGTCCTTAGCCTTATATGTGATCACAATAATCTGTTACAAATGATTTTAGGGCAACAAAACACATTATTCATGATTTAAGGTTTATGATGGTGCAAGTTTCATTGCACATAATGTGATACTAGTCGAACTGCCTATGTTAAATAGGTCTGGGTGTGAAGCACCTTTGTAGGTTATATGTAATCACAATAATCTGTTTCAAATGATTTTAGGGCAACAGAACACATTATTAATGATTTATGATTAATGATGGTGCAAGTTTCATTGCACATAATGTGATACTAGTTTAATTGCCTATGTTAAATAGGCCTGGGTGTGAAGCACCTTAGTAGTTGCTGAACTCATCTTATCCACATCTTAGGTCACAGAGACATAGTGAATTGTTATAGTTGCAATCTTGCTTGATGCAGGAGCAATGATCTAAAGTTAATGTGATAGTAATGTTAACAAGCTCTATAGCAGTTATACTTTACGAGTACTGTGGTGCAATAATGTTCACAAGGCTGTAGCAGTTTCTATGTAGGAGTACTATAGTGTGTTAGTGGACCTTTTATTTATTTATTTTGATACGCCACGCTGTTCCCAAACCATTTTTCTATTGAGACTAATATCTATACATGAATGCAAACACTTGCAAACTATATGCACTGGGTTAGTTCGGAGAATGCTGAACCCGAGATGTTTGGTTTTTAGCTATCGCAAGTTTCACTCCACGTATGTGATACAAGGGCAGCAAAACACATCATTCATGATTTGTATGGTGCAAGTTTCATCCTACCTATGTGATACTAGTTTAACAGTCTATATTACACGGGTACTTTTTGGTCAGTGTTTAGGTACAAGTCATCTTGTTCACAAATCGTAGGACATGATGTCATTGAATTCAATAACTACACCCTAGTGTACAAGGATGTGCTTATAAAGCATAGGTCTAACAGGAGTGCTACATTCATCTTGAAAAATCTATGCTGCTTAATTTAACAGTATTAACAAAGTATTCAATGGACATTCTTTATATGAGGGAATATGCTTTGCCTATTAGACAATGGGCATTCTTGTAATTTTCTGATATATTAAATATAAGAAAAAGGGTGCAAGAAGGAATGCGTGCTAATTCATTCCACATTTCCTCCCCTCTCTCCTTATTCTTATTCTTATTCTTATTATTATTATTATTATTTCATATTAAACCCTAAAAACTACAATAAATATATTTCAACATGGTATTAGAGGGTGTTTAGCATGGCTTTTGGGAGCCCAAAACGGAGGTCTCGGGCTGCAGAAAGTCCAGCCAACGATTTTGGAAGGGTTTGGTGGACCGTTTGCGGCCTAGAGATGGGACCCAAAACCAAGGTTCAAGCTTGCTGCTTTTAGATGCTTTGGAAGAGCCGGTCCCCAGCTATGATTTAGCACCATGCCCATGCCCCTTGACTTTGCATTATTTACAAAAAACCCAGTCCATGTGTCAGTTGTCCAAATCTCCTGCATCATCCATTTCTTTTGTGTTATCACTTTATCCAACCCAAATGTTGGCGGCACCATACTTCATATATATATATATATATTGGATATATACATATATACATGTTTATATATATATATTCTATTTATATTTATTTGATTTTTTAAATTTCTATAATATTTATATTATATATTTATAATATTTATTTTTATTATTTAAAATATTTATATAAAATATTTATTTTATTTATTTAATAAAATTTTATAACATTCTATCAAACAAAAAATAAACATTCTACCAAACAAAAACCAATACTAACTATAAAAGGCAAAATGAACTTTCATGCACTCAAAGTACTATTGAATAATTTTTACCAAATACTTATTAGCAATTCTGCCATCATAAGCAATTCTGCAACAAATACATCCAAACACCAAAAATTCATTTTGTAGAAGCAATTCTACATAATCCATTCTACTAGAATCAATTCTCTTAAGAGTATCAAGTAAGCCAAACGGACTCTTAAGAGTAGCGATTATGGCTCGGATCTTTGCAAGAACACAAGTAGACATCAGAGAAAAATGGGGTTCAACCGAGGTGTTGGTGTCATCATACGGATCATGATGTCAGCACATACAGGTTAAGAATACCATGGTTGGGATCGGCTTTTCAAGGGGAGTCTGGTGTTTTTTTTTTCCAGATTTTTTTTTTGGGTTTATATGATTGGATTTTTCATTTTTCAAATATTTTTCAGAAAAGGGGTATGTTTTCCCGATTTGTGCATTTTGTGTTTCCTGGTAGATTTTGATGCTTCCAATCACACTCCAGGGGTGCATTTAGGCTTGAGAAGGTTTGATTGATGCAACCCATGGCCATTTGGGTAGTTTTTTTGAAGAATAAAAGCTTCCTGATGTGGTCGACAGTCTACTAGACATGGTGCTATTATTCTCTTATGTGGTTAATTGTTATTGGAGTTTTCTTTGTGTCCTTTGTTGTTGTCTAGGTAGATTAGACTTTATTTAGTGCTGCCTTTGGTTTTTTAGGCTGTATTTCTTGCTGCAGAAATGTACTGCTTTAGTATTTGAGCCTTGCTTGGTGCTTCCTTGGTTGACTAGCTTTGATTACCATAACTTAGGGGTTGTTTGTTATACTTTGGGAGTTTTTTTATTTAAAAGGAGGCTTTTAAACCTGTTGCAGTAACATGTATGAAATTAGCCAAGTTTCTGGTAACTTTGGTAGTGGTGTCTTAGGTTAGTTTAATAATAAAAATGAAAACCCTACGCTACAAATTACAACGATTAAGCTTGATGGTACTACCATACTAGTTATCTTGTCTAGTCTTGCTTGACCCTATTGTTCATTAAGAGCAAAGAGAAGATGTCTTACCTTCATGGTATTGTTGTGGAACCTAGTGTCACAGATTTGTTGTTTGATAAATGGGATGCAGAGAACTTAATTGTTATGTTGTGGCTTCTTCATTCTATGTAGGTAATGGCTATTTGTTCTTGAAAACAACTAAAGAGATATGGGATTCTATGACTCAGACGTGTTCCCAGATGGATATTGCCGCTCAGATTTGTTATTTGAAGTGCATAATTCATGAACAAAAGCAAAGAGATATAACTCTGGCCATGTATTATAATACTCTGCGATGATTGTGGCAGAATTTAGATTAGTTATCAAGTGTTTTAGGTTAATTGTCTGGATTTTTTTCCATAAGTTTAAGAAAATGGTGGAACAAGAGCGCATTTTTGAGTTCATTGTGAAGTGTGTGAACTCGCAAAACATAATTGTGTTTCTTTTCCCCAAGTTTAAATAAAAGTACTTCACCTTTTGCTAATATTTATTTTGACGTGTGGGAGCCTTCTCGTGTTTCTAGTTTGTCTGGTTATTGATGCCTGTTACCTTTATTAATGATTGTTTATGTGTTACCTAGGTGTACTTGCTTCACAACAAAAGTGAGGTCTTCACTTGTTTTAAAAAAAGTTTATAATATGATTTCCACTCAATTTGGTGCTACAATGCTGTTAGTTTTGAGGGTGGTGAATACGTTAATGGTGCCTTTAATTTGTATTTGAATATGCATGACGTTGTTCATCAAACTACATGTGTTAGTACTTTACAACAAAATGAGATGGCTTAGTGCAAGAATCATCATTTTTTAGTCTTGTTCACTATGCATGTTCCAAAACCTATTGGCGATGCACTTCTTACAACAATTTATCTCATTAATTGGATGCTGTCTCGTTTTTTGTTCTTTAAATCTCCTCTTGAAGTTTTAGGAGTTTCCTCTTCTCTGTTCCCTACTACTTGTGTGTTTGGCTACTTTTTCTTTGTTCATATTTATGGTTTATTTCGAGGTAAACTTGACCCCGAGGCTTTAAAGTGTATTTTCCTAGGCTACTCTGCCACTCAAAATAGTTTTTGATGTTATCATCCTCTTACTTAGCATTGCCTTATCACTATGGATGTCACCTTTTTTTTTTTTTTCACTTTCCTTCCTATTTTTTATGGTTTGAAGACTACTCTTCTGGGGGGGGGGGGGGGGGGGGGGGCGCATGATAGTGAAGAGTTACCTTCTGATTCTCGTATTCCTCAACCTTGACCTTAGTTTCCTGTTGAGTTAAACAAGGAGAATCAAGGTGCAAGAATTAAACAAATGTTGACTCACTCGGGGAGAAAGAAAGGTGAGTCTGCTGCTCCTCCTTATGCTAACTGCTAGTTGGATTCTTCATATCCAAGTAATGCTTCCCAACTTCCTATAAAGAAATGTTGACTCACTCGGGGAGAAAGAAGGGTGAGTCTGCTGCTGCTCCTTATGCTAACTGCTAGTTGGATTCTTCTGATCCCAGTAATTCTTCCTAACTTCCTATAGCTCCTTTTACTTCTCTTGTTTTGGATTATACTAATCTTCCTACTGCAGCTCGTAAAGGAGTTCAACCTTGCACTTAACATCCTATTTCAAATTTCGTATCCTGTCAGTCACTGTCATGCTCTTATCGTGCTTTTGTTTCTTCGTTGTCTTCTATACCAATCCTTGGCAAATCCTAAGTGGAAGATAGCTATATTAGAAGAGAAAAGAACTCTCCAAAAGAATGATGTGGGACTTGGTGAATTGCTCTCATTGATAGCAAATTTGGGTGGTCTTTATAATAACTAGATGTGAAAAATGCTTTTCTTCATGGTGATTTGGAAAAGGAAGTGTATATGGATGTTCCTCTTAGTTTTTCATCTGTCTTTTGAACGGAAGGTTTGTAAGTTGAAGTCATCCTTTTATGTATTGAAACAATCTCTTAGAGTTTGGTTTGACAAATTTGATTAAGCTATGCAAAACTATGGATATAGTAGAGTTAGGTTGATCCATAGTTGTTGCGGGCGACCGCCTGGGCACCCATGACAAGAAAATTGCCTAAGCGATGCCTGCCTGAACCCAAATAGTTCCCAATTCCCCCGAATAGTAAATATTTGTTATTAGCCAAATTCCCTATTTTAATACATAATTAACTTTTTATTTCATTATTATAT
Source organism: Nyssa sinensis (assembly GCA_008638375.1). Classification (NCBI taxonomy): domain Eukaryota; kingdom Viridiplantae; phylum Streptophyta; class Magnoliopsida; order Cornales; family Nyssaceae; genus Nyssa; species Nyssa sinensis. The sequence continues at coordinate 9,939,541 of CM018033.1, forward strand.
TATTTTTGTTCTTCTATGTTTTGTCAAGAATTGAATAAATCCTTTAATCTACAAATAAATGAGATGAAATTAATTAAGAGATTGAAAATTTTCCAAACATTAATTGTTTCTACCTAAAACTCTTACATATATAAAATTCTATTTGATTTATTTGCATATGATATAATGTTTCTACTTTTTTTTTTTTTTTGCATTTTTGTTTGCTGGAAAAGTTACATTAGTAATACGTAGTCACTATTTTTATTTTGGGAATAAGAATGTGCTTTTTTTATTTATTTAATTTCATATAAATAAAATTGATTGTATTAAATTATGAATCAGAGCAATGATCAAATCACTTTTGTACAATGTCTTCTTCCTAGGCGTCGCCTATACATTAAGTTAGGTCCATCGCCTAGGGTCGCCTTGGCAATTTGACAACTATGGGTTGATCAATTATATTCATTAAGCATAGGTGAAGGAAGATTATTGTGCTTATAGTTTATGTAGATGATATTGTCTTAACCGAAGACGATGTTGAAGAGATGCAAGTTTTGAAGTCTTCTTTGGCATAGGAATTTATGATAAAGGATTTGAGAGGCTTAACATACCTTGAGATTGAGGTTGTTAAATAAAAAAAAAAAGATTTTTATTTCTCAACTAAAGTATGTTTTAAACTTATTGAAGGAGACATGAATACATGGCTGCAAGCCGTTTGATACTTCAATTGAGCCAAATCATAAACTTGGGGAGAGTACTGATGATACAGAAGTTGATACGGGCAGATTCTAGAGTCTTGTGGGCAAGTTGATTTACCCCTCACATACTCGACTAGATATTGCAATGTTGCCAGTGTGACGAGTCATTTATGCATTCTCCTTTAGCACCTCATTTAGAAGTAGTCTTTAGAATTCTTCGACATCTAAGGACTGCTCCTGGGAGAGGTCTCTTATTTTCCAAACATACTCGTTTGAGGTTGGAGTTATATACATATGCAGATTGAGCACTGTGAGTTATTGACAGATGATCCACTTCTTGATACTGTACTTATGTTGGAGGCCATCGAGTGATTTGGCATAAAAAGAAGTAGCTGGTTGTTTTGAGATCCAGTTCAACACTGAGTTAAGGGATATGGCACATGGGTTGTGTGAGCTTTTGTGGTTGAGAAGTAGCATTGTTGTAATTTTCTGATATATTTCATACAAGAGGGTGTAATGGCATGTTAACTCATTGCACCCTATTCTGGCAATCTCTCTCTTTTCTTCTTTATATTTCAACTTTGCCTTCCCTTAATATAAAGTATGTCCACAATATCCCATATTGATGTTCTTCATTCGTGTCTGGGCACATATCATACACCTACTATAAAATGTCCATGTAAATACCTGAATTTATTTGGCTTTCGGTGGTTGCTGCCTTAAAAAGGAAAATTCTCAAATAATTATAAGGAAGGCTTTATTAAGAAATGTGCATCCATATTATATTTATAGGTGAAACTAGAATGATCTTTCCAAAAAAAATTCATGTAGTTGAAGTTCATTTGTGTAAGAACACTGTTGGAAATTTTGAAATCTTGAGTTTAATGTCAAGAAGGAGAAAAGTTTGAGATTTTTTTTTATAAAATTTGAGACCACCTTGAACACATATTATTTACAACTTATAAATTTGACAATGATGAATTTCAGGCAATTCTTGCACCTGCAAAGTTGATTGCAACCAATGCAGGAGTTGATGGAGCTGTGGTTGTAGAGAAAATTCGGGCTTTTGATTGGCCAATTGGGTATAATGCAATGACAGGAAGATATGAAGACCTTGTTGATGTTGGAATCGTTGATCCTTGTCGGGTTTCAAGATGTGCACTTCAAAATGCAGTTTCTGTTGCTGGTATGGTCCTAACAACTCAAGCTGTTTTGGTAGAGAAAACAAGGAAGCCCAAGCCACCTGTTCCTAGTGTTCCTGGAATAACTCCTTAGAGAAAGGCGAGAGCAAATGGGAAAAATTAAAGTCCTACAAGAAAGCCAAGAAAAAGGAAGTAGACTGAGCTGTGGTTGTGCCATGGTTTGACACAGAAGTTTCAAAACTTGAGTCAGCTTGTTGTGGACTTTAAAGATGAAGATTGCAAACGTAACCCTCGAGCTGTCGAATAGCCAAACAAATTCAGGTATTCATTGGATTTCTGGATACTCTGAGAGAGGATGAAACGCCATTTCAGATGGAAAGAGTAGGTATTGTCGCCACTTCTCTTTTGTTGTCTCAATGGACATGAAAACTTTTATACAAAAATACCAAGGATTGGGGAAGATGTTCATTACCCAATGTTGCTTTGATGTTGATCCCCTCCCCAGTGGAAACATTTGTAATGGCAAAGAAAGATGAATGGTATTAACAAAATGGAGGGTATTTTAGAATTTACTACGTGTGACAGAATGGATTGGTGGCTTCATTACATACATGATCAGTGACAAGAAGGTTTCTGAAAACAAAATCAAATCTCATGTGTCAATAGGACATGCGACCAGGGGTCATGCTATGCCTTTGGAGTAGAACCGAAAGCTGTGTCAAGCTGGCGGAGTACCACACGATTGCGCGCGCACATACAAACAAACACCCCAGTAGTAGAATCAACTTTTTGAATTGGAAGGCATCCATATATATATGTGTGTGTGTATATATATATATATATATATATATATATATATATTCATTATCCTCTTTGGTATGCACATTACAATCTATATCTCCTCGTATAGATATCACATCCCATCACAACCCATCCTCTTTAGCTGTTGTTAACTTGCAAGCAATTCAAATCATATACACATCAAACTTAACTTGACGTTGAGGTTGAGGTTGCATTGGCAGCAATCATTCTTAATTTAGCACTACCGGGTGTAGGGTTCTAACTTGGTATTTTCTTCATTGAACCATACATGATTCATACTAACAACGTCCATCCATATGCAGCTTCGAAATTGGAACTCTCTTTCCTTTAATGACTCATCTACGGTTATGTGCCAATTTCAATGTGTTTAAGTCATGGCATAATGGTATTTGAAGAGCACATTATCACGTGATTTTTCAGTCTTATTGGAGAATACCGGTAGTGATAATAGAAGAGTACATTGTCACGTCATTTTTTTGTCCTATTGGAGAATGCCGATAGTGATATTAGAAGAATACATTGTCACGTCATTTTTTTGTCTTATTAGAGAATGCCGGTGCGGTGGAATCTTTTAGTAACGTTTCATAAAATTGGAATTGTAATTTTTAATTCAAACCTAATTGCTTTCTAGTATGTAATTATGATTCTTAAAACTTAAAACTTATTTTTTCATATGAAATTAATATTATACAACCCTTTTTCAATCAATAAAGTTAAAAATCGCAAATTTTAACTCATACCCATTGTTTTTATTTTAAATTTAAAATCGTAATTTCAAACTCAAAATTTTATTTACCTCACAAAATTGAGGAACATTTTTAAATGATAAAATTAAATCAAAACCCAATTTTCACCTAAAATTAAGAAACTACGTTTAAAATTTAGATCATAAAAAAGAATGGATAAGCTGGTGAAAATCAAGATAGACATCATATTACCTATTTTCCAATCAAATTCCAAAAACAATCATTTTTTTAAAAGTCTACCTCTATTTTACGTCTTGTATAATTGAGGTGTGATAAATTAACTGGGCACATTTTTTTTTTTTTTTGTATTCCATAAAATACATTTCACCTAACAAAGTTTTAAAATTCAATTGAACTTCAATATAATTTGAAAAAGTCAATATGACATCACGTAGTTTGATTATCCAATTTAGGAATGTTTAGGGGTACTAAAATACTTTCTCCTAGCATAATCAAGCCTATGAATCAAATTTTTGGTGAAGTAGATTATTTTAGAGTTACTACATTTAAATAGCCTTTCAAATTTAATTTTTTTAGAAAGTACAACTTTCTTATAAATTATTTTTTATTATTGTATCATTATTTTACAAATTCACACGAGTCTCAATAACAATCCAACAAAATGCTACGATTACATAATAAAGCTAAATTTAAAGCTAGAAGGAAAAAAATAAGTACACATTCCCCGCGTGAGTACTACCATGAGTTACCAATTAGTATTTTAGATGAGCTAACACAAGTTTGAACAAATGTTAAGTGACGGCTTCTTAAAAGGCTCAAGGTTAAGATTCAGGTTCAAGTAATGCAAGTACTCATTTTCAACACAAATAATGTGAATTCAATTCCTTGTCGAAGGTTGGGACGCAACATCATGTATTGAAACTACTTGTTCAAGCAATGGACTCCCTATTTCACATATATAAGCTCTCCTTCCTTATCCTTCCCTTTCCTTTCTTTCCAATTCCTTCCATCCAAACATAGTGTAAAAAAACGGCTGCCTTCCACCTTTCATTTACTCTTACCCTTTTTGTTTTCTTTCTAAGATTCTAGTTCATGTGACGGTTTTTTTTGTGAAAGTTGATGATAATTCTTTTTTTATTGAATGATCAATACAGTACGAATCAAGTCTCAATTCTATGAGTTTTCAAGAATTTGCTAAATGTTAAAAAAAGAAACTAATGGAAAATCATTCACCAACTTCTTGTGATCAGCAAGAAATAGATGAGTAATATAGTAGTTTCTCATCCAGAATAAACAATAAATCCCTTCAGATGGGCGAAATTCATCATCTGAATCCAAAAGCATAAAAAACAACTACCAGTGGTTTGTGTTTGTTTATGGACTAGTTAGAAATCGAAGCCAAAAGCAAGAAAATATTTTTGATGTTACCAATTTCTAATCAGAATGCTGCTTCTCTCTAATTTCCTGACAAGAATACGAAGTCAGAGGGCTACCAGGAAAGCTATGGTAGTAACTGCTCCGATGATGAAGTCAGAAAGAAATAAAGACAGTAATTGAAGAGAACGATTGATCATGAATTGGAAGCTTACCTTGTAGCTTTATTTATAAACCGTAGATCTCCGAGGTTGAGTAGGATTAGGAGCCATAAAAATAGAGATTTGATAATATTCATAGATAGTAGTTATTATATCAAACTTTGTTTCCTTTTCGTGAGGTCGGTAGTCCATGGAAGGAGGTGACCACTTCGAAACCCTTCACTTGTATTTTGTGGTTCGTAGATTGGGAAAGACCTTTGCATACCCAGTCCTCGTACTCCATAGCACTCCAGGGACACGTGTCATATTCTGAGGCCCCTATCAAATTATGGCATATTTTGAAAGTTGGCATACCTGATTTCTATTAGGATTACAACTTTAGATCCAGAAGCAAGTGAGAATGGTGTTTGTAGTTGGGACCCTCTTTGTTGTTCGATAGGCCCAAAGTACTCTAGGGAGTTCTTCAACTCATCTTCTTTTGGCTTATTCTAGTATCTTCTTTATGGACTCTAAGACGATTCTTGTAACATCCCGACCTAATTAAGTGAAGTAATTAACTATAATGATGATTATCATAAGTTAATTTGCTTATTAACCAAGACTAGTAGCCCCTAAATATGGAAGCAAAAGTATAATGAGAACAACTAATTCTAAAATTGGAGATGACCAATTTTGAGAATGCAAATTAATTCCAAGGGTCATAAATTGACAACGAGTTACGATTAGTGTTAATAAAAAATTAACACACGAGTAACTATGGAAAATTAGTGCACAAAGTGCACTTGACCAAGATTAGCGCGATACATGAACCAAGCGAATATAATAAAGATTTTTACAATGATAATAATAGACTTTTGGCATAATTTAAACACGATAAAACCAAGACAAGACTTGTAATGCATGGATGAAGCATACAAAGATTAAAAGTCTTGCGGGAATTCCAAGAGACTTTTATGATAATTAAAATACAATTTTGGGAATTCAAGAAATGCAACAAAAATGCCATACAATGCATAAAAAGAGAAAAGAATAGGAAAAAGGGGGCAAAATGCTCCCAACAAGACTTGAATGTTGCACCTTGTGCAAGGTAATGATAAGTCTTTAAAAAAATTACCAGCTGGGCTACAAGAATTTTTATGCTATATATCCCACAAGAAATGTATATAACCCATATAAATCTACAAGTCTGCATGCTCAAAAGCTGAAGTGTCAACACCTCATTGGACCACCATTTCCTTCAATAAGAATTCATGCACAAATCTGATATATATATATATATATATGTAATGTGTGTGCTGTGCATGTGTTAAAGAAAAACCAGAGCTCTGTGTGTGTACGACTAAGAGAGAGAGAAGAAGAAGAAGAAGGAAGAGAAGAAGGAAGAGGGAAGAAAACTTACATGCATGGCTATATAGAGCTTGGAGGAGTCTAAAATTAGAGTTGAAAGAAGGACACCACCATACACTAGAGGCGAAGCTCAAACTAAAACTTTTTCTCTTTATGATTTCAAAAAGGAAACCTTACTATTAGCTTCTGCTTTGAAGATTAAAATGCATGCATGTATCTAATATTGAAAGAGGGAAGAAAATAGAAGAGAAATGGAGAAGTTTGAACTTGGAAAACAATAAAATTCATAAAACCCGAAATTAGGGAAGTTCAAGATTTACCCTAGCTTGATTTAAGCTTTAAAATAAATGCATAGCTCAAAAGAGCATTAAATTTGGAACGTACTGCAATTTGTAACATTGAAAATGGTTAAGAAACCATGTAGTTGTAGCGAGTTAAAGTGAGGAGGAAGAAAATTTAAACCTAGAATGGAGCTTGTTTTGTTGTGTTTTAGGAACGAGAAAACACTCCCCACAGTCCCAGAAACTCATAGGAAAAAAATGGAACCAAAATAGTGGGTAAAACCCTTTAAAATAGAAAATACGTACCTTGTCAAAAAACGGTGGCTCGCTGGAGCAGCCACTGTAACCTCTTATTTCGACGGCCTAACTTGTGTAAAATCAAAATATAATTTTAGATATTGATATACCACAAACAGACGCACCAATCACCTTGAGACACGTGTGCTTATAGAACCGATAAACTCGGTTATACAGAGCAGGCGTAACCTCTATGGCATTCTCATACACATATCCTACAGAACCGATAAACTCGGTCATACAGAGCAGGCATAGCCTCCACGGCATTCTCATACACATATTCTACAGACCTTATGCTCTGGGCAACATTCACTCAGTATTCCGTATGGTTCTGATCTTGTTGCTTCTTTAACGACTGCCGAGCAGGGAATAAGGAAACAATCTTCCACACGAAAACAGTCTTTAACAAGGAAACTACTATCTATGATTATCTCTATCTACAGTGCAATACTCCACAAGGTAATTGCAATCTCCGATGATCAAATCCCTATGTTCACGGCTCCGAATCCTAATCAACTTAGGAAGGCCACAGTCTATAAATTAAACCCTACAGGTACGCTTTATTTTCATGCTCATTCTTTGGCTTTCAATACAGTCTTTCAATTCAGTTTACTTACTTAAGCATTAGAGCGGCTACCGCCGGAGCCAATCCGGTGGCCCTCTGATCCCCTTTTGAGTGTTTTACAGATCTTGGAGCCCAGATTTATTGCGAGCCGAAAAGTGTAGCATCAGTTTGGCGCCGTCTGTGGGAAACAACTAATCTCCAAGTGCTCTATTCACAAACTAATCTTTTTCCTCATCGGGAAACCATGGCCCCAAATCTCCGACAGAGACAGAACGCTCAAAACCCACAAAGCTCTCAATGTCGACCGCCTGTTCCACGAGCAAGAGGGCCGACGGTTGATCCCATGTGACAAGAGATTGAATCAATCAAACGGCACAACGAACTGGTATAGGAACAACTACTTGCCATATCTAGAACTCTGACAATGCTCACACAGAATCAAGGGACGAGTCCTCCTAACCCGTCGGTCAATGTTGCTGAAAGAACGCAACCCCATATAACCACTGAGAATGAAGCGCCCCATAAGCAGGCTCCAAATAACCAGCCTAGGCACCTCTAGGGTGTTGCTCACGTTGGTAGAGATCCACAGCCGTTAGCAGCCCCAGACTGGGGAACATCAGCCTTCATCCCTGATGTCCACTACCGAAGCATTACTAGAGCCCCGACTCCGGGGGCTTCGGGATCACATCCGGCACCGTAGGAGCCTCATCCCCAAGCAAGCACCAATCCCGCCAGCTCGGAACCCTCCTCTATCCAAGGGACGTGCTCAGCCCGACTACCTTGAAGCCGAGGCTGTGAGGCAAGGTTCACAAGAGGTCTTGTTCAGAGACCCACGGAGGGTCGAAGAAATTGCCGAATCTATGGACCGAACAATAGCTTTGAGAGGTGCCCAGAACCCTCCAGAGCAAGACGAGTTAGCCAGGCTGCTCGGAAGACTTACCACCTCATTTACTCCTGCCATCATGTCAGAAGAAAGGCCCAGGAAGTTCATGGTGCCAAAATTCACTCTGTACGATGGGACTGGAGACCCAGGAGATCATCTCTCGCACTACCAGCATACGATGGCCCTTCACGGGGCCTCTGATGCTTTTATGTGCCGAACTTTCATTACCAGCTTGAAGGGAATTGCTCTGAAATGGTTCCACCACCTCCCTCCGAACTCAATTACCGGCTTCTATGAGCTTTGTAGGCAATTTCTGGACAGATTTATGACCAATAGAAGGCTCAGAAGGGGACTAGAATTCCTGTTAAATGTCATGCAGACTAAGGAGGAGTCCTTTAGAGCCTACATTGCGCGCTTTAATGCTGAACTCACAGAGATCACCAACTGCAGCCCAAGATTCCTTGTAGCTGCCTTAACTGCTGGACTTGCTCACGGTGGCTTCAGAGATTCCTTGACCAAAAGCCCTCTTGCTGACATAGCGGCATTAATGGACCGGGCCAGGAAGTACATCAACTTGGAAGAAGCCAACCGTACATCCCAGAAGGGCAAAGAACAGAACCAGAGGGATAATTCGAAGAGGGAGGATCACAAGAAGGAGGACCACAGAAGAGACCCTAGCAAGAAGAGAGCCAGGAGTCCAGAAAAGAGAACGGCACCCAAGGCTGTTTACAATTCCAGACCAAGGGAGTTCACTAATTTTACCCCTCTGAACACTACACCGAATCAGGTATTTCGGCAGATCCGAGATCGGGAAAACTTGAGATGGCCAGAACTTATCAAAGGAGATCCCAGCCTTCGGGACACAGGTAAATATTGTAATTTCCACAAAGATCGTGGGCATACGACTAACTCATGCAGGTCCCTTAGATATGAGATTGAGCAACTCATAAAGAAAGGACGTCTCCGGGAGTTCCTTAAGCAGGACGGGAGGCAAAATCCCCACAAAGACAAGCCTCAGTAGCGGATGGAGCAGAGGCTTGAGCAAAGACAAGAGCAGAGGGAAGTTCGAAATGAACCTCAAAGGCAGAACAACCATGTCATTTATGTCCTCCATGCAGACTCCCCTACTACAGGAATGTCCAACAGGATAAGGAAGAGGTACGCTCGGGAGGCCAAGGCTGCCCTAGACATATTGCAGATCTCCAACGTCGAAAAAAGGCTCAAACCAGCACCGGAGATCCAATTCACAGAACAGGATCTAGCAGGGGTGCACTGCCCTCATAGTGATGCCCTCGTCATCACTCTCAAGATTGCCAACTTCTAGATCAAAAGAGTTCTGGTTGACACTGGCAGCTCCGTCAATATACTATTCCCTGAGCCACTCAAATAGATGGGGATGGACCACAATAGCATCAAGCCTACCACTGCCGTAATGGCAGCGTTTGATGGTAATCTCAGTACCCCATTAGGAATGATCGACCTACCTACGACAGTAGGGGAAGGAGAAGGGAAGAAAACCACCATCTCAGAGTACATGGTGTTGAATATGAAATCTCCCTACAATGTCATAATTGGGAGACCATGGTTGCACCAGATAGGGGCGGTTACCTCGACCCTCCATCAATGTCTGAAGTATGTTCACAATTAGAATGTTTATTCTGTCAGAGGCTGTCAGCCAACTTCTCGAGAGTGCCATGCCATTGCACTCAAGGAAAAGACTGCCAAATAGCAATTATAGTACACTCGGGACTGTGCAGATCAAATTCTTCCCACACTCCCGAGGAGCAAAGTTGCCCTTCCAGAATTGAAGAACCCCTAAGTCCAAGGGGACGTGACAGCAGGGCCAAACCCATTAGCGAGCCTATCAAAGTATTGGTCAGTTCAGAATCAGAAGGGCACTATTTGTACATTGGTCCAGACCTGACACGCGCTGAGCAAGAGAAAATAATCAAGTTTCTAAAAGACAATCTCTCTATGTTTGCCTGGGAGACCAAAGACATGGAAGGTATAGATCCAAACCTGATAACTCACAAACTAATGGTGGATCCAGATCACCCACCAGTGAGACAGAAAAGAAGGCCGCTGGCCCCAGAACGGCATCAAGTCATAAACGAGGAAGTCCAAAGGCTGCTTGAAGCCAAAATGATACGTGAAGTGTTCTACCCCGAGTGGCTAGCCAACACCGTCCTGGTCAAGAAGAAAAATGGCAAGTGGAGGGTCTGCGTTGATTATACAGACCTCAATAAGGCGTGCCCCAAAGACAGCTTTCCACTGCCAAGGATAGACCAACTGGTTGACGCTACTGCAGGGCACGAACTCATGAGTTTTATGGATGCCTATTCTGGGTATAACCAAATTCAGATGTACCCTCCAGATTAGGAGAAGACAGCCTTCATAACCGAACGAGGTCTCTACTGTTACAGAGTAATGCCTTTCGGTTTGAAGAATGTTGGAGCCATATACCAGCGGTCGGTTAACAAGATGTTCAGCCCGCTGCTCGGCAATACCATGGAGGTATACATTGATGATATGCTGGTCAAAAGTTTGCAGAAAGGTAGTCACCTCCAGCACTTAGCCCAGACCTTCGATATCCTAAAACAGCACAAGGTGAAGCTCAATCCCTCGAAATATACCTTCAGGGTGACGAAGGAGAAATTCTTGGGATACATTGTCTCTTAGAGGGGTATCGAAGCAGACCCCACTCAGATCCAAGCTCTGATTGGACTGAAGTCACCGAAAACCAGAAAAGACATTCAGGCGCTGAATGGCAGAATCGCAGCACTAAGCAGATTTATCTCCAAATCCACTGATCGCTGCTTACCCTTCTTCAAAGCTTTAAAGGGCAACAAAGCTTTACAGTGGACGGAAGAATGTGAGAAAGCTTTTCAAGAGCTAAAAGAGTATCTTGCCTCTCCAGAGCTTCTGTCAAAACCAGTACAGGGGGAAAAGCTACTCCTGTACCCTAGCAGTATCTGAAAACGCGGTCAGCTCCGCATTAGTCAGACAGGACTGGGGAGTACAGAGGCCCATATTCTACGTTAGTAGGGCACTACTCGACACAGAAAAGAGATACCCAGAGGTTGAGAAGCTAGCCTTTGCCTTGGTAATATCAGCTCGGAAGCTTTGACCTTATTTCCAAGCTCATCCAATTGAAATCCCAACCGCCTATCTTCTGAAGTCAATATTAAGGAAGCCTGAGGTATCAGGAAAGATTAGTGAAGTGGTCTGTGGAGCTAGGGGAATTTGACATATCATAGGTGCCACGAAACTCCATCAAAGGGCAAGCCTTGGCTGATTTCGTTGCCGAGTTCACCCCAGCACTTCAAGACAAGGCACAGTTCGTTGAAACTTCAGGAACCTGGCTGCTCTATATTGACGGGTCGTCAACCGATCAGGGCTCAGGAGTGGGCCTGGTATTACAGTCCCCTGATGGGCTCTTGTTAGAAAAAACAGTTAGCTTGGGATTCAAAGCTTCTAACAATGAAGCAGAATATGAAGCCCTAATCTTAGGCATGAAGTTGGCTCTGGAATGCGAGGTTCAAAACCTTTAAGTCTTCTCAGATTCCCAACTGGTGGTAAGCCAAGTCCTGGGAGAATTCTCCATTAAAGATGATAGGATGCTTCGGTACTCTGAACTGGTGAACTACTTTAAGCACTCTTTCCAGATGTTCACTATCCAGAAAATAGAAAGAAGCTAGAACTGCAGGGCAGATGCTTTGGCAAACATGGCATCCCACCTAAAGTCAGAAGGGAACTCCATAGTAAAAATTTCCTACCAGCCAAGACCCAGCACTGAGGAAGCCCAAGTTGCCCAAATTGCTGAACAGCCCTAGAACTGGATGACCCCAATCCTCCAGTACCTAGAATCCGGGCTCCTCCTAGAAGACAAAAACAAAGTAATGGAGAATCTGAATCAGAGCGGCTCGGTACCTGATCCTGAACAACAAGCTTTATAGAAGGTCTTATTCTCAACCCCTGTTAAAATGCTTGGCTCCAGAAGAATCACAATATGTCCTGGCTGAAATACACGAGGGTATTTGCAGGAATCACAATGGGGGCAGAACGATAGCTCACCGAGCTCTAACTCAAGGCTACTACTGGCCTAGCATGCTAAGGCAGGTTAAGGAGTACGTCCAGAAGTGCGACAAATGCCAAAGGTTTGCCCCATATCAACACCATCTCATCACGAGCTCATCCCAATCACTAGTCCTTGGCCCTTTGCTCAGTGGGGGATGGACATCGTGGGTCCATTAGCCAAGGCCCCACCAAACAGGAAGTATCTTTTGGTAGCCATTGACTACTTCTCTAAATGGGCCGAAGCTGAACCTCTAACACACATCACAGAGAAGGAAGTTGAAAACTTCACCTGGAAGAACATTGTTTGTAGGTTCGGTATACCACGTAGTGATCATCTCTGACAATGGGACGCAGTTCACTGGTAAAGGCTTCAAGAGATTTTGTGAAAATCTCAACATTAGGCAACATTTTGCCTTTCCAGGCCATCCTACAAGCAAATGGGCAAGCAGAGGTCACCAACTGAACGATCCTTGATGGATTAAAGAAAAGGTTGGAGCAAGCCAAAGGAAAATGGGCAGAGGAACTCCCTAGGGTTCTTTGGGCCTACAGAACAACCAGAAGAACTCCCACCTCTGAAACTCCCTTCTCACTGGCCTATGGTACAGAAGCAGGTAATCCCGGTTGAGATCGGTATGCCAACTTTAAGGACTGAAAGCCTTTGAACAAGAATCCAATGATCAGCAGCTGACAGAAAATTTGGATTTACTTGAAGAAAAAAGAGATCAAGCCAGCATCAGGATGGAAGCCTATCAGTAGAGAATGGTCAACAAATCCAAGGTGGGGCTCAAGACGGTCAGCTTTCAAGTTGGAGACTTTGTCTTAAGGAGAGCTTTTCCGAACACCAAGGATCCCACCATGGGAAAGTTGTCACCCAACTAGGGAAGGCCCTTACAGAGTGACAAAGGTTGTTAGGCCTATCCACCTACTGGCTGGAGGACATGACTGGGAAGCCTATTCCTAGGCCTTGGAATATAGAGCATTTACGGAAGTATTATCAATAAAGATGTTTCTTTCTTTTTAATACCTCCATAAAATGTTCATCTCTAAATGCACAAGCCTTAGTGCTTGGTCCATCTTTTAATGCACAGGCCTCCTAGAGCCTGGTCCATCTACAATGCACAGACCTCTAGAGCCTGGTCCATCTACAATGCACAAGCCTTAGTGCCTGGTCCATCTTTAATGCACAAGCCTTAGTGCTTGGTCCATCTTTTAATACACAGGCCTCTAGAGCCTGGTCCATCTATAATGCACAAGCCGTAGTGCTTGGTCCATCTCTTAATGCACAAGCCCTAGTGCTTGGTCTATCTTTTAATGCACAGGCCTCTAGAGCCTGGTCCATCCTTAATGCATAGGCCTTCAGAGCTTGGTCCATCTATAATGCACAGGCCTTCCGAGCCTGGTCCATTCTCTTATGAACAGGCATTCCGAGCCTAGTCCATCTATGATGCACAGGTCTTCCGAGCCTGGTCCATCTTCAATATACAGATTCTATGATCCAGTTCATCCAAAGACAGAAGTTCCAAACATTTTCAACTAAAGTCCGACTACTATTTACACAAGTTTCCTATTCGGAATACCTTAGAGTTGATACTTAGATTATTTGGCTTATGTACCAACAAGCAACGAATACCACGGTACCGAGCAAGCTTAAAGTACCTTGGCTCAAGGCTTCAAGTTTTATGTAAGTTTCTTTGATCTACTCTTAGAACATACAGAAGAGTTATTCATCAGAAGTGCACGAGAAGGTGTTTTAACTCCTAAAAGAACACGTCCAAACACAAAAACATCAGATTTGAGAAGAAGGAACTTAATTTTATTGATGATTCAGAAAATTTACATCAGTACAAGAAGACTGGAAATAAAACAAGTACACTGAAGCTACAACAAAGACATCACTACGTTTTACAGAAGCTACAACAAAGACATCACTGCGTTTTTGCAACATCATGGCTTTCTTCCTCAAATGAGAAAGGGACACAAGTTCCAAACCTCTATTACTGCCGTCGCTGGCTCCATTTGAAAGGAAGGAACCCTGAACCCCAATCTGCATCAAGAAGCACCCAGGCCATTTCATCATCACTGTCATTGATCTCAATACCAACAGATGATGAGGGCTCTGGGTCTCAAGAGACCTTCATTTTCCACCTTTGTTTCCCTCAAATTCGGCATGACACCCCAGTCGGCTTGAGCAAGGGTCTCTACCAAGACACAAAGGGAAGGAGGCATCCCACCTTCGTCTTTATCACCAATGCTCCAAGCCTCGGTTGAATCAAGGAGGGTCCATCTCCAATCGGAGAAATCTCGACCGGATGCTAAGATGGACAAGAAGATCTTCGCCTCCTCTAATCCTTCCTTGGAGACTGAATCAAGGGGAAGGTTAACTCTCGGCCATAGTTTAATCATTCCCAACTCGGACTAAAAATCGTCGATCATCTCCGGGCGAACGGCAAGCCTCTAAAAGACATCCAAATTCCCTCCGACAGGGGAACAGTCTGAGAGCAAAGGTAAAGAGATGGGGTGCAACCGTATGCTCCTCTCTCATATATATAGACCCTCGAAGCCCAAAAGTCACCCAGTTGAACCGTCGCAATGGTTAAATAAAGGGTTGGCCTCGAAAACCAAAAGACAGTTGTATAAATGAATGATGTATAAAACCGTCCTTTCAGATACTTAGAAGAAGGAATGCAAGGTTTCTCCAAGTATACTGTACTGGTCAAGCAAACAGAGTCCGATCCACCTTAACACAAAGGCCCTCGGTCCAACATACAGACCTTTCAGTCTTGGCCATTCCGTTGATCATTGACAGACCACGTGTATGACAAAAGACCATCAGTTCGGATGTATCTCAGTCCTGGTCTGAATAACTTAAGAGGCAGAAGACTCAATCATCAGAGTGACAGACATGAGACACCAAATTTCTACTACAAAACTTGGGTTCAGAACGAACTGCCTCGGAATTCTTCAGAATTTACTCCCAATGTATGTGACACAAGATCAATATCGGATCTCTACATGTCTGATTGAAATTGCCTTCCTATCTTATCCAAAGAGGGAGAAGCAATCAGAACTAGTCTATAGTCATTGTCTTATAGCAAATACAGCTCGGAAGACAACTGCCAACCGTTAAAAAGCTGGTCTGGAGGGCTCTGGAACAGCCTCACTTGTAGCAATTTCTTACATCAACCATAAATTCAAAGACCAATATGCTGCGCAGCAGTGCAACGCTAATACTACATGGGTCAAGCAAACACAAAAGAAATGGGATGAAGACATTTGAGAAAGAAAACACTGTTTCATTCAACAAAATAGCCTGTTACACTGGAGGTTCAAAAAAAAAAAAAAAAAAGCACTAAATATACATATATCCTAAGCCTGATCAGTAGAAGCAGGCTCAACAGTCGGGGAAGGATCGGCAGGAGCAGCATTAACCATCTCGCTCGGGATGGCAACTTCAGTTGGATCGGCAAGAGGAACGTCGATCACCTCACTCGGAACGACAACCTCGGGAGGGGTAACCCTTGGAGGCACAATCAAGGATATGTCAAAATCAGGAAATTTAGCAAGGAACCTAGATCGGAAGTTGTTGAAGCCAAACATGATCAGGGTGTTGGCCATTCCTTCCAGTTCCATCTTCATCTCCGTCTCGTTCTCTAGCTTGGCTTGCTCCATTGCATCCTCAAGCTTTTGATTATAATGGTACCGCATGCCGTCCATCTCCCTCTGAAGCCTCTTTGCCTGCTGAACAGCAAGGTTCTTCTCTGACTCCATGACGGCCAGAGAATTCTGGGACTCCTTCAGCCTCTCCGCAGATTTGTGAGCCTCAGACTTAGCAGTACCGAGCTGAAGCCTGACCTCGTCCAACTCAGCCTGAAGCTTGTCAACCTCCTCTGAAGGGGGAGAGACCTCCGTCAGAGCAGAAAGGGTGTGCAGGGTTTGTAGTGTACAGAGCAAAAAAGTTCAGTACCCAACCAAAAACAATTGGAAAAAGGGAAAAGAAATAGAGACCCAAAGAAATTACCTTAACCTGAAGAGAAGCCAGATCAGCAAGAAGCTTCTTCAACTTCTGGGGCCTAAGTTTGATTGAGCCTTTGGCCCAAAAGTCCCTCAGAACCTTTTTGGCCACCTGATTGACAGCACCAGGGGCCACTGAGGATGACGTCCCCTTGCCTGCTTGTTTGGATGGGGCTGGGGGGACCACAGAAATAGGGGCAGGTGCCTCTTTCTCACCCTCAGCGGGTTTAGGAGAGATCGAAAGTAACCTCCGCCTTTTTGTTTGGAGGGGAGGGTCTACTGGGGAAGAAGCCTCCCCCAATGCCGCAGATGAAGATGGCTCGGTCTCCCACCTTTCCATTAGATCTTTTGTCAGCTCCTCAACACTTCCCCTAGCAGCCATCAACTTATCATGATTAACAATGGAGGAATGGTCTCGATTGCTGGGCTGTAAGAGCTTCTTGTATTGCTCCTAAAGCGCGGGAGAAAAGCTCGACCTCTTCCACACACTCCTAACTGCACAAAAGATACAAAGTTAATCAGGTCGGCAATTAATACACGAAACAAAAACAAAGCAGCCACGGAAAAATTGGGTCTCACCCTTTTTGCCCAGTGGTTCGAGGGAATGTTGAAAGTTGATCTTGGATGTCCTCATATTCCTATCCTCCTTTTATGAAGAAATACCACTTCTTCCAGGTCTTGTTATAGGAGGGCACGGAAGTAAGGGGTCTGAACCCACTATCGAAAGACATAATAGAGGCCTTCCGCCCTCATGTAGTTTAGATCCATATTACTACGGATCAGGTTAAGAGACACGTCAACATTATTCATATGCCCCAACACTATGAAACTTAACAAATGTCTCCAACTATTAAGATTAAGGTCTGCAAGGCAAAGGTTGAACCAACAGAAGAATTATTTCACAAGGTCGGGAAGGGGGAGTGTCAGTCCCATTTCAAACCAAGCCAAATGGCACAGATTTCCCCCGCTCTAACATCGTGTGGGCGATCCAGAGGATCCAGGACCCTAAAAGTAACGTTTGAGGGGAGATTGAATTTCTCCCACAATTCTACTAACATACTCTCAGTAATTGCACTCTCACCCTCCTCTCTATGGCCAGATCGACCAGAGGTCTCACCAGCCCTATTTGGGGGCTCCTCGAATGCGTCAATTATCCTAACCTCCGGACTGGAGGGGGGCTCTACCAATCTATTTTCAGCATCATTAATGGAAGGAAGATTCACGAGTTGAAGTTGAGAAATGGTCCTAGAAGAATTGCCTGAACCAGAAGGTGACCTACGGCCAGACATGGCAGACAAAGGAAAGTAACGAAGCAGATGAAAGGGAATGTAAAAGGGGCTAAAAATCAAACCTGAAATCAAGAAAGACTATGAACACCGGATATCCTTCGACCTTCAAAATACTTCAACTGGCGGTGGCAGTCTCTGATACTGTAGAAGCAAGTGCAGAAGAAAGGCATAAAAGTCCTTTCCCCCTCTTTATATACACATTCGAAATATGAGCCCCCCCAAGCCGATTCGACACGATGGTTAGGGTAATGATGGCCTCTTAAGTATCGGCTGCGCAATAAATGATCCATTAAACCGACATCTCAGAAAATGGAGAAACAAAACGTGCGACTCTTCATAAAGCCCATAACCCTAGTTACGCCCTAGCTCCTAACTAGGGCTCGAGGGGGGGAATAGCTGATATACCACAAACAGACGCACCAATCACCTTGAGACACGTGTGCTTACAGAACCGATAAACTCGGTCATACAGAGCAAGCGTAGCCTCCACGGCATTCTCATACACATATCCTATAGAACCGATAAACTCGGTCATACAGAGCAAGCGTAGCCTCCACGGACATTTTCATACACATATCCTATAAAACCGATAGACTCGGTCATACAGAGCAGGCATAGCCTCCACGGCATTCTCATACACATATCCTACAGACCTTATGCTCTGGGCAACATTCACTCAGTATTCCGTATGGTTCTGACCTTGCTGTTTCCTTAACGACTGCCGAGCAGGGAATAAGAAAACAGTCTTCAACAAGGAAACGACTATCTATGATTATCTCTATCTACGGTGCAATACTCCACAAGGTAACTGCAATCTCCGATGATCAAATCCCTATATTCAATGCTCCGAATCCTAATCAACTTAGGAAGGCCACAGTCTATAAATTAAACCCTACAGGTACACTTTATTTTCATGCTCATTCTTTGGCTTTCAATACAGTCTTTCAATTCAGTTTACTTACTTAAGCATCGGAGCAGCTACCGCCGGAAGCCAATCCGGTGGCCCTCTGATCCCTTTTTGAGTGTTCTATAGGTCTTGGAGCCCAGATTTATTGCGAGCCGAAAAGTGTAGCATCAGATATGGAATCCTTATTGAAAATAGATTCGAACCCCATCGGATTTGTCATCGAAAGTGGTCGTCGATAGTTGCCGGTGCCAGAAAGGTTGACCGGAACCCTCGCTAGAGACTTGGGGAAGAAGACTGTTCACGGGTTGGGTCATGGGCTGGATCTTGGGTTGGGTCCTTGACCTACTGTTTAAATGGGTTTGGTTTTAAATTAAAATGTCATTGTTTTGCCAAAGGATTAAAAATAAAAATAAAAATAGGGCTAACGTCATGATGACGTCAGCATGATGCAACAGACTAGACTGAATTGATTGGTTCTTAACTATTTTAGACCGGTTCACTTGAAACCTAACTAAACCAATTGGTTTTATTTAAATAGTTTTTAGAAATTATGTTTTGGCCCCACTAGTTTCAGTTAATTACAAATTGAACCTAGAACTTTTTGTTAATTACAAAATGACCTAGGAAATTAATTAAATATTAAACTTATATCCTTTTAATTATAAGAGAAATTACCAAAATGCCCCTAGGCCAAATGACGGCCAATTAAAATGAAAGAATAGTGTAACCCAAAGTTTTTGCGCTTTCAGACTGAACAATGGAGTCTAATTTGTGAAATTAAATCTCAAAAAATATGAACGGACAAACTGGAATAATTTCAAATATGCCCTAATGATTAATTAAGTGACCAATTAAACTCTGATGACTATGAAAATACATACTTTAACATTTTGGGACATTCTGGACCCAATGGAGGAATCCGTTTTGTGAAATGAAGTCCTAAAAATATAGACACATGAAATGTCATAATTACCATTTTACCCTTAGTAGTTCAAAAGCCAGTTAAATGTGAGAGATGACATATTTTGACTTTCTTTGATATTTTGGACTCAACGGTAGAGTCCATTTTAGAGAACAAAGTACCAAAAAATGTGACAAACGAAAGTATAAAATTACAAAAAATGCCCCTAAGCTTAATATAAGCCACAAATAAGCTTATTCAAATATGAAAAAGTCTAAATTAATTATATTTGATATTTCAGATTTGACGGTGACGTCTCTTTGAGAAAAATAAGACTCGGTAACAAATGAAAAAATGATGAATACGTCTTTAAGACTTAATGAAATTACCAAAAGTATATAAATGAAATTAAAAGGTCTATATAAATGTTACAAGGACCGACTGAACTCAAAATGAAGTCCAAATATATAAATTATGTACGGGAAAATATGAGACATTAAAAGTATAAGTTACCATTATGCCCTTGAAGGGCCCAATAAGTTATAAAGCATCAGGGAACCCTAAATTGGGAATTTGAAGACCTCTTAATCGAATAGACTAAGTTCAAAAGAACTTAAAAATATTGAATAACAATGTTTGGAATTAGAATGAATACTAATTCATTATGCAATGTATTTTTGATCTATGATTAATGGATCACCCAAATAATAGAAAAATGGAACAAAGCTATGGGATAGTTGCTATGGTACTAATATGGGAATGCAAAACTAAGAACCTAATGTAAGTAAACCCAAAATCTAATGTGCGACGTTCCTTAGCCATGTCATAACTATGTTCTTCTTGGTGCTGCCGATTTGTATTCTTTTATACACACCTATCAGATGTCTGATTTTCACAATTTGACACTTGTAAGTTCCTTATGGATATATTGAGATTTTTATTGCCAATATCTTGATGTGATTGCTTATACATTGCTATAACCCTTGATTTGGATATTGGAAAACTATTGTATTTCTCACTTACTGTGAATTTGGAATTCTATATATATGTACATCCCTTATGGAGTTCATCTAATTATGACATCATTATGGGTGTTGGGAGTTGTGTCTGTCACAATGCCCATCTTGATTCTCTAGATGCTGATAACCTACGGGTTGGTGCTTGGGAATGATACCTAACACTTAGTCCATTGAGGACATGATATTTGATAAGAGCTCTTGGTGCAATTCAGGAAAACCCAGAGATTGATGAACTTGAATGAGTGCTGTTTGGGGGTAGCCGAGCTCTATTTGATGTTAGAATCTATTAGACTCATTAGTCATGTATTACACATCTTATTCTTTGATCATAATATGATATTGTACTCTTTGATTGTGGATATGCTTTTCAAGCTTAACATTGTATCCAAATTTGATATCATGTGATTCTTGACAGCTGATTATTGCATGTGCCTTTGGACCCATGGGTCATTCCTTAGTGATTCATTTTCCCCTGTGACTGACTCTTGTTCTATATCCTTTCGCTTGCCATTTGGTTGCATTTTGTTACCTAAACTAACCTTATCCCATGACAGAGCAAGGAAATTTACTTACTGAGCTAAGTTAGCTCATTCCAGATTTATAAAAAATTTTTAGGTAACACCATATGGAAAGAAATGCAATGATGGTGACTAGTGAAGCTAGTAATGTGCTTGTGAGCAATGTTGATGATATATAACTCCAAGTCATAATTTGAATATGTATCCTATAAAATTAATGTTAATATCAGTTATTGTGACATGGTGACACTAGAGATGATGTTAGACTTAAATGGTGATTTATGATGATGGAAATTATACTTAGAGAGATATTCTTATTGATGATTGTTAGAATTCGATTTGATATCAGATGAGTTGCATATATGTAGCTTTAGCATTTAATACAAATTTTTTTTATCACTCTTCTACAATTCATTTAATTTTGTACGGCTTGTCTGAGTGACAGTGTCGGTCTCGGCCCCTAATCCGCATAGGATGGGTTTCGGGTCGTGACAGTTCTGTTAGTCACTTCAGCTTGTCCATTAGCCCGTGGATGTTTTGGAGAGGAGAAATGATGACCGATGTGGAGATCTTTGCAGAACTTAGATAATACCTTCCCTAATAAAATGTGTCCCGTTGTTTGTAACTAAGACCTTGGGAATATCAAACGTGCACACTATATTTTTCCAATTGGAGTTTTTGACTTCTACTTTTGTGATGTTAGTTAATGGTTCAACCTCTACCCATTTGGAGAAGTATTCAATGACAACTAGTAGGAACTTTTGGTTCTAGGGGGCTTTTGGTAATGGCCCTACAATGTTCATTGCCTATTGAGCAAAGGAAAAAGGACTAGTTATGGGTACGAGTTCTTGTTGGGGTTGGTGCTAGTTAGGAAGTGAAACGTTGGAATTATCATACTTCCAAACGTAATTTTTAGCCTATTTTAGCATGCTAGGCTGGTAGTATCCCTGAGACAAAGTTCGGTGGGCAATGGTTCTGTAAGGATCTAAATTTTTGAAGTAAATTTTTGTTTTTATTTAAATATGTGTGTATGTATGAAAGGTGTACAAATGGTGTATGGTATATGCATGTATGTATATGGGTATGATATTATATGTTATATGTATGTACATGTATTTGAATATATAAGGTGGGTGCACAACAGCTGTGTGTGCAAGTGGTTATGTGTGTGTGTGGTGTGTGTAATATAATATATATATATATATATATATATATATATTTGGAAAAAATTCAAAATGAAAAGCTGCAATCTGATAGGAAGGAAAAGAAGACGGAGTCAGGGGCAGTAGGGCTGCTGCAGTAGGTTTTGCGTGAGGATATGTGTATATATCTATATATATATATATATATATAATGCCTGTGTGCTTTGGTTAGAGAGAAAGTTAGGAAGGAAGGCTGAGTGTAGAAGCTGTGGGTGTGTCGAGGGGAGGCTGAAGTCAAACCAAGTTGGAACAGAAGAGGAGAAGGAGAGACCTGCATTGAGGAAATCTGAAAATAAAGGTGAGTGGTTCAGTTCTGTTTTAAAGATTTAAAGCATGATATTGGTTTTAAAGCATGGGGCCTTATAGGGTATGGAAAATGGAATTTTAATGCAAAAGGAATCAGTTTAAATGGTTCACAAACGAGAGAGAAAAAGAGAGTTACAGGTCTTAGTTAATAAAATCGGGTTACATGATTTTATGTGTTAAAACCAAAACAAACAATGAGGAACTAATCCTCTTTGGTGCAGAAAACCATTAGCAATGGAAGTGAGTGAAAACAGTGACTGTAAAGTCAAGAAAATGGAACTTTTGACTTAGCCGGAAAGTCGGCCGTGGCTATTTGACCCCCTATTCGTGAAGATTGGAAGGTGATTAAGGGGAAATAGGGTTAGGGTTGAAATCCTTGAGAGAGGGGGAAGAGAACAGCATTGAAAACAGAGTTGAAAATGGCCGAAAAATAGTCGCCGTCGCTGGAGATGGCGACGGAACCCTAGGGCAACAGTAGCGAGGGCGTGGGGAAGAAGAAGACCCCGCTGAGCCAACTCGCGAGTCGACTTAGTCAGAGTCCTGACCGAATTAGGTTGGGATTGTGTCGACTCAAACACGTGTCGAGGGGACGGAGGAGCCACCGCATAAATGAGACGGCGTCGTTTTGATGAATAGGGCCTGTTTGGTCGGGGGGATATGAAATGGGGATGAAATAAACCGAAGAGGACTGGGATAGCCTATCCTCGATTTGGGGTGTTGTCCTGTCGTTTGGCAACTAAAAAATTTGAAGAAAAAAAAATAGCAGTCGACTTGAATCGTGGTAGGGTGCATGGAAGGAGGCACGTGAGACCAGTTAAGACAGGACAATCCTGTGTCTTATTTTGCCCCAAATACATATATATATATATATATATATTATATGATAACAGTAATTACTTAATTAAAATTAATTTAATTAATTAAATATCACGAAATGGCCCAGAGTCCAAATAGAACAAGTCATTAGTGTATTTTGACTATCTCGATCATTCTGAATCCAACGGTGAGGTCCGTGTACACGAGACGAGGTCCCGAAAGATAAAAGACCTGTAAGAACATTAAAAAAATTACCAAAATGCCCTTGAGTTAAAAAGCAGTTGAACGAACTCCGATTAAAGTAAACAAATAGTGAATTTTTATTATTTCGAGCATTTCGGACTCAAACGTGGAGTCCGATTTGCTGAAAAGGGGCCTCGAGGAGTAAGAACCCGAAAAAGTATAAAATGACCGTTTTGCCCTTTTTAGTGCTTGATGTCCAAATTGAATTCCACGAAAGCCTAAACCGACTTTCTTCGACATTCCGAACTCAATGGTAAGGTTTATTTTAGCAAAATAGAAACTTATGAAATAAAGACATAAAATTTGATGAATAGCATAATTCAAGTAGCAATAGACTAAGTTACATTTCATAATTTTAGGGACACTGAAAGGCAAGGAGAAGACTGGTCTGACCTTCTACATTATCATTGTTAGTTCAGCTACACCGTGAGCACGATTTCTTAGGGTTGAGACCAACCCATCAGGTATGATATTTTGTTAAGGAATAGGATTAAGTTTAGGAATGATTCCCATATTGATTTAATGATTCATGTGTTTATTCGATTGTTTATGTGCTTATGTGTTCCTTGTTATTTCCTTGGAAGTTTGGTTAAGTAACAAACGTGAACCATGACTATATGTGTATTCCATGTGTTGGTGCAGTGTGTAATTTATGTTCTTAGAAAATCGTTAAGATTGTGAATACGTAACTTGGGCGTGTTCTTAAATGGAATATGTATGGCATGTACACACTGAGGAAGGAATCTTAGTGATTTACATGTTATTGTTGCTTTAAATGAAATGCATTATTTAAAGCATGTTTCTTGTGTGGATAAAATGTTTCATTGAGGTTGCACTATTGCATGGTGGAATCAAGGCATATTGGCATGGTGTGATTCCTTGACAGCATAGCGTGGGTTGAGCACTTGGTGCTATGCATTATGAGGGTGTAGATCCTGTGGTGAAAAACCCAAAATTTGGCCAGTGTATCGGTGCCTGCTTGATCCGACGGGAGCGGTCCGTGAAACAGGTGTGGTACTCGAGTGATCATCGGGGGCAATTCGTGAAACCGAGACATGTGTGTGGCATAGAGTTGCATGGGTGCGTCACGCATATTGTTCATATACTTGCATTTATGATATTGAATGACATGTAGATATAAATGTACACTTGCACATGTCCACGCCTTAATTTTGTTCCTTGCATTAGCATTATATTATACCTAGTAGTTGAGCTGACCCATTCGTGGGATATCATATTACAGATGACGCCCCTAGTACATGAGATTCGATGAGATCTGGACAAAGAGAGGGGAAAAGAACTTAGAAGTACATTTGGCCATTGGGGCATATTTTGTGATGTAAGGGCTTGAAGCCCCATATTCCATGTGATATCCTGACCCAGGATACGACACGTATACCGAGGTAGGTCGACTGAATAGTGTAATCTGAGTTGTTTCAAGCTCTATATCATGGCATCTCATGGAACTGTGCGATTGTGGAATGTGAATGGTTTGTTTAAATATTCCCAGTGCCGAGTAACACCTGAGCACCCCAGGACATAGTATCGAAATACATGCATGCACCCATTTCCATGCATATGAACGTTTGCATGCATGCATAGTTGAACTAAAATTAGTGTATGCATGCGCTGTTAGAAATGGATTTATATGCACGTATAAGAATATAATTACATGCATAAAATGTGTACTTTATGTGTATGTATATATATATAGGATAACATAAAATACATATACATGAGTGTATATATATATGTATTTATATATATATATATGAATTAAATATATATAAAAGAAAAAGTAAAGGGGATGGGGGCTGCATGTATATCAAGTGACAAGTGTGTGTGTCACTATGTGTGTGTGTGTTTGAGTGTGTTAGGGAACAACACCAAGGTTGCCGACCTCGGTGCAAGTGGGGTGAATATATATAAATATATATATATATATATATATATATATTGTATAAATCATGCATGAATGGTGGGCATTGAATGGCCGATTCACATTAGTCAAGGCTGACTACAAGAGAGAGAGAGAGAGAGAGAGAGAGAGAGAGAGAGAGAGAGAGAGAGAGAGAGAAGGAGGCGGTGGCATATGTTTTTTTATATATATATATATATGTACATATGTGAGTTGAGAGAAATAGAAGGAAAACAAAGAGAAGGGGAACTGAGAGCAATTAGAAGAGATAGAAGTTGATTCAGAAGCAGAAGCAGAGAGGTTCAGAAGGTTACTGAGAGCAAAACAAGAAACCCAAGGTGAGTAGTTTAGTTTCTATTATTTAAATTTAAAGCATGAAAGCTTGATTTGATTTTAGGGTCTGATAGAGTATGAAAAATGGTAGAAATTGCAAGTTGAATCGACAAAAATGATCAAGGAATGAGCTAAAAATCATTAGTTGCAGGTTTTAGAGAATAATTGAAATTCTAGCATTTTATATGTTAAACTTAAAATGGATAATGGGGAATGGTTGTTGTAAGGTGCAGAAAGCAATTAGAAAAAGAAATAGGGGAGAATAGTGAAGGAAACACCATAAATCCAACTTGCTGGAAAATCAATTTTCCACCTAAAACTCACTGTTCGAGGAACTATAGTAGTTTAAACCAAAAACGAACCCTAGATATAGAATCCTTGTAAAAATTGGAAGAAAACGACATTGAAAAAGGGAGAAAAAACGATCGAAAAATGGTGACCGTCGTCGAAAAAGATGACGGCATCCACCGGAACCCTACCAGCGTGTTATTGGAGAAGAAGAAGACTGTTTAGGGTTTGGGTTTGGGTCATGGGTCGGATCCGGGTCGGGACCCGACCGAAACAGAAACGGGTATATTAAAATGGCACAATATTGATTAAGTTAAAAAGTTTTTAAAATTGAATTGGGAGCGTTTGGTAACACGGATAAGAAATTGAAATTGAGACTAAAATAGGAATAGGGATATCCTATCCTTGTTCCGTAGATATCCACTATTTGGCTATCCTTAATTAGGATAGGATTTTCTAAAATTAAATTTGGACCCAAAGTTATGAAAATTATACTTGGACCCTAAAATTTTAGTTATTATGATTTGACCCCCCATAATTTAATATTAATTTAATTAATTAATTAAAAATAATAGAAAATTACGAAAATGCCACTAAGTCAAAAAGTAGTCAAACGAACTCCGATTAAAATAAAATAATAGTGAATTTTTATTATTTCGAGCATTCCAAACTCAATGGTAGAGTCCAATTCATGAAAATAGGTCTCAAGAACCGAGAACCCGTGAAGGTGCAAAATGACTATTCTACCCTTTATAATAACGATGTCCAAATTAAACACATGAATATTGTATTTTAACTATCTCGGACATTCTAAGACTAATGGTGAGGTCTGTGTCACGAGAAAAGGTCCTAAAAATAAAAGACCCAAAAAAGTACAAAATGACCATTTTGCCCTTTTAGGTACCAAAGTTCAAATTGAATTTTGCAAAAGTCTAAACCGACTTTCTTCAACGTTCTGGATTCAATGGTAGAGTCTAATTTAGTAAAAGAGAAACCAATAGTAAAGATGCATAAAATTTGATGAATAACATAAATTATAAAAAGGTAAACTAAGATATACTATCTATTGATGAATAGGGATTTCACAGAGGAGGGAACAGTGACTTGATTTTATTACGAAAGAACGAAAATGGTTTAAGAGGTAAGTAAATGTCTGATCTCTGCATGTGTTACTTTCCCAGCCATGTCAATAGTTTTTCTTATATTATCCATTGTACTCCATACATGCTAGAACAATTATTGAGTTCACATTGATATTGCTCTATCTTGTGGGAAGTGTTTATTGACTGTTATATATCTTGATCATGATTTCTGTACGCTCTGTACATAGGCCTCAAGGGGCAAGACTTATGATCTCAGTAGCCCAGCTTACATTGGCCTGTTAAGGCAATAGTTCTTTTCGCTGCTGAGACATTGTTATTACATTTACTATTTATGGGATTTAGCATGATCTCGATATATTATATTGTAGCGAGATTTGTGTTCAGTCATAAACTCCATCTGATGCTTACTGGACCTAGGGGTCAAGAAAACGGAATCAAAAGTGGCAATTTAAAATGGCAGCTAAAGTGGGATCTGCGAGGCGAGTACTAAACCGATGGGTTGGTGCTTGGCTGAGAGATCGAGGAAAAAGGGAATAAAATGAATTAAGGGGTATACCGGGCCCCAAGTTAAAGTGTATCCACATTTGTTGTTATCAGTATCTATTATTGATTTTCATAACTTGATCATATTATTTCATTATAAATGATCATGAGATTTCACAGCTTTTTATTGAGAGTATACAATTTATGCTTGAGACAGCTCATGACTGTAGCAGTATAATATTGTCAGCAGAATAGATTTTATTTCCTTATCATTTGATTTCCATCATTAATATTGAGCTATATATTCATTGACTGGCTAGCATCTTTACATACACCTGTACATATGGCAGAGTAAATGAGTATTACTTACTGAGTTTTCATAGCTCATCAGATACTACACAACATTTGACTTGCAGGCACAAATATCGATGATAAATAATAGAGCCTGATAGCTAGAGGTGGACATTCATTTTTGAAGTTGCGGTGTAATACTTAATACAGACAGTCTTATAGCTTTCCCATGTTATCCACATCTTGGGGATGAACAGTTGTATTAAGAAATTTTATATTCCGCATTTTATAAACATTATATATATCACATGCAGCTTTTATTTACTTTCTTCCGCATTTTAGTTGTTGCATGTTAGTAGTACTGATTGTGTTGCAAGTTGTGACCCTTGGCTCGACAAGTAGCGTCGGATCGGGCGTCGCGACACGAGATCCGCATAGGGTGGGTCTCGGGTCGTGACATTCCAAGGAAAGTTTTAATCGAAGGACCAGTGCCTCATATTTTGCTTCATTGTTAGAAACTCTAAAGCCCAAGCTAATGGCTTTCTCTATGGTGGCTCCATCAAGGGGACTAGAGTATCAATCCCACTCCAAAGCCCTTATCAGTTGACGATCCGTTAATGTTGAATAACCAAAATAAAGCATCTATAGTGGTATGAGTGATCTGTCATGGAAATCAATCAAATTACCAAACTAAACTACTAGTATAGTAGAGAAGTAGGGGTCGAACCCACAGAGACTGTTAATTGTTTAAAAACCAAAGTTGAGATTAATTTTAATTCAAATTAGCAAAGATTGGTTGTTGTTGATTTTCTTTCTAAAATTAAATGAGAATTATAATTAAAGCAAATATTGAACTGAATTAACAATAAATCGAATTAAAAGAGAATTCTTAGGGTGTTGAATCCACCACTAATCTTGTAACTAGCTTCAATTGTATTAATTCTTGGGCCATTAAATTTGGATGTAAAAGATGTATTTTGGCTACAAGCCTCAATACAATCATCAAGAAAATCACGCACCAAAACCCTAAGCACGAATCATCTTTGGTCAACACAAATTGTCTACGCTAATTCTAAGGTCATAGTCACAATTTGTTTTCCCTGAGTTATGACTTGTCCTACGGTTTGGATGTATGTACACATATTACTATTATATAACCACATAAACAAAATCACAGAAATTGATTATGTGAAACATGAATAATACGATCAATGCCTTAATAAAATCCCAATTTTATACAATCAACATCCAAGACTAATTAACCCAAAAATAAAATACAAAAAAGCAATATTACTTGACTAGGGTTTCATCTAAACCCTAGGAATGAGAGAACTTAGCTCATGATAGTGGAAGAGGAGACCACCATAGCCATGGAGTTCTTCATCTTCTTCTTTTGAGTCGTCTCCTTCCTTCCTCTAGCTCCCCAAAAATGGCCTCCCCCTTTTCCAAAACCCTAGCTCCCCATATTATTCCCTTTTTTCCAAAAATACCCTCACAAAATGAAGAATTTAGGAAAATAACATAAAATCCCATAATTAAACATTAGGGGCCCAAAAAAGGAGTCTAAAGTGTTCCAAAATAGAGCCTATAATGCTAAAATAGGCCCTGGTCCACCTACATATGGACCAAGCCTCTCTTCTAACCCAAAATCACTTGTTTTCCACTTCTTTTAGCACTTCAAAGTCCAATATTTTCCTTTTGCTCCAAATCCTACCACGAAATCATCAACTTTGTCAAGCTTTCTTTGCAAAAAGATAAAATAAGAATTAACTAGCAAATGCATATAGATTGGAGAAATTAAAATAATAAAAGTGCAAGAATATCTAGGGTTAACAAAATAAATATGCACTTTTTAACCAGTTATCACACCCCCCGACTTACACTTTGCTAGTCCTCGAGCAAAGCCAAGGAAACAAGAGACAAAATAGAACTAACTAAATCCTCTTTCATGGGATACACGATTGCATTTACCATATGCAATAAGGCTTTAAACCCCTAGGTTACCCTAGTGGACGAGTTATAGTCTCGTGAGGGTTTGTAGTGAATCTACCCACAAAATTCGACACCCCCCAACTTGAACACAATATACTTCATAATTAATAAAAATGAATCTTAATGAGCGTATAACTGAGTTATAATCGAAGCAAAGTAACAATTATCTTCACTAAAAGTAACCTGTGAATTTCCCAAGTACTCATAAATAGATAAAATTCAGTGTGCATAAAAGTAACAACCATAACAAGATGTCTAGGCAATGAAACTTCTTTTCAAACAGGCATTACTTTGACTCCAAATCTCACCAAAAGATATCACTCACAAATGAAGCTCA
Organism: Nyssa sinensis; assembly: GCA_008638375.1. Lineage (NCBI taxonomy): Eukaryota > Viridiplantae > Streptophyta > Magnoliopsida > Cornales > Nyssaceae > Nyssa > Nyssa sinensis. Next base: position 9,969,831 of record CM018033.1, read on the forward strand.
CAGAGATGGCGTGTATATGTATCCTCTCATACATGTGGATAGAATAATTGTTGAGTACAAATCAAATGATCCACATGCAAACATGAATGAAAGCACAACAAGAATAATATAGAGAGAATTCTAACCACTACGAAAATCAACTCCCACTGTCACATGATCACTACAGTCACATCCTCAATCATCAACTACTACACCTTCGGGGTCGGCTAGGTCTTTTTTTATAGTTGTAACGTAGGTCAAGGTCAAGGATAAAGTAGGGGTAAGTGAACAATAATCTCCATGTGATAAGCGAAGAAGCTGAAGTGAATAAACTGAAATTTTCCAAACTCATCATCTCTTTTAAACACTACAACACCACTCCCAAAATTTCAATAAAAGCATTCCTAAACTACTCACAACTTTTATACTTGAGCAAACCAAAAAGAAAAGGAAAATGTAATGAAATATTTTTTCTTTAATTTTTTTCTTTTGATTTTTTTTTCTTTTTCTTTTTCTTTTTTTTTCCTTTTTTTTTTTTTAATTTTTTTTTGAAACTGAATAAAATTACAATAAAAGAAAAAAAGTACATCTTCACTTCTCTACTTTCACAACACCAAATTCTCAAAGAAAAATCACCTAACTTCTTCATCCAAAGCGAGGCTACTGGCTATGAAAAGAAAGATATAATAATGAAGGCTCAACTTGGTTCTAATCAGGTAAATAATGTAAAGATGTAAGAAACAAACGAACAGGCCTAAAGTAGAAAACAGGCCTAGTTTTATTCCCCAAAGGCAAGAAGTGCCATCCGACATCTGAACTGACTGACCTTAGACATATGACAATGGTAGTTGATAGAATAGAGATATGCAAACTGTATAACCCTCAAAATAAAGTTAAAGCTCAAATCAACATAACATGGGTTATAAGTCTCAGTAAATGCCATCATGATACTAGAGTCTCACAGTCTAACCATCAAATCATAGAGTCACAAGAGTAGCAACCCAATTTGTCTCCAATTATGAAAGTTAGGGAAAGACAAATCACTAGCAGTGCACAACTATCACAATGATTCTCATGCAAGCTCAGAAATATATGAATACGCTCAAAACAATAAAATTGTAATCACGAAGTATATTGAGCTCAAGTAGGCAAAATAATAGCAACTCCCCCCAACTTATTTGACACCTTGTCCTCAAGGGGACATGACATGAAAGAACATGAAATAGAACAAAATAAGTAAAAGGAAGGAGTGCACCTAAGTGGAGAGAACTAAGGGGGCAAAGAGCTCGATGAATCAGAAGGCGGGAGCTGAGCGACAAGAATAGCCCGAAGAAGGCGATGAGTCTCTGCATGGCAATTGGTTGTGTGGCCCATTTCTCATTTGGTTGCTCAATGTGAATTTGACGGTTTGAATGGGCCGTTGGCAGTGAAGTGGATTTAACTACAATTGCACGGCTTTTGGAAGCTTTTGGGCGACCCATGGATCCCTACAATAACAAACTAAACAATAAAGATTATTAGGGCCATAGAATCTACATATTGGCATCATATAACAAAATTGAAAAAAAAATAAAATCATTATGCCTAGAAGTGCTAATGTGAGCGGAGAAACAACTAAATCAAATGCATAGTGGAACGAAGTGAATTTGGAACGGCTTACTATGCAATTTTGTTTTTTTTTTTTTATTTTTTTGTTGTTATTTTTTTTTTTTATTTTTGTTGTTATTTTTTTATTTTTATTTTGAGGGTGTTGGAACCTACATGCCACGAGCATTCCATATCCAACGTCCAAAAATAAAAGTGAGTGCATCGGGGCCGTCGAAAGAAGCCAACACAGTGGCTGTACCGGCTAACACAAAATTCCGGCCACGGGGTTTTTCTTCTTGTTGCATGCATGTTTCTTTCACCGTTTGGCCTCCTAAACTTCATTTACATATGTCTTAAACAGTTATTCCAACATCAAAACATGATTGGTATGCTTGGTTTTACACAAACCTAGTATCCCGAACTTCCAACACCATACTTCAAACCCACCTCAACAAATCAAAATTAACAAAATTAAAATGAAGAAATGTGTGGATCCCAAGCTAAATAATGATTACCCACAGAAGGCAATTGCTAAGAGGGTAGCAGTTGCAACACTTTGTGTCCACTATGAAGCAGACTTCCGGCCAAATAGGACAATTGTTGTGAAAGCTCTCCAGCCGCTTGTTAACTCAAAACCAGCAGGCCCAGCGTAGTATATATCAACTTACAACAGGCTGCTTTAATCTTTCTCTACTCTTTGGAATCTTGTTCGAAGTAGTCGGAGACATCAGGATGACCATTATTCCCAAAGGACAACTTTTGGTGGAAAATATGTTGAAGTCTCTTTGGAAACAATGTAACCAGATCAGCAGAACTCTAGTCTAGTTGTGACCGGAGAAGAAGACCGAAGAGGGGTTGATGGTGGTGCGGCGTGGGAGAGATGAGTTGGGGGAGAAGATATGTTGAGGGTTAATCAGGTTTGATTTGTGATCAGGTGGTGAGAGTGGTGCGGCGGAGGAGTGAGAGAGAGAAGAAGAAAGAGAGATCGAGTGAGATGGTGGGGCAGTGCGGCGCCAAAATTTTCTGGTGCGTGGTTGTGGGGGTAGAGGCGGCAGTGGTTGTGAATGATGGTGCGGCGGTGACAGATCTGATGGTGGAGATGGTGCGGCGACACTGTGGATCTGTGGTGTTGGAGGTGCGGTGGACGGTTGTGGTCATGGAGGGTTAGGGGTTGTGGTGGCAGTACGGTGGTGATGATGATGGAGATGCGGGGCGGTGGTGGAGGGCGGTGATGGTAGTGATACTAGTTAGGGGCTGTGGTGTGGTCGGCGGTGGTGGTGAGGACGGCCGGAGGTGGTGATGGAGGTGATGGTGGTTAAGGTGATGAGCGGTAGAGATGGGAGATGATGGCGCGGCGATGGTGATGCTGTAGAGTCGGCCGTGGCTGTGGTGGTGGTTGCGGAGAGAGAGAGAGAGAGATGCGGTCGGTGGTGATGATGGAGATGTGCGGTGGTGGTGCGGCGAGAGAGGTGCGGTGGTGGTGATGGTGCAGATGTGCGGTGGTGGTGCGGCGAGAGAGGTGCGGTGGTGGTGATGGTGGGTGCGGCGGTGACGATGGCGGGTGGGGGAGATGAGGTTTAGGTTCTGTACAGGTTTTTGAATATTTGATTTTTTGATGTATTATTATTTTGTTTTTTTGTTTTTTTTTTTAAAAATTAAAATTTTAATTTTTTTTTTTTTAACACAATTAAAAGTGCTCAAGCTTTTTGAGAAAAGTTCAAGCTTTTTGGGACAGAACCTTAAGAGCTTTGAGGGAAGAAAAAGAGCTCGAACTTTTCTTGGAGTACTCGAGCTTTTCGGGGCAGAATGTTTAAACAATTTTTGACGAAAAAGTGCTCGAGCTTTTTGGCGAGTGCTCGAGCTTTCTGGACCAGAAACATTTGGAAAAAAAAATGAGAAAATGCTCGAGCTTTTCTGAAATTGTTCGAAGCTTTTTAGCCTAGAAAACAAAAATACTAAAGAGAAACCCCCCCATTTTTTTTAAAACAATAAGAATAAAATAAATACTAAACACCTACAAAACAATAAAAAGAAAACTCAATTAAAAACAACAAAAAATCAAAAATAAAATAAAATAAGATAAAATAAAATTGGGTTTCCTCCCAAAAGAAGAGCTAAGTTTAATATCTTCAGCCTAGACACAGCAAGAGGAGAAAAACATCAATCAATATAAACTGGGTCTTCAAGACCAATCTCCTCAATCAAACTCCCTTCCTCCACACCCTCAATAAACAATTTCAACCTTTGGCCATTAACTTTGAAAGTTTGGCCACTCCGAGGGTTATGAATTTCTACCGCACCATGAGACCAAGACTGAACAACCACATAGGGACCATCCCATCTAGACCGCTAACTTTCCAGGAAACAACCGTAACTTAGAGTTAAATAACCACACCTTTTGACCGGGCTCAAAGGACTTACGATTAATGTGAGAATCATGGAACGCCTTAGTCCTAGCCTTGTAAATGCGGGAACTCTCATACGCATCATTCCTAAGCTCCTCTAACTCATTGAGTTGGAGTTTTCGATTAGAGTCGGCAACAAGCATATCAAAGTTGAATTTCTTAATGGCCCACATGGCCTTATGCTCTAGCTCCACCGGGAGATGGCAAGCTTTACCGAAAACCAATCGGTAAGGAGACATGCCAATAGGGGTCTTGTAAGCGGTACGATATGCCCACAAAGCATCGTTTAAACGCAAAGACCAATCTTTTCGATCGGGTCGTACCGTTTTTTCTAGAATTGACTTGACCTCCCTATTCGACACTTCAACTTGCCCACTAGTTTGGGGATGGTAAGGAGTGGCGACTTTATGAGTGATGGAATATTTTTGAAGCAAGATTGCAAAGGGTCTATTACAGAAATGAGACCCTCCATCACTAATAATCGCCCTGTGGCATACCAAACCGAGAGAATATATTCTCTTGAATGAATTTGACCACCACTTTGTGATCATTGGTTCTAGTTGCCACAGCCTCAATCCACTTGGACACGTAATCCATCGCTACCAAAATATACTCAAAGCCAAATGATGGTGGAAATGGTTCCATGAAATCAATACCCTATACATCAAATATCTCAATAACTAAGATTGGGGTAAGAGGCATCATATCTTTGCGAGACATTGTCCCCATTTGCTGACACCGAATGCAAGTCTTGCAAAAATTGTGTGCATCCTTGAATAGAGTGGGCCAATAGAACCCACTCTTGCAAGACTTTTGCCGTCCGTCTTACGACCACTAAAATGGCCACCACAAGCTGAAGAATGACAAAAAGTAAGAATGCTATGAAACTCACTCTCTGGAACACAACGACGGATAACTTGGTCAAAGCAATACTTAAAGAGCACAGGATCCTCCCAATAGAAAAACTTAACTTGTGAGAAAAATCGATCTTTGTCCTGTTTGGACCATTGGGAAGGAATTTGACCGATTGCAAGATAGTTCACAATATGAGCAAACCAAGGAGGTTTCACTAATGACACAGAAAATAGTTGCTCGTCAAGAAACAAGTCATGCAAAGGTTGAGTGTCACTCGTGTGCTCAACAAGAATGCGGGACAGGTGGTTGGCTACGACATTTTCAGGAACCTTTCTTGTCCCGAACCTCAAGAAGACGACACTCTTGCTCACTTGAAAGATTAGAAGCAATGATAATAGGGAGAGTGTCATCGGATCCCAAGAATGAATACTTAAGAGTAGCCAGGAAGTGGCTTCAACTCAAGCTTTGGAGAAACTTCTATAGATGGAGGAGCAGGAGTGCTCGTAAGATTAGGTAGGGGTTCCGGTCTAGACTTCCAAGGAGGATAGTCTATAAAAAGAGAACAGTCAAGCAATGAATTGACTTCTTCAATAGACCCATCAATATCGAAAGCATCACTATCAAAGTAAGTCAAACATCTCTCCAAAGGATCTTCAATCAAGATTTGAGGGAGAGATTCCTCAACTATCTCATCAATCACATCCACTGAAAAACAATCTTCTTTATGTGGAGGTTGTTGTGAAGCATTGAAAACATTGAGCCTCACAGTCATATTCCCAAAAGAAATATCCATCACCCCAGTTCGACAATTAATACATGCATGAGCAGTAGCTAAGAAGGGTCGACCTAAGATGACGGGAATCTAACGCTTAGGGTCATGAGCGGGTTCCATATCTAGAATTAGGAAATCAACTGGAAAGTAGAATTTGTCTACTTTCACCAAAACATCCTCAATGATCCCACGAGGTATCTTGACGGATCTGTCAGCTAACTGCAAAGACACCGTCGTAGGCTTTAACTCACCTAACCCAAATTGCTTATAGACAGAGTATGGCAATAAATTGACACTTGCCCCCAAGTCAAGGAGCTGCCCTCTCTATAATGTGATTACCTATGACACAAGAAATTATGGGGGCTCCAGGATCTTTGAACTTAGGTGCAGTTTGGTGCTGGAGAATTGAGCTCACTTGCTCTGTCAGAAAGACCTTCTTTGACACATGAGTTTTAGCTTTTCGCTTTTGAGTGCAAAGGTCTTTCAGGAATTTGGCATAGGAAGGAATTTGCTTGACTGCATCAAGAAGTGGCAAGTTAATCTTAACTTGCTTAAAAATCTCAAGCATTTCCTCCATATTTGCACCCTTTTTCCCAAAAGGAGAAGGGTCGGCCAAGCAGGAAGGGTAAAGAGCCTTGGGCACATAGGATGCCACAAGAACACTCAAAGGATCACTTGGGGATGAAGAATCCCCTTTTTGCAAATTCTCATTCTCAACTACATCCTTTTTAGAAGAACTTGTCAATTCACCCTCAGCCTTATGCTCAACTTTGTTATCTACCACTCTCCCACTCCTAAGAGTAGTTATGGCCTTAGCTTGCTCATGAAATTGATCACTGGGGTTGGAAGACTCTACCATATATTGGCCTTTAGGGTTGTTCACCGGTTGACTTGGTAAACGTCCCTCATTTCTTCTACTCACAGCTTGTGCTAGTTATCCCATTTGGGATTCTAGCTTCGAAATGGACTGAGTGTGTGAGTGGAGCAATTGAGTGTTAGACTGATGATTTGACTCTAAAGCTTGCAAAGCACTCAACACCTTGTCCTCAAAAGCTGAATTTCTAGGGGGAGGAGGTGGTTGTTGATATTGTTGAGGAGGAGGACAGTAGGACGATGATGGAAAAGAATTAGGCACGTTTGGCCTTGAATTTTGTGAGAATGGAGGATTTGAGGCTTGAGGCCTCCAAGAAAAATTTGGATGGTTTTTCCATCCCGGGTTGTAATGGTTAGAATATGGATCATTACCCGGTTTGGAAAAACCTTGAAGAGCATTAACTTGCTCTTCCACAAACTCTGGATATTGCGGGGCTAAGGGACAGTCTGACACATAATGAGTTGGGCATGAACATAAAGCACACACCTCTTGAGTGGCAGGAGCAGAAGTAGAAACTTGTCCCCTAGCCAAAACTTGGTCTAATTTCCTAGACAATGCCGCAACTTGCTCTTGGACATCCACAGCTTGTCCAACTTCATAAATGCCACCTCTTTTAGGGACACTAGAGGAGGTGGGTGGAGCTCTCCGACTTGCTGAGGCATGGTGCTGTGAATTCTCACTAAGGGTCTCAAAAAGATCCCATGCCTCATCCTGATTCTTGTTGAGGAAAGTCCCTCCATAAGCAGAGTCAATCATTTGACGGTTTTGTTCTGTGATACCGTCATAAAAACTCTGTACCAACTGCCAACGCATGATATCATGATGGGGACACTTCCTATGAAGGTCCAAAAATCTCTCCCAAGCTTCATGAAAAGACTCGCCATCGAGTTGAGTAAAATTTGTGATGGCTCTTCTCATATCATTGGTTTTGCCTATAGGAAAGTATTTTTTTAAAAAATCTTGTTGGAGTTGAGTCCAAGTTGTTATGGAATTTGTAGGCAAAGAACCGAGCCATTGTTTGGCTTTATCCTTCAATGACAAAGGGAACAACCTTAACTTAAGAGCATTCTCACTCAAATTTTGCACATTGACAGTAGTGCAAAGCTCTAAAAACTCATTCAAATGTTGGTATGGGTCCTCATTCGACTTCCCATAAAAGATGGTAACATCTGAATGGTTTGCGGTCTAATTTCATAATGCCCAGTTATAGTAGGCATTTGAATACATGAAGGGTTGGTATATGTTGTAGGAACAAAATGAGCCTTAAGAGGCTGTGGTTGTTGTTGTCACCATTATTAGCCATGTCTATAGAAATAGGATTTCCTAAAACTCCAGATTTAATGAACAAACCACGAAAAGCTCTCAAAGTTCTTTCTAGCTCAAGGTCTAATTTTTCTAAGTCTGGGTTGAACGAACGACGACCAAATATAAAACAAATAAACCTATCCAATCAAATATACCAACTGTAGCAAAAATAAAATGCAAAGAGAAGGGAAAGATTTCACCGTGATAGATTGCAAAGCAGGTAGAATTTTTTTTTTTATGAACCCGTGTTTGCTCCAATCGACTCCGCTTCTCTTTAACTTTTTATAATTGCTGCACACCAAAGACAAAGAAAAAGAATAATAGCAAAAAATAAAAAAAATTAAAATTAAAATAAAAAATAAAAATAAAAATCAACTACTAAATCTTTTAACAATTTAACAGTCCTCGGCAACGGCGCCAAAAATTGATCTATCGTAGAAATCAATCAAATTACCAAACTAAACTACTAGTATAGTAGAGAAGTAAGGGTCGAACCCACAGAGACTGTTAATTGTTTAAAAACCGAAGTTGAGATTAATTTTAATTCAAATTAGCAAAGATTGATTGTTGTTGATTTCTTTCTAAAATTAAATGAGAATTATAATTAAAGCAAATATTGAACTGAATTAACAATAAATCGAATTAAAAGAGAATTCCTAGGGTGTTGAATCCACCACTAATCTTGTAACTAGCTTCAATTGTATTAATTCTTGGGCCATTAAATTTGGATGTAAAAGATGCATTTTGGCTACAAGCCTCTATACAATCATCAAGAAAATCACGCACCAAAACCCTAAGCACGAATCATCTTTGGTCAACACAAATTGTCTACGCTAATTCTAAGTTCATAGTCACAATTTGTTTTCCCTGAGTTATGACTCGTCCTACGGTTTTGATTTATGTACACATATTACTATTGTATAACCACATAAACAAAATCACAGAAATTGATTATGTGAAACTGAATAATACGATCAATGCCTTAATAAAATCCTAATGTTATACAATCAACATCCAAGACTAATTAACCCAAAAATAAAATACAAAAAACAATATTACTTGACTAGGGTTTCATCTAAACCGTAGGAATGAGAGAACTTAGCCCATGATAGTGAAAAAGGAGACCACCATAGCCATGGAGTTCTTCATCTTCTTTTTTAGAGTCAGTCTCCTTCCTTCCTCTCTTCCTCTAGCTCCCCAAAAACGGCCTCCCCCTTTTCCAAAACCTTAGCTCCCCATATTATTCCCTTTTTTTCAAAAATACCCTCACAAAATAAGAATTTAGGAAAATAACATAAAATCCCGTAGTTAAACATTAGGGGCCCAAAAAAGGAGCCTAAAGTGTTCCAAAATAGAGCCTATAATGCTAAAATAGGCCCTGGTCCACCTACATATGGACCAAGCCTCTCTTCTAACCCAAAATCACTTGTTTTTCACTTCTTTTAGCACTTCAAAGCCCAATATTTTACTTTCGCTCCAAATCCACCACGAAATCATCAACTTTGTCAAGCTTTCTCTGCAAAAAGATAAAATAAGAATTAACTAGCAAATGCATATAGATTGGAGAAATTAAAATAATACAAGTGCAAGAATATCTAGGGTTAACAAAATAAATATGCACTTTTTAACCAGTTATCAATGAGCTTGAGGGTCTGGCTTCTAGACTTTAGTGAACTCGGCTATAAAATCCTCTAGTGCCTATGCCTTGATTACTATTTGAGGAACATAGGATATGTCGAACTCACCCAATTCCACAGACCATTTGACTAATCGCCCAAAAATTTTTGGTTTATGAAGGACTGCCTTCAGAGGATAGGATGTTGGAATTATAGTAGGATGGGCTTGGAAATATAGCCTGAGTTTCTGACCTAAGACTTTCAGGGCAAGAGCTAACTTCTAAATTTTGGAATACCTAGTCTTTATATCAAGAAGTGCTTTGCTAATGTAGAATATTGGCTTTTAGACCCCTTTTTCTTCTCTAATCAGGGCTGAACTTACTGCACTTTCTGATACAGCTAAGTATATAAGTAATGTCTTTCCTGGCATTAGCTTTGAAAGAATGTCGGGGGAGGCAAAGTATTTCTTTAATTTCTGAAAGGATTTTTCACATTCAGGGTTCCATTCTTGGGCCTTACTCCCCCTCAAAGGCTTGAAGAATGGAAGATAACGATCTGTAGATTTAGAAATTAATTTGTTCAAGGCTGCTATTCTCCCATTTAATCCCTAAATTCCTTTCTTCGTTTTGGGGGACTCTAAATCAATTAGAGCCTCGATTTGAGTGGGTTTAGCTTCACTTCCCATTTAGGAAACTAAGAAGCTCAAGAATTTTCCACCTGTAACTCCAAAAGTACATTTGGAAGGTTGAGTTTCATCTTGTGCTACTTGAGTATGTCAAACATTTAAGACAAGTGTTGAACGTGATTTGCCTTTCGAACACTTTTGACGAGCATATCATCGATATAAGCTTCCATTGTATCCTTGATCTAGAGGCCAAACATCTTATTTTCAAGTCTTTGGTAGGTAGCCCAGACATTTTTAAGATCGAACGACATCACTCTATAACAACAGAGACCTTGTTTGGATATGAATGCGGTTTTCTCTTGGTCAGAGGTATACATTTGGATTTGGTTTTATCTAGATTAGGCATCCATAAAGCTCATAGGTTCATGCATTGTAGTGGCATCCACAAGTTGGTCAATCCTTGAGAGAGGAAAACTGTCCATGGGGCATGCCTTGTTGAGCTCGATATAGTCAACACAGACTCTTTACTTTCCATTCTTTTTGGCTAGTACAATATTGGCTAGCCACTCAGGGTAGAAAACTTCCCTTATTATTCTAGTTTCTAGTAACCTTTGAACTTCTTTATTGATGATCTTATGTCGTTCTAGAGTGAACGTCCTCATTTTCTAACATATTTGGGGATGGTCTGGATTGATCATCAACTTATGAGAGATAAAGTTAGGATCTATCCCTTCCATGTATTTAGTCTCCCATGAAAATACAGACATATTTTGTTTAATAAGCTAATAAGTTCCTCTTGCTCTGAAGGGGATAGGGCTGAGCCAATCTATAAGTACTTTCTTTCAACCTCATGTACTAATAAGCACATTTATTACTTCCTCCTTTGGTTTAACCATACTATCCCTTCCTTTGGGATTTAATGGCTCTTCAACCTTAGAAGGGCATTCTTCTATGTCAGTCAGATTAGATTTGGAGAATCCGTCCCTCTTGAGCTCGTATTGTCATTGCTATTTAGGAGTTTTTTCTTTGAGTGCAATGGCTTGACACTCCTGAACAGTGGGTTGGCAGCCTTTGATAGTGACCACCCTATCTTGATAAACAAAATTGAGGCATTGGTGGAGTGTTGAGGTGATTGCCCCTATTTGATGGATCCAAGGCCTACCAATTATAACATTGTAGGGAGATTTAGCATCTAGAATCATAAATTTTGAGATCAAGGTCTTTTGTTCATCCCTTTCACTAGTTGTGGTTACTAGGTCGATCTTCCCCCATAGGAAAACTAAAGTGTCCGTTGAAACCTGCCATCACTGTAATGGTAGTTCGGATATCATTTGGATCTAACTTCATTTTCTTGAATGGTTCATGGAACAACACATTAGTAGAGCTCCCAATATCTACGAGAACCATTTTGATCTCGAAGTTAGGGACCTTCAGAGAGAAATGAAGGCATCACTGTGGGGGCAATGTTCCCCTACGAGATTCGATTCTGAGAACTATATTTGAGGTGCTGTTTTAGTCCTCTTTGCAATAGATGAGATCTAGAAAACATGAAGTTTTGCCTTACCCTCCCAAGTATACCTCTTTCTGGCTCTGTTCGATATTCTAGTTATTGTGCTCTTAACATGTAGCATGAATATTACATGTTGGTTGTTTGGTGGTTTCTAATCATTCCAAGCATCACGTTGTTCGGGCCTTTGATCCTGCCTCTTCTAAGGGGGCCTATAGTCTTGTTGGTTGGGATTTCCATCCTAGCAAAAAAATTCTCTCAATCATCCATGTCAGACTAGATGTTTGATTTCCTACTTCAGAGCTCTACATTCTTCAGTGGTGTGGCCTTATTCTTTGTGGAAGTCATAGAAGTTACTTTTGTTCCTTGTGTCCGGGTTTTTTTTTATAGGTTCGGGCCATTTCAAGTTTTCACGAGCCTGAATCTGCTGAAAAATGTGGGTTAAGGAGGCATTCAGTGGGGTATAATTTTTATACCTTCTGGATCCAAGGTAATTTTTGCTCTGGACGACATTCCTTTATCGGGATTCTGATCTCTCTTTTTGTTGTCTTTATTGTCTTTCTTTTGAGCTTGCTCCTTGGCTTTTTGAATGAAATTCTTTGTGTTATCATGGTTGATATATTTTCGAGTTCACTCCATGAGGGCTGCCATTTCGACTAGGGGGATTTTTAGTCAATGAGCCTTGGAAGCATCTTAGTCCCAGTCTTGAAGTCAAGGCAGCCACCTAGAAGCTTGCACTACAATCATTCAACATTGAAATGAGCTACATATTCTCTCAACATCTCCCCCATTGTCTTGTTGGATAGTCAGAAGGAATTCTGGTCCCTTCTTTAATTTCCTACTTGTTAGGAAGGGACCAAGGAATAGCCTACTGAGCTCGTAGAAGTTGTTGATTTAGTTTTAGAGGAGGTGATGAAACCATTTAAGAGTTGTACCCTTGTGGCTAGTGAAAAAGGTTCTACACATAATGGCATCGGTAGCCCCGTTCAAAGCCGTCGTATGCTGATAACGAGATAGGTGGTCCCCAGGATCCTCTAAGCCATCATAAAGAGTGAATTTTGGCACAATAAACTTTTTTGCCGTTCGTCTACCATTTTGGCAAGGATGAATGGCGTAGAGAATTTTTTGAGCGATTTACAATATTCATCATACTCTGGGGGCCAAGAAACCTCTTGGTCGACACAATTTGATCTTAAGAATCTATGATTTCTTTGATCCTTTGGGTAACCCTTGATCGATCCTTTAGCTATGCTACTGGTGCTTGATTTTGAGTTTGCCTTGAATTTCCAAGCTCAAGAATCACGGGCGAATTCTATCTTGTGATTGTGGGAGGGCACTGTTCTAGAGGAACTAAAGGGTGCTGAACCTCTGGTGGTGGTGTAAGGTCTAGGTTTGATGGAGGCACTCTAGAGGTTGATGGCATAGGTACCCTAGTTTTGCTCTAATAATGAACGGTATGATGAATTGGTGGAATACCTCTACTGATTGACATCTGTGGATCAACCCTTACTCGGTCGGTAGCAGTGGGGTGCACCACCCAAGTATTAGGTAGTTCTATGTTTTGAGGATCGCTTTTTGTAGCAGTATTAGTAGGAGGCTGGACTCCCCCATGCACGACTTTTATTGGTGGAGGAAGCAAGGTGCATTTTGTTAGTCTTGGACAAGCAAGGTTAGTGTTTGTGACATGGCCGTGATCTGTTGTTGCATCTAGTTGGTTTGTCATTGCATCCAATCTATTGCTATTGCATGTGAATTGGTGCACATCTTCTTCCTCTTTTGGTGAGAGGTTGGTTTTGAGGAATAGGAGGGTTTCTTTTAGGACGAAGATTTGGGGCCATTGTTGACAAATAATTCAAAGGAATGACTTAGGTTTTGCAAGATATGTGAATAAGAACTCTAATCGTTCCCATAGATGACACCAAATTGATGTTACTAGTTTTTGATCGGAATGCTGCTTTTCTCCAATTGCCTATGAAGAATACGAAGTCAAAAGGTGATTAGGAAGGCTCTAGTGGTAGCTGTTTCAATGATAAAATTAGAAAGAAATAAAGATAGTAATTAAAGAGAATGATTGATCATGAATTGAAAGCGTACTTGCAGCTTTATTTATAGACTATAGATCTCTGAGGTTGAGTAAGATTAGGAGCCATAAAAGTAGGGATTGGATAATATCCATAGATAGTAGTTACCATATTGAACTTTGTTTACTTTTCATGAGATCGGTAGTCCATAGAAGGCGATGTCCAGTTCAGAACCCTTCATTTGTATTATGTGGTCCAAAGATCGGGAAAGACCTGTGCATACCCAATTCTCACACTCTAGAGCACTCCGTGGGCACATCTCATGTTTTGAGGCATCTGTCAAATTATAGCATATCAGTTTTCTAAAAAGTAAATAGGCCCCCAAAAGTGACAATTGTTCTATTGTAGCCAGGTTTCAAATCTTATTTCTCTTTTCTAGGAAAACACAATTTCTTTCCCTTTCTCCTGTCAAACTAAGATAATTTATCTTTTGTTTCTCCTTTCACTGTAAGACTACATTTTCTTGACAATTTCCTTTACACTCCTCTTAAAGTAAGAGACCATTTTCTAATTAAAGAATTTTCTTTCGCTTCTTTTTATCAAAGTTAGATAGAATTTTCTATTCCTCTTTTTAAAGTACGTGTTGATAATTTTTCTTATATTTCTCCTTTCATAGAAGATTATTTCTTTGTATTTATCTATAGGTGTAAATTGGGTCACTTTGGCCCAAGGCCGACACAATTCATTAGTGGGTCGTGCGATGCTCGGGCCTAACTCATGGACTAGGTTGGGCTTGACATGAGCCCATCCCAAGTGTGAGCCATTTAAGCATGATTCAATTAGGCTTGTTAATGCCAACTAAGGCATGACTATTTAAACCTATAATGTCAAGTTTGGGGCTATTTTGTTCTTTTGCTTCTAAATAACCATTTTATACCTTGTAACAACCACATTAATGGCTAGCTGTGGGGTAATTGTATCAACATGATAAAATGACCATTTTGATTCGCCCAACAAATATAGAGTGGCTAGTTGATCTGTCGTGGAAATCAATCAAATTACCAAACTAAACTACTAGTATAGTAGAGAAGTAAGGGTCGAACCCACAGAAACTGTTAATTGTTTAAAAACTAAAGTTGAGATTAATTTTAATTGAAATTAACAAAGATTGATTGTTGTTGATTTTTTTTCTAAAATTAAATGAGAATTATAATGAAAGCAAATATTGAACTGACTTAACAATGAATCGAATTAAAAGAGAATTCCTAGGTTGTTGAATCCACCACTAATCTTGTAACTAACTTCAATTGTATTAATTCTTGGGCCATTAAATTTGGATGTAAAAGATGTATTTTTGGCTACAAGCCTCAATACAATCATCAAGAAAATCACGCACCAAAACCCTAAGCACGAATCATCTTTGGTCAACACAAATTGTCTACGCTAATTCTAAGGTCATAGTCACAATTTGTTTTTCCTTAGTTATGACTCGTCCTACGGTTTTGATGTATGTACACATATTACTATTGTATAACCACATAAACAAAATCACAGAAATTGATTATGTGAAACTGAATAATACGATCATTGCTTTAATAAAATCCCAACGTTATACAATCAACATCCAAAAATAATTAACCCAAAAATAAAATACAAAGAAGTAATATTACTTGACTAGGGTTTCATCTAAACCCTAGGAATGAGAGAAACTTAGCCCATGATAGGGGAAGAGGAGACCACCATAGCCATGGAGTTCTTCATCTTCTTCTTTAGAGTCGTCTCCTTCCTTCTTCTCTTCGTCTCGATCTCCAAAAACGGCCTCCTCTTTTTCCAAAACCCTAGCTTCCAATAATATTCCCCTTTTTCCAAAAATACCCTCACAAAATAAGAATTCAGGAAAATAAAATAAAATCCCGTAATTAGACATTAGGGGCCCAAAAAGAGAGTCTAAAGTGTTACAAAATAGAGCCTATAATGCTAAAATAGGCCTTGGTCCACCTACATATGGACCAAGCCTCTCTTCTAACCCAAAATCACTTGTTTTCCACTTCTTTTAGCACTTCAAAGCCCAATATTTTCCTTTTGCTCCAAATCCACCACTAAATCATCAATTTTGTCAAGCTTTCTCTGCAAAAAGATAAAATAAGAATTAACTAGCAAATGGATATAAATTGGAGAAATTAAAATAATAAAAATACAAGAATATCTAAGGTTAACAAAATAAATATGCACTTTTTAACCAGTTATCACACCCCCCAACTTACACTTTGCTAGTCCTCAAGCAAAGCCAAAGAAACAAGAGACAAAATAGAACTAACTAAATCCTCTTTCGTGGGATACACGATTGCATTTACCATATGCAATAAGGCTTTAAACCTCTAGGTTACCCTAGTGGACGAGTTATATTCTCGTGAGGGTTTGTAGTGAATCTACCCACAAAATTCGACACCCCCTCAACCTGAACACAATATACTCCACAATCAATAAAAATGAATCTTAATGAATGTATAACTGAGTTACAATCGAATCAAAGTAACAATTATGTCACTAAAAACAACCTGTGAATTTCCCAAGTGCTCATAAATGGATAGAATCAGTGTGCATAAAAGCAACCATAACAAGATGTCTAGGCAATGAAACTTCGTTTCAAACAGGCATTACTTTGACTCCAAATCTCACCAAAAGATATTACTCACAAATGAAGCTCACAAAGATGGGGTGCATATGTATCCTCTCATACATGTGGATAGAATAACTGTTGAGTACAAACCAAATAATCCACATGCAAACATGAATGAAAGCACAACAAGAATAATATAGAGAGAATTCTAACCACTACGAAAATCAACTCCCAATGTCACATGATCATTACAGTCATATCCTTAATCATCAACTACTACACCTTCGGGGTCAGCTAGGTCTTTGTTTCTAGTTGAAACGTAGGTCAAGGTCAAGGATAAAGCAGGGGTAAGTGAACAATAATCTCCATGTGATAAGCGAAGAAGCTAGAGTGAATAAACTGCAGTTTTCAAAACTCATCATCTCTCTTGAACAATGCAACATTACTCCCAAAATTTCAATAGAAGCATTCCCAAACTACCCACAACTTTTCTACTTGAGCAAACCAAAAAAAAAAGGAAAAGGCAATGAAATATTTTTTGTTTTTCTTTTTTTTTTTTTCATCTTTTTTTTTTGTCATCTTTTTTTTTTTTTTTGAAACTGAATAAAATTACAATAAAAGAAAAAAAAGTACATATTCACTTCTCTAATTTCACATCACCAAATTCTCAAAGAAAAATTACCCAACTTCTTCATCCAAAGCGAGGCTACTGGCTATGAAAAGAAAGATATAATAATGAAGGCTCAACTTGGTTCCAATCCGGTAAATAATGTAAAGATGCAAGAAACAAACGAACAGGCTCAAAGTAGAAAGATGGCCTAGTTTGATTCCCCAAAGGCAAGAAGTGTCATCCGACATCTGAACTGACTGACCTTAGACATGTGACAATGGCAACTGATAGAATGGCGATATGTTAACTGTATAACCCTCAAAATAAGCTTAAAGTTCAAATCTACATAACATGGGTTATAAGTCTCAGTAAATGCCATCACGATACTAGAGTCTCACAGTCTAACCATCAAATCATAGAGTTACAAGAGTAGCAACCCAATTTGTCTCCAATTATGAAAGTTAGGGAAAGACAAATCACTAACAGTGCACAACTATCACAATGATTCTCATGCAAACTCAAGAATACATGAATACGCTCAAAACAATAAAATTGTAATCACGAAGTATATTAAGCTCAAGTAGGCAAAATAATAGCAACTCCCCCCAACTTATTTGACACCTTGTCCTCAAGGGGACATGACAGCAAACAACATGAAATAGAACAAAAAGAAGTAAAGGGAAGGAGTGCACCTGGTTCAAGAGGGGAAAAACTTCAATTGCATGGCCTTTTGAAGCTTTTGGGCGACCCATGAATCCCTACAATAACAAACTAAACAATAAAAATCATTAGGGTCATAGAATCTAAATATTGGCATAACAAAACAAATTGGGAAAAGAGAATCAATATGTTAATAAGTGCCATTTTTTTTTTTTTGGCTTTTGTTTTTTTTTTATAAAATGAAGAACAAAATAATAACAAAATAAATAATAATAATAATAATAATAAAAAATAAATAGAAAAAATAAAAATACAATAAACTAAAATAAACTAAAATAAACTAAAATAAACTAAAATAATAAAATAAAATAATAATAATAACAGAAAATAAAATAAAAATAAAATTAAAAAAAGGAAAAAAATAATAAAATAATAATAATAATAATAAAAATAAATAAAAACTAAAAGAACTGAGGAATAATAAATAAAGAAATAAAAGGTTAGTGGCTAGGTTCCAGTTGGGGTGCAAAGAAACTCAAATCCAGGATGGCAGTGCAGATTCTAAAATTGGAAGAAATGAGATAATTGGGCATGAAAGGTTAGTGGTGCTTGTGTTTCTGCCTGCCAAAGCCGAACAATGAGTCTAGCAGATACAGGAACTGTAATGGCCCAAAGGGGGGTGGGATGGAGCTACGGTTGGGGTTCTGTTGGGGGTTCGGTTGGGGGTTCGAGGTTCTGTTGGGGGTTCGGGTCTGCGGCAGTGATGGAGGTAGTAGGTGTTGTGGTGGTGACGGCTGGTTAGGGGCGGCGGTGATGGAGCGGTGGTAGAGGCGCGGCGGTGGCTATGGATGTGCGGTGGGTTAGGGGTTGTGGAGGTGGAGGTGGATATCGATGGCTATGGTCTGATAGGCGGTAGAGGGTCGGCGGTTGGTGAGTCGGGGTTGCGGGTTCAGCGGGCGACGGACGGCGGAGAAGGGGTGGGGTTCGCTTTGTGTTTAGAGGTAGCCGGCAGTGGATGGTGGTGACGACGATGATGGGTTAGCAGTGGTGGTGACGGTGGTTGCCGGCTGAGAGAGGGGGCTGGTGGTTCGTGATGGTTGCGGGTGATGGCAGAGGGTTAGAGAGAGAGAGATGGGTGGTGGCGTGGTTTGCAGGGGGTGCGTGATTGGGGTAGTGTTGCGACGGTGATTGAGTAGTGGTTGTGGAGCTGCTGTGGTGGTGTTGGGTTGCAGAGAGAGAGGGATGGTGACGGTGGCGCGATGGCAGATGGAGAAGGGTTGTGGTGAGTCGCGGTGGTGATGGCAGATGCTGGGTGTGGTAGAGATGGAGATGATGGGTGTTGCGGCTGAGGGCGGTGGTGATGGTAGAGAGAGATGAGGGGTGTAAGTTTTTTTTTTATTATTTCTTTTTTTTTTTCATTCTTTTGAATTTTGAATTTTTGATTTTTTTTTGTTTTGTGTGACACAATTAAAAGTGCTCAAGCTTTTTGAGAAAAGCTCAAGCTTTTTGGGACAGAACCTTAAGAGTTTTGAGGGAAGAAAAAGAGCTCGAGCTTTTCTTGGAGTGCTTGAGCTTTTTGGGACAGAATGTTTAACCAATTTTTGACGAAAAAGTGCTCGAGCTTTTTGGCGAGTGCTCGAGCTTTCTGGACCAAAAACATTTGAAAAAAAAAATATGAAAAAATGCTCGAGCTTTTCTGAAATTGCTCGAGCTTTTTAGCTCAGAAAACAAAAATGATCAAAGAGAACCCCTTTTTTTTTTTAAAAAAATAAGAATAAAATAAATACTAAACACCTACAAAACAATAAAAAGAAAACTCAATTAAAAACAACAAAAATAAACAAAATAAAATAAAATAAAATAAAATTGGGTTTCCTCCCAAAAGAAGAGCTAAGTTTAATGTCTTCAGCCAGACACAGCAAGAGGAGAAAAACATCAATCAATATAAACTGGGTCTTCAAGACCAATCTCCTCAATCAAACTCCCTTCCTCCACATCCTCAATAAACAATTTCAACCTTTGGCCATTAACTTTAAAAGTTTGGCCACTCCGAGGGTTATGAATTTTTACCGCACCATGAGACCAAGATTGAATAACCTCATATGGACCATCCCATCTAGACCGCAAATTCTCAGGAAACAACCGTAACTTAGAGTTAAACAACTACACTTTTTGACCGGGTTCAAAGGACTTACGATTAATGTGAGAATCATGGAATGCCTTAGTCCGAGCCTTGTAAATGTGGGAACTCTCATACGCATCGTTCCTAAGCTCCTCTAAATAAATATGGTGCATACAAATGATGGATCAATCCTTTTTAAATCGGCTAGAGACCAACCTATAGCACCCTTGTGCTCTCTAAGAACCTCAAGAAGACGGCACTCTTGCTCACTTGGAAGATTAGAAGCAATGATAATAGGGAGAGTGTCATCGGGTCCTAAGAATGAATACTTAAGAGTAGCCAGGGAGTGGCTTCAACTCAAGCTTTGGAGGAACCTCTAAAGATGGAGGAGCAGGAGTGCTCGCAAGATTAGGTAGGGGTTCCGGTCTAGACTTCCAAGGAGGATAGTCTATAAAAAGAGAATAGTCAAGCAATGAATTGACTTCTGCAATAGAAGCATCAATATTGAAAGCATCACTATCAAAGTAAGTCAAACATCTCTCCAAAGGATCCTCAATCAAGATTTGAGGGAGAGATTCCTCAACTATCCCATCAATCACATCCACTGAAAAACAATCCTCCTCATGTAGAGGTTGTTGTGAAGCATTGAAGACATTGAGCCTCACAGTCATATTCCCAAAAGAAATATCCATCATTCCAGTTCGACAATTAATACATGCATGAGCAGTAGCTAAGAAGGGTCGACCTAAGATGATGGGAATCTGACGCTTAGGGTCATGAGCAAGCTCCATGTCTAAAACTAAGAAATCAACTGGGAAGTAGAATTTGTCTACTTTCACCAAAACATCCTCAATGATCCCACGAGGTATCTTGACGGATCTGTCAGCTAACTGCAAAGACACCGTCGTAGGCTTTAACTCACCTAACCCAAATTGCTTATAGACAGAGTATGGCAATAAATTGACACTTGACCCCAAGTCAAGGAGTGCCCTCTCTATAATGTGATTACCTATGACACAAGAAATTGTGGGGGCTCCAGGATCTTTGAACTTAGGTGTAGTTTGGTGCTGGAGAATTGAGCTCATTTACTCTGTTAGAAAGACCTTCTTTGACACATGAGTTTTAGCTTTTCGCTTTTGAGTGCAAAGGTCTTTCAAAAATTTGGCATAAGAAGGAATTTGCTTGACTTGCATCAAGAAGTGGCAAGTTAATCTTAACTTGCTTAAAAATCTCAAGCATCTCTTTCATATTTGCACCCTTTTTCCCAAAAGGAGAAGGGTCGGCCAAGCAGGAAGGGTAAGGGGCCTTGGGCACATAGGATGCCACAGGAACACTCAAATGATCACTTGGGGATAAAGAATCCCCTTTTTGTAAATTCTCATTCTCAACTACATCATTTTTAGAAGAACTTGTCAATTCACCCTCAGCCTTATACTCAACTTTGTTATCTACCACTCTCCCACTCCTAAGAGTAGTTATGGCCTTATCTTGCTCATGATATTGATCATTGGGGTTGGAAGACTCTACCCCATATTGGCCTTTAGGGTTGTTCACCGGTTGACTTGGTAAACGTCCCTCATCTCTTCTACTCATAGCTTGTGCTAGTTGTCCCATTTGGGATTCTAGCTTGGAGATAGACTGAGTGTGTGAGTAGAGCAATTGAGTGTTAGACTGATGATTTGCCTCTAAAGCTTGCAAAGCACTCAACACCTTGTCCTCAAAAGCTGAATTTCTAGGGGGAGGAGGTGGTTGTTGATATTGTTGCGGAGGAGGATGGTAGGATGATGATGGAAAAGAATTAGGCACGTTTGGCCTTGAATTTTGTGAGAATGAAGGATTTGAGGCTTGAGGCCTCCAAGAAAAATTTGGATGGTTTCTCCATCCCGGGTTGTAATGGTTAGAATATGGATCATTACCCGGTTGGAAAAAACCTTGAAGAGCATTAACTTGCTCTTCCACAAACTCTGGATATTGCGGGGCTAAGGGACAGTCTGACACATAATGAGTTGGGCATGAACATAAAGCACACACCTCTTGAGTGGCAGGAGCAGAAGTAAAAACTTGTCCTCTAGCCAAAACTTGGTCTAATTTCCTTGACAATGCCGCAACTTGCTCTTGGACATCCACAGCTTGTCCAACTTCATAAATGCCACCTCTTTTAGGGACACTAAAGGAGGTGGGTGGAGCTCTCCGACTTGCTGAGGCATGGTGCTATGAATTCTCACTAAGGGTCTCAAAAAGATCCCATGCCTCATCCTGATTCTTGTTGAGGAAAAGTCCCTCCACAAGCAGAGTCAATCATTTGACAGTTTTGTTCTAGTGATACCGTCATAAAAACTCTGTACCAACTACCAACGCATGATATCATGATGGGGACACTTCCTATGAAGGTCCAAAAATCTCTCTCAAGCTTCATGAAAAGACTCGCCATCGAGTTGAGTAAAATTTGTGATGGCTCTTCTCATATCATTGGTTTTGCCTATAGGAAAGTATTTTTTTAAAAACTCTTGTTGGAGTTGAGTCCAAGTTGTTATGGAATTTGTAGGCAAAGACCCGAGCCATTGTTTGGCTCTATCTTTCAATGAAAAAGGGAACAACCTTAACTTAAGAGCATTCTCACTTAGATTTTGTACATTGACAGTGGTGCAAAGCTCTAAAAATTCATTCAGATGTTGGTATGGGTCCTCATTTGATTTCCCATAAAAAGATGGTAACATTTGAATGGTTTGAGGTCTAATTTCATAATGCCCAGTTACAGTAGGCATTTGAATACATGAAGGGTTAGTATATGTTGTTGGAACAAAATGAGTCTTAAGAGGCTGTGGTTGTTGTTGTCCACCATTATCAGCCATGTCTATAGAAATAGGGTTTCCTAAAACTTCAGATTTAATGGACAAACCACGAAAAGCTCTCAAAGTTCTTTCTAGCTAAAGGTCTAGTTTTTCTAAGTCTGGGTTGCACGAATGGCGACCAAACATAAAATAAATAAACCTGTCCAATCAAATATACCAACTGTAGCAAAAATAAAATGCAAAAAGAAGGGAAAGATTTCACCGTGATAGATTGCAAAGCAGGTAGAATTTTTCTTCTTTCTTTTTTTTTTTTCAACCCGTGTTTGCTCCAATCGACTCCGCTTCTCTTTAGCTTTTTATAATTGCTGCACACCAAAAACAAAGAAAAAGAATAATAGCAGAAAATAAAGAATTAAAATAAAAATCAACTACTAAATTTTTTTAACAATTTAACAGTCCCCGGCAACGGCGCCAAAAATTGATCTGTCGTGGAAATCAATCAAATTACCAAACTAAACTACTAGTATAATAGAGAAGTAAGGGTCGAACCCATAGAGACTGTTAATTGTTTAAAAACTAAAGTTGAGATTAATTTTAATTGAAATTAACAAAGATTGATTGTTGTTGATTTTTTTTCTAAAATTAAATGAGAATTATAATGAAAGCAAATATTGAACTGACTTAACAATGAATCGAATTAAAAGAGAATTCCTAGGGTGTTGAATCCACCACTAATCTTGTAACTAACTTCAATTGTATTAATTCTTGGGCCATTAAATTTGGATGTAAAAGATGTATTTTTGGCTACAAGCCTCAATACAATCATTAAGAAAATCACGCACCAAAACCCTAAGCACGAATCATCTTTGGTCAACACAAATTGTCTATGCTAACTCTAAGGTCATAGTCACAATTTGTTTTTCCTGAGTTATGACTCATCCTACGGTTTTGATGTATGTACACATATTACTATTGTATAACCACATAAACAAAATCACAGAAATTGATTATGTGAAACTGAATAATACGATCATTACTTTAATAAAATCTCAACGTTATACAATCAACATCCAAAAATAATTAACCCAAAAATAAAATACAAAGAAGCAATATTACTTGACTAGGGTTTCATCTAAACCCTAGGAATGAGAGAAACTTAGCCCATGATAGTGGAAGAGGAGACCACCATAGCCATGGAGTTCTTCATCTTCTTCTTTAGAGTCGTCTCCTTCCTTCTTTTCTTTGTCTCGATCTCTAAAAATGGCCTCATCTTTTTCCAAAACCCTAGCTTCCAATAATATTCCCCTTTTTCCAAAAATACCCTCACAAAATAAGAATTCAGGAAAATAAAATAAAATCCCGTAATTAGACATTAGGGGCCCAAAAAGAGAGTCTAAAGTGTTCCAAAATAGAGGCTATAATGCTAAAGTAGGCCCTGGTCCACCTACATATGGACCAAGCCTCTCTTCTAACTCAAAATCACTTGTTTTCCACTTCCTTTAGCACTTCAAAGCCCAATATTTTCCTTTTGCTCCAAATCCACCACTAAATCATCAAATTTGTCAAGCTTTCTCTGCAAAAAGATAAAATAAGAATTAACTAGCAAATGGATGTAAATTGGAGAAATTAAAATAATAAAAATGCAAGAATATCTAGGGTTAACACAATAAATATGTACTTTTTAACCAGTTATCACTAGGTTTAGTGATAAAATTGGTAATTTTAGTCTACTAAATTTTTTGGTAAGTACCCTACAACCTATTTCATTTTTCCTCCCTAATTCACTCAATTTCTCTAAACAATTCTATGTAATCTTTCATCCCCTCTCATTTACAAGCTTTATAGAAGTTGTTAGAAAATGAAGTATGATAAGCTTATTACAATTGTAACTTTAAAAATTGGAAGATGTCCAATCACATTGATCAATTTTTGAGGTATTATTATTTTTATAATCATTATTTGTTATTATTAATTATTACTCTTAATATCTGATTATTAATTGTTCATATTATTAATATTATTTATTAATTTTTCTTCTTATTATTAAATTTAATTATTATCATTATTTGTAGAGATTTGAAAAATGAGGAAATTTTTTTTCGTTTTGCTGGTAGGGCATTGTTCCTTGCACGGTTTGCCGGTAGGACATATCTCATGCACGGTTTTGACGGTAAAAGCATTTTCATGTATTATTTTCACCGTATGACATGTTTAGAGGAATATTTGGAGTGTGTCATAGAAGAGAAATATGCTTAGAATATTATGAGGTAGCCGTTGTTCAAAATTGAGCCAAAACGGGAACCGTTTTAAAATTGGACAAAAAGGGCACTCGGGTGACCCGGGTGGAAACGGCCAAAAACCGACCTTCAAACGAAAATGTTTCCTTCTAAAAGTTTCCATTTAAAATAATTTTATGAACATTGGTTAAAACAAAATTTCTAATTGAAGTGTTTAGGAACGGGTTGTAGAGTAACGGTTTTCGGGCTCATTAAGGGCAAAATGGTCATTTGCCCTTAACCCTTTGGTTCCTCATTATAAATAGGACACTTAGACACACATTTATACAGAATTCATTCTGTATATGCAGAAGGTCACGTTCTTGAGAGAGAGAGAGAGAGAGAGAGAGAGAGAGAGAGAAAAGCCCTAGCTTTTTCAAGTTTCAAGCCTCCGAAAGATGCATTTTGAGTGGGATTTTCGCCGAGCTTCCTTCTGAGAAATTGTTCCCCTCCCCACGATCTATATTGTCACCAAAAATTTTGGCTATCCAGAAAACATAGCCACCATAGATTGAGAAAAACTGATTTTAGGTATGATGTAGTGCTAAGCTAGCAATAGATTCAAGTTCCTTTGTGTTTTTACATGTATTTGAACTGCTGTAAATGTATATCTAAGGTTAGGAGATCACCTAGGAAGTAGCTTCTTTGAAAAGCCTAGAGTTGGTAGTTTAGGAGTATTTTTGTTCTTGTTGATTTTGGGTGATTTCTTGCCTTGTTTGGTGTGTATTTGATAGATAGAATTGTGCCATGAGATTGTCAACCCATGTAATTATTGACACACCTTTTGGTTAGGCCATGTGATGATTTGATGCTTTTATGTTTAATAGAAATCTATGTCCCTTATGAATTTGTTGAAATTGTGAGACTTGTGCTTTACATAAGTATGGACATATTCAATTATGATGTATATATGTTGTGAGGGTGATGCCTTGAAGTTTAAATTTAACTTTCATGAAATGAGTTATATGATTTGGGATAAGGGACATCATGTGTTTGATCATTTGTCACATTGAACTTGCATGATGAAGTCATGGCATCTTGGCATAATTTGATTCCTTGGAAACATGGTGTGGGTCAGCACGAGGTGCTGGACATTATGAGGGTGTAGATCCTGTGGTGAAAAACCCAAAATTCGACCGTTGGTACTCTTTCCCATTGGGGACGTACCGAAAAGGAGATATACGTGGCGGTACTCATGCCAGCGGAGAAGGACCGTATCATAAGACATGGGTGGCATAGAGTTGCATGTGTGCGTCACGCATATAGACATTGCATAGCATTGGGGGAAAATGGTATTATAAGCTTGAACTGTACACTTGCACATGCCACGCCCCTTGAATTTGTTTCTAGTCTTAGTATACATTATACTCGTAGTTGAGCTGACCCATTCGTGGGCAATATATTTCAGATGAGACCCCGATTACTTGAGACTTCTTCAAGTCTTGAAGGACGGGAAGACATGGACTAAATTGAAGATCTGGCCCTTGGGGCACTTTTTGGATGTATGGGCATAAGCCCAATTTATTTTGTTTTGTATTGGAACAAGTTATAAACTTTAGGCCATGGGCCATTTTAATATGCATGAGTTGTGAATCAAATGAATGTATAATGATTGTAGTTTAATTATATTTTACATGGAATATGTTGGATATGGAGAATGCATGTCTTGGTTGGATGGAATTGTGGCCACCGTATGAGGGTGGGTTGTTGGTGGATTTATATTTATACATGTTGTGAAAATTAGGTGGAAAAGCCTTGGAAAAACAAAGGAAACTATGCCCAAAATTTTGAAAAATAAAGTGAAAAATAAGTGTGCAAAACACATCTGAAATGAGTGAGAAAAATGCTTAAAATTGGGGTTTTGAAATTAAGGAAAATTGGGTTGAAAATGGACGGAAAAGGGCTTGAAAAGCTTGGGAAAAAGGGGACATAAAATGGGAAATTTTGGGGCAGCCAACAGAGAGATTTGCTTGCAGTATTTCTACTGTTTCTACAGTAAAAATGCAGGAAATCAGAAAAATCAAGTTGCTGTAGTTTCAGAGTCAGACCTGGACTGCCCAGCCACCGCCCGTACCCTGCCCGCGCGCGCGTGCCTGCCATGCCTTGGCCTGTTGCCATGCTGCCCCACCTGTTGCTACAACTTGTTGTCTCGCCAACCTTTTGGCCACCTTTTTGATCCATTTTTTTGGACACTTTTTGGGCTATATTTGGACACTATTTTGGGCCATGTTTGGCCAATTTTTGGGCCATGTTTGGGCCCACTTTAGGCTGTTTTAGGGAACTTTTTGGGGTCATGTTTTGGCCATGTTGTGACCTAGATTTCAAGACCACATTTGGGCATCCACTAGGACCAAACTTGGGCTGATATTTGACCATCTTTTGACTATGTCCTAGGACATTTTGGAGTCATCCGAGACATCACTTTAGGGGGAATTTTTGGAGATACTTTAAGGCTATTTTAAGGACCGTTTTTAAACATGATTTAAATTGATTGGAGCATTAAGTGGGACAAGCAATTAATTTTAATATTGGGGGAAAAATTTGAAGAATAATAAGGGATATTTCAATTAAATTTACTGGATTGTCATTTCATTTCTTTTCTTTTATTTCATTCAGTCACTCCTCGGGTTCGTAGAAATCCGGCGTGTGACATTATTATTACTTGTTATTATTTAAAATGGAGTCTAGGAGTACTAATATAATTTTGAGACCCAACCACATGATCCATACCTAACATTGAAGTTATTGAATTAAAGAATAAAGGTCCCACACATCTGTGGTGTGGAACCATTTTACAAGACAAAAAGGAAAAATTGTAGTAGAGATATGGTGTAACACCCATACCAGATAAATTGGGGTTTGGGGCAATGTAATGAAAATTAGCAATAAAAAGAGACTCAATAAAATTCTTTGAGCACGATAACAAGGTATGAATTGAACTAGGCAGAAGCTAATTCGACCCTATAGTGGGCCATAGAGTCATCACCCAAAGTAGGGTTAATATCAATCTAACCTATGGTCAACCTAACCCAACCAAGGTTAGTAGTCATCAATACATCACTAACATAAAGTGAAAGAATTATTACAACAAATATCAGGAATTATTAAACAAATAAATAATTTAACAATTAGAGAAATTAAACTACAAAATAAATTTATAAAAAATATATTAAATATTCTAAAAATCCATGCGGCCTATACATGGTATTGGAAGCCGAATACACACACTTTAATTATGTATGTGTGTGAAAATACTTAAGTGTGTATGTGTGTGAAAATAATTATGAACAATTGAAGGAAATTAGGAAAAAAATTTAAGAAAAATATGTAAAATCAATTTAAAATTATTTTTAAATATACCATGTGCTTAGCACATGACTTAGAAGGTTGGCACACATTGTAGGGTGTGTTAGTGTGTGTGTGTGTATATATATATATATATATATTAGGGGAAATTGATTAAATCAATAAAAATTATGAAAAGGACATGCACAACCTAAGTTGCTGCATGTGCTCAACCTTTACACTAGCCTTGCAGCTACAGCAACATATGCATGGTCTGCCATAGCCCACAATTCAAGGCATAATGCTTGACCAAAAAGTTCCTTCATCGTGAAGGAATTGAATACCAATAAATAAATTTCAAACACACTCAAAATTTTATACACACACAAACTAAGAAAGAGAGAGGAAGATTTCGGGCAATAGGAGGGCAGAAGACTACTTGAACAATGAAGAAAGAAAGAAGAGAAATGAAGGAGGAAAATTCATAAACCAACTCAAATATGTATTAAACTCGATTCTCTTAGTCTCTTTAAATTCCTCTATGAGTGTTATGTTTATTAGACCAATTACATGAGAATTTAAACCCACCAGAATGAGCTACCATTGATGAAGCTTGAAGCACGCTTAGAAACCGACTCAAACAAAATTAATTTCTAATGATTGAAACTTAATCTAGATAATAAATAGAACACAAAACTAGAAAAATTAGAAGAAATGGCCCTAAGATCAGTGAGAAATGACTGGAAACCGAGTGTGAAGATTTGAAAAAATCTGGACAAATTTTTCATTTTTGCCAATAGGGCACTATTCATGCACTGTTTGCTGGTAGGGCATTATACATGCATCATTTAGGCAGTAAGTCATGTTTAGAAGCATAATTTGAGTATGCCATAGAATAGAAACATGCTTAGAATGTTAAAATACACCGCCTATGAGAATTTGAGCCCAATCAGAGATAGTTTGAAAAATTGGACCAAAAGGGCATCTGGGTGGCCCTGACCAAACTCGCTTGCAGGCGAAAATAAAATTTTTTGAAAATTTTCATTTAAAATAATTTGAAGAACTTTGGCTAAAGCAAAATGTCGAATTGAGACGTTTCAGGACGGGTTGCAGTGTAACGGGATCCCAAACTCATTAAGGGCAAAAGGGTCATTGCACCCCTTTGCCCCTTTAGTATAAATACAGCCCCTTAGAGATAAAAATCTCAGAAATTGGTCTGAGAAGAAGCAGAAGTCATGCATGAAGAGAAAAATGAAGAAAAACCTAGGGTTTTCCAAGTTTCAAGCTACCAAAACTCATCGCTAGGCTAGGATTCTCACAAGACTTCCTTTTAGGAAGTTGTTCCCCACGTTAAGGGCTACATTCTCACCAATTGGTTCGGCTACACAACGGACACAACTCCCTAGGATTGAGAAAAACCCTTTTAGGTATGATATCTTGTTAAGTAAAGAATGTGGTTAAGTTTAGGACTGTTTTATATGTTGATTGAGTGATTTATATGTTTACTTGTTGTTAGAAAGTCACTTAGGATATAGTTGCTTTGAAAAACCTAGAGTTGGTAATTTGTATACTTGTGTGTTCTTTGAGAATTTGTCAAAATGATGAACATGCAACTTGAAGATATGTTTGATTCATTACATTGTGGCTTATGTTCATGTGAATAAACCTTGTGTTTTGGAAGATATGGTTGTTTAATGCATTGATGCTTTGTGTAATTATGTGTTCTTTAAGAATTTGTAATATAGTGAACATATAGCATAAGCATGTGTTTAAATTGATTGTAAATAGCATATCTTCATGTAAAAGAAGTTGTGTGGTTTGCAAGTTAGAATCTACTTTATGGATGATGCATGATTTAAGGTGTATACCATGTATTTGATAAAATGCCTTATTGAAATTGCATAAAAAAATCAAGGCACATTGGCATATTGTGATTCCTTGAAAACATAGTGTGGATTGAGCATGTGGTGCTATGCTTTATTAGGGTGTAGATCCTGTGGTGAAAAACCCAAAATTGGCCATTGGTACTCGCTAATCCAACGGGAGTGCGCTTGTGAAACGAGACATATAA
This sequence comes from Nyssa sinensis, assembly GCA_008638375.1. Classification (NCBI taxonomy): domain Eukaryota; kingdom Viridiplantae; phylum Streptophyta; class Magnoliopsida; order Cornales; family Nyssaceae; genus Nyssa; species Nyssa sinensis. The sequence goes on from CM018033.1 coordinate 9,999,813, forward strand.
GTGGTACTCGCAAATCCAATGGGAAAGGACCGTGAAATGAGACATGTGTTGGGCATAGAGTTACATGTGTGAGTCATGCATATTACCATTGCATTGCATTGATGAATTGGAAGGCATATAGATTATAAATGCACACTTTACACATGCCACGCTTTAACTTTGTTCCTTGCATTAGCATTATGTCATACCAGCATGCGTAGTTGAGCTGACGCCTCGTGGGATATCATATTATAGATGAGGATCCCGATACTTGAGACTTGGAGAAGTCTTGAAGAATGGAGGGGACATGGACCATGAAGAATATTTGGCCTTATGGCATAATTTTTGAGTTGTATGAGGGCATAAGCCCAAAGACATATGTAATGAATTTGTAAAAATCTTATATATTATAAACACAATGGGCAAGGCCCTATATTTGTAATGAACGTGAGATTGTGACTTTTTAAATTTCAAGCATATGTGTATGTATGTAGGATTGTATATTTTAAATGATGTATAGATGTTTAGTGAGATCAAAGGATATATTTGGTTGCTAATTTGAGAAATGATAGGTTGTGCTGTGAAAAATTAGGTGGAAAAGGCTTAGAAAATAAAGGAAACCATGCTAAAATTTTATGAAATTAAAAGGTTAGTTAAGTATGTAAAACACCCTAAATATAGGTGAAAAAAGTGCCAAAAGGGGGGGGGGGTTAAAAACCTTGAAGAAATAGGCTAAAAATGAGGAAAAAGCAGCTTGCAAAACTTTGAAAAAAAATTTGGAAAACAGAGAAAATTGGCTGCTGGACAAAGAAATTTAGCTGCAGTCAGCTACAATAATCCTGCAAGAAAAATAGTCCAGACCTGCCTTAGCCTATAGCCCTGCGGGCCTAGCCCCCTACCGCTCGCCTGCGAGTGCTGTGAGCATGCCGAGCACGTCGCATGCCTGCCTGCCTGCCCATGTGTGCGCCCTACTGCCTTGCCCCATGCACGCCAGCCTGACACCCCTCCTGACACCTGCTTTTGGCCACCTTTTTGAGCCATGTTTGGCCACCTTTTTGAGCCATGTTTGGCCACCCTTTTGAGCCATGTTTGGCTACCCTTTTGGCCCATGTTTGGCCACCCTATTAAGCCATGTTTGACCAACCCTTGGGCCATGTTTGGCTACCTTTTTGGGCCATGTTTGACCACTTTATTGAGCCATGTTTGGTCACTCTCATTGGCCATGTTTGGCCACTTCCTTAGACAAAGTTTGGTAGACTTCTTGACTTATTCTTGGCCTATGTCTTGGGGCATTTGGGGCCCATTTGGGCCATTATTCCAAGGTATATTTAGAGACACTTTAGGGCTATTTTGGAGGCCATTTTTGAACATGACTTAGACTTATTTTGACTATTAATTGGAGGGATGTTTAAGTGACATTAGGGGACCATTTTGGTTAAGTCTAATAGTAAGTTTTCATTTCAAATCTTGGGGAAGCATGGGAGAATAAATGCATAATCAACTGAATCCATCTTAATGGTCTTTTATTTATTTTTCTTATTTCATTTTACTCACTCCCCGGGTTTGTGAAAATTCGGGGGGTGACACCGAGAGGGGCAAAAAATGGGGTTTGAAGAAATAAAGAACCAACTCATTTCAAAAGATAGGGAAAGTATCCCCAAGGGTTGAGGATCACAAACAAACAAACCTTACTCAATTTAGTTGAGTATTAAAAGAGATATAGAGGGTTATTTAGGTCGGCCATGGGTGATACAAACCGATTTGTCTCGTTGGCTTTAAGGCATGAAACCAATGCCAAAGTATAGATTGAAGTCCCAAGAGATGAATGAAAATGAAAAAAAGATGGAACAATGACTAAAAACCCCACGAATTAGGAATTGAAAATGCTAGGGTTTTGTGTGAACAGTGATTATCTCTATGAGGAAGACGATGAATAGTTCAGGTTGGATGTTAGGTCGGACAGGTCGGGTTTGGTTCGACCCGCATATGAATAGGATTTGGGAGTAACCTAAATGGCGTCATTTTGATTTTAAATTTGATAAACTACATAAGTGGGATGTCGTCATTTAAGTGACGCAATGCCCACGTGATGGTGACGTTTAGGATATTGAACCGGTCGATTCTGATTAATTAAGCACCAATTCAATTAAAACATAACTAAACCAGATGATTTTCAGAAAAATAAAAAAATTCAACTAAAACTGTGACGACTCGAAACCCACCCTATGCTGATCAGTGGCCCGCGAGCTGTCCCCCGCTAAAGAATGTCAAACACCAATCAATTAATCATTAATGCATGTTATGACATTAGTTAATTTGGTACCATCATTAGAGCACAATTATACATGCCATGATAAAAGTAAGTGTTTAATTTACAGATCCTCAATACAAAAACTATAGCCAGGACGTGGACACATGGGAGAGCTAAGACTACATTACACTTAGTCTAATTACAGTTACATAAAAAATGTCCACCATTACTTTGCGAAGGACCATCTATTACAAAATGTGATGTCTATTTGTAGTACACGCCTTATGGTGTAGTATCCTTGTCTTGAAAAAAATGACATATCTGGAGTGAGCTAACTTAGCTCAGTAAGTAAATTCGGCCGCTTTGTCATAGGTTAGGGCCAATTCAAATATAAGGATATAAACAATAGCAAGGAAAATATATAATATCACAATAGCCAGTCACCAAGAGTGTGAATCACTAGAAATGACCCGTGGGTCCAAAAGGCACATTCCATAGTAGTTTGATACAAATGATGTAAATGGTACAACAAATCAATAATAGGGATTGGCCTATACAATAGTCAGCTGCCACAAATCATAAGATAGCAATTCAAGTCCAAGGATAAGCTTGCGAAACATATCAATAACCAAAGAGTGCATCATCAGATTATGATTCAATATAAGATATGAAATACTAACAGAGTAGATGCTGCTAACAAATAGGGCTCAGCTACCCCCAAAAGCACTCATTCAGGTTTACCCATTTTCGGGCTCTTGAATAGCACTAGAGCTCTTATCATATATCATGTCCTCTATGGACTAAGTGTTGGTTATCATTCCTGTTACAGAATATACATGTACAACCTGTAGGATTGTTCTAGAATATACAGCTTGTAGGGTTGACTTGTATAGATAGGCTTAATTATAGGGATTCCTAATTAGTTGGCTTTCCTATTATAAACTCTCAATTTGTGTATATATATATCCTTGTACCTATGAATAAAGATCATCAAGAATTATTTTTCTCTCTTGGTTTCATGGTATCAGAGTAGAATTGAAAAACTTTCCTACGGTTATTTTTTTTCCTTTCTTTCTTCTTCTTTTCTTTTCTTTTATTTTCGGCCAGTCTACCCACAATATGAGCAGACTTTGAAAAATTTCTTGGGTCACCCTGTTCGAGTGACCAAATATTTTCACCGCCGGTCAGGCCTAACGCCCCACCTGCCGATCGGTCTCTCCCTAAAGTCCGGTCACTAGAAGCCCAGCGCGTGAGCCTCACGCGCAACCAGAAGTTTTCGCCTCCGTCACTAACCTCACGCGTCGGCGCGTGGAGGCGAGTGCAACTGCGCCTTGTCCTCGGTCAGCCTTTCCGGAGTCGCCTCACCTTGTCCGGCACTTCCGTGTATCCGGTTGCTTCGCTGCTATTGGTTTGGATATTTTGTGTCCTTGTTGCTTCACGGCTGTTTGTTTGGACCCTTTCTGTGTCCTGTTGCTTCACTGCTGCTGGTCTTCTTGGTTCGTTGCTTCTTGGTGGTTTTGTTTCTGTGGCTAACGAACAAAAGAATTTGGTCGTGACTGATGTCATTCCCGTGATGTCCAAAATCACAGAACATAAATTAACTAGTCCGAATTATTTGGATTGGTGTAAGACTGTTAGGATTTTCCTGTGGAGCATTTCTAAGGACAATCATTTCATTGAAGATCCACTAACGAATGAGACTCGCTTGTTCTTACAAATCAGGAACTCTATTGACACTGCGGTTGTTAGCCTAATTAATCACTATGAGTATGTTAAAAAGATGATGGAATATTTAGAATTTATGTATTCTTGAAAGGGTAACATTTCTCATATTTATGAAGTTTGTAAGGGCTTTTACTGGGCAGAACAACAAGATCAATCTCTTCAGGCCTATTTTATGAATTTCAAAAGGACCTATGAAAAATTGAATGTCTTGTTACCTTTTAGTCCTGATGTCAAAATCCAGCAAGGTCAAAGAGAGAAAATAGCAGTAATGAGTTTCTTGGCTGGCCTTAATTCTCAGTTTGAGATTGCTAAATCTCAGATCCTTTCTAGTGCTGAGATTTCCTCTCTCCACGAGGTCTTTACTAGGGTACTTCGCACAGATACCAATGCATTTGTTACTCCATCTGTTCATGCTCCTACTGCTCTTGTTAGTCATCATGGTGGATCTGAGCCTAGATGGTCATATCATAAGAATCATCATAAAGGAGGAGGTACAAGCAGTCGGGACGATAAGAGTCAGGATGCAGGGGGAGTTGTATGTTATTATTGTCATGAGTTGGGCCATACCAAACGCACGTGCAAGAAATTTCAAAATAAATCTCGTAAGTCTCACTCCGCCCATATTACCGTTACTCCTGCTACACCTAGCTCATCTGAGCAGACCATTACAGTTTCTGCAAATGCATTTGCTAAATTCACTCAATACCAAGAAGCCTTGAAGAATTCATCTCACCCCATCACTGCCATGGCTGAGTTAGGTAAACCAAATATGTGTCTTCTTTCCTCTTCCTCACAATGGGTTATTGATTCTGGTGCCACAGATCATATGATAGGTAATCTTAGTCTTTTCTCCACTTTTCAGTCACACATATCTCCCTTTAGTGTTACTTTAGCTGATGGTTCTACTTCTTCTGTTCTTAGTTCTGGTACTGTTAGTCCAACTCCCTTAATTTCCCTATCGTCTGTATTAAGTCTACCAAGATTTTCTTTCAATTTAATGTCCATAAGTAAACTTACTCGTACCTTAAATTGTTGCATCTCATTTTTTCCTGATCATTGTCTTTTTCAGGATCTTATGACGAAGAAGATTATTGGTAAAGGATGTGAATCAAGCGGTCTCTACATTCTGGATACCCAGGTGCCCAGGCCCATTGCATGTTCAGGTGTCTTAACTCCGTTTGAAGCACATTGTCGATTGGGACATCCTTCTTTACCTCTATTGAAGAAACTATGTCCTTAGTTTCATAATGTATTTTCCTTAGATTGTGAGTCGTGTTAGTTTACAAAACATCATCGTTTGCCTTCAGTCCCTCGAGTCAATAAAAGGGCTAGTTTTCCCTTTGAGTTACTCTATTCAGATGTTTGGGGTCTGTGTCCTGTTGTTTCCAAAATTGGATTTCGATATTTTGTTACTTTTTTTGATGACTTTTCTCGTGTGACTTGGCTTTATTTAATGAAAAATCGTTTTAAATTATTTTCCCATTTTAGTGCCTTTTGTGCTGAAATTCAAACACAGTTTAATGTTTCTGTGCATACATTACACAGTGATAATGCCAAAGAATATTTTTTTGATTCATTTCAGATTTACAAGATTCAGAATGGCATTCTTCACCAATCCTCTTGTGTTGACACACCATCTCAGAATGGTGTGGCAGAAAGGAAAAATAGGCATCTCCTTGAGACAACCAGGGCACTCTTATTTCAAATGTATGTTCCTAAATCATTTTGGGCTGATGCAGTTTCCACAGCCTATTTTCTGATTAATCGCATGCCTTCATCTGTTCTTAATGGTGAGACTCCTTATAGTGTCTTTTTTCCTACTAAACCTTTGTTTCCTATTGAACCCCGAATATTTGGTAGTACTTGTTTTGCTCGTGATATTCGTCCCCAAGTCACTAAATTGGATCCCAAGTCTTTAAAATGTGTTTTTCTGGGTTACTCTCATCTCCAAAAGGGGTATCGGTGCTATTGTCCTAGTCTCAACAAATATCTTGTGTCGGCTGATGTTACATTTTTAGAACATATTCCTTTTTTCCCTGCTTCTTCTCCTTCTTCCAGTCAGCGGGAGAATGATGATCTGTTGGTTTATACTGTCACCTCTCAGTCCACTAATGTAGCTCCTACTCTTGCTGCTACACCACCACCACCACCATCCCCTCCACCACCACCTCCTATTCGCTATGTTTATTCTAGATGACGAGACCCACCTGATACATGTCCGGCATTTGTTTCTTCTTTGCCATCAGATCCATTGACCAGTGATCTTGATCTCCCAATTTCCCTTCACAGCGGTACGCGTCAGTGCACTTATCCTATTTCCTTGTTTGTTTCTTATGATCACTTGTCTTTTTCTTCTTGTTCTTTTGTTGCCTCCCTTGATTCTGTGACTATTCCCAAAATTGTGCATGAAGCCTTGTCCCATCCTGGCTGGCGTGATGCTATGATAGAAGAGATGAATGCTTTAGATGCGAATAGTACTTGGGATTTGGTGTCCTTACCTACAGGAAAGAAAGCTATTGGCTGTAAATGGGTGTTTGTTGTCAAATTCAATTCCGATGGCTCCGTGGCTCACCTTAAAGCCTGTCTTGTGGCTAAAGGCTATGCTCAGACTTATGGTGTGGATTATTCTAACACTTTCTCCCCCTTCGCTGAATTGACCTTGGTTCATTTATTTATTTCTATGGTAGCTACTAATGATTGGCCTTTACATCAGTTAGACATCAAAAATGCTTTCTTACATGGTGATCTCTAGGAAGAAGTGTATATGGAGCAACCACCTGGGTTTGTTGCTCAGGGTGAGTGTGGGCAAGTTTTTCGTCTTCGGAAGTCCCTATATGGCTTCAAATAGAGTCCCCATGCTTGGTTTGGAATATTGAGTCAAACAGTGGAAAAGTTTGGAATAAATAAGAGCAAGTCTGACCATTCAGTTTTTTATAAACATTCTACATCGGCATCATTCTCCTTGTTGTGTATGTGGATGATATTTTTATTACTGGAAGTGATATTATGGGAATTTCATCTCTGAAGTCCTTTCTTCACAGCCAGTTTCATACGAAAGATTTAGGGGTGTTGAAGTATTTCTTGGCAATTGAGGTGACACGAAGCAAGAAAGGCATCTTCTTATCTTAGAGGAAATATGTGCTTGACCTATTAACTGAGACTGGAAAGTTGGTGGCTAAGCCATGTAGTGCTCCAATGCTTCCTAATCTACAACTCACAAAAGATGGAGACTTATTTGAAGATCTTGAAAAGTATAGGAGACTGGTTGTAAAATTGAACTATCTTACAGTAACTCGTTCTGATATTGCATACTCTGTTAGTATTGTAAGTTAGTTCATGTCCTCCCCAATAGTTCACCTTTGGGCAACTTTAGAACAGATCTTGTGTTACTTGAAGGGAGCTCCTGGACGAGGGTTACTATACAGAAATTATGGACATACTCACATCGAATGTTTTTCAGATGCAGATTGGGCAAGTTCGAAGATTGACCGAAGATCCACTACTGGCTACTGTATTTTTGTTGGAGGAAATTTGATCTCATGAAAGAGTAAGAAGCAAAATGTTATGTCCCGATCTAGTGCAGAATTAGAATATAGAGCTATGTCACAGTCTGTATGTGAGATAATGTAGATATATCAACTCTTAATTAAGGTTGGTCTTAAAGCTTCAATACCAGTAAAGTTGTGGTGTGATAACCAAGCTGCTCTTCATATTGCCTCCAATCCTGTGTTTCATGAACGAACTAAGCATATTGAGATTGACTGTCATTTTGTTCGTGAAAAGTTGCAACAAAATTTGATCTCTACAGGACATGTGAAAACTGGAGAACGACTAGGAGATATTTTCACAAAGGCTTTCAATCGGGCTCGGGTCAATTATATTTGCAACAAGTTGGGCATGATTAATATCTATGCTCCAGCTTGAGGGGGGAGTGTTACAGAATATACATGTACATCCTGTAGGATTGTTCTAGAATATACAGCTTGTAGGGTTGACTTTTATAGATAGGCTTAATTATAGGGATTCCTAATTAGTTGGCTTTCCTATTATAGACTCTCAATTTGTGTATATATATCCTTGTACCTATGAATAAAGATCATCAAGAATTATTTTTCTCTCTTGGCACCGACCCATAGGTCCAAAAGTATCTATAGAATTAGATGGATGTTGTGATAGACACAACTCCCGACACTTATAATAATATCTTGATCAACAGAATTCCACAAGGATGTACATATATATGGAATAACAAATTCTCAATGGTGAGAAACATAGCAATTTTCTAATATCCAAAGCAAGGTATAGAAATGAACAAGTAATCATGTCACAACTCGTAACCCATCCTGTACGGATCAGGGGCCCGCAAGCCATCCCCCGCCAAAGGATCTCAAACATTACTCAATTAATCATCAATTGCATGTCATGTCATTAGCTAATTAAATATCATCATCAGAGTATACTTGTACATGCCAAAAAACAAATAAGTGTTTAGTTTACAAATCCTCAAAAACAAAAACATACCTAAGACGTGGACACATGGGAGAACTAAGCATATACTACAATTAGTGTATTACAATGATAATGAAAGCGTCCACCATACTTGCGAAAGGACAATTCGTAGTAGAATGTGGCGTCTACTCGATGTGTACGCTTCTACAGTTTGCAGTCCTGAAAAAAAATGTTATAACTGGAGTGAGCTAACTTAACTCAGTAAGTAAATTCCCTTGCTTTGCCATGGGTTAGGGTTAATCTAAAAAGAAGGGTATTGAACAATAGCAAGGAAAGGATAATATCACAATAGCATGCGAATGATAAAATATCATAGTAGTCAGTCACCAAGAATATGAATCAATAAAATGACCCGTAGGTCCCAAAGGCACATCCCAAGGTAGAACAAACAAATCAACAATAGGGATTGGCCTATACAATAGTTAGCTACCACAATCATAGGATAACAATTCAAGTCCAAAGATAGGCAAACAAACATATCATCAATCAAATAATGGATCATTATATATCCAAGGATAAGCTCATAAGGAGTATAAAAAAATCAATGAGTACATCATCAAACATATCCAAGATAGGCTTGTAAGGCATATCAATAATTCATAAGTGCATCATCAAAATATCAATAAACGATATGAAATACTAACAGAACAGATGCTGTCACAAATAGGGCCCGACATACCCTCAAAAGTGCTCATCTAGGTCCACCCTACTATCGGGCTACTGGATAGCACTAGAGCTTTGTACATATATTATGTCCTCGATAGACTAAGTGTTGGGCATCATTCCCAAACACTAACTCGTAGGTCCAAAAGCATCTGTGAATCAGATGAACGTTGTGACAGATCACAACTCCAAGCACTCATAATAATATCATGATTGTCAAAATTTCACAGGCATTGTACATATTTGTGGAATAGAAAATTCTCAACAGTGATAGGCATAACAATTTTTTTATTTCCAAGCAAGGTATAAAAATGGACAAGTAATCACATCAGGATATTGGCAATCAAATTCTCAACAAATCCATAATGTAGAACAAACATCAAATTATGGAGATCAACAATGTCAGGTATGTATAGAGTACAAATTGGCAGCATTAAGGAAATAAACTATGACATTGCTAGGAATACCATATGCTAGAGTTCAGGTTTACTTACTTCAAAATAACTTCTCTTCCTTTCATGAGGAATCAGAGTTCCTTTTCTTTTCCCTTGGAAGATCCTACAAATCAGGAAATATTATTCAGTTTGCTATCATTCATAAACTTAATATGATTTTATTTATGAATTTATTGTCTTTTAATCTCATGTGTTGTATTTTAAGCTTTGGTGAGTTCTGACCCAAACTTGGACATGAATCTCATCCTCTCGCTCCCAAGTGGCTTCTTCAATCTGATGATTCCTCCACAGAACTTTCACTAGTGGAATAGTCTTGTTTCGTAAAACTTGCTCCCTGCTATCCAAGATTTGTACCAGTTATTCAATATAAGTCAAATCTTCTTGGAAATCTAGGGGCTCGTGCTCAACCACTTGGTCTAGATTGTTCAAGTAATTTCTTAGCATAGAAACATGGAAGACATTGTGCACATGCGCCAACTCTGATAGTAGGGCTAGTTGGTATGCCACTGGTCTAACTCATCCTATGACTTCAAATGGTCTGATGTAGCGAGGTCCTAGCTTCCCTTTCTTACCAAATCTCACTACGCCCTTCATAGGCAACACTTTAAAAAACACATGATCGCCTATTTCAAATTCCAGCTCCCTTCTTTGGACATTGGCATAACTTTTCTAGTGGCTTTGAGTTGCCAATAATCGTTGCTTGATTGTCTGGATCTTTTCTTGTTGTCTGTTCCACTATTTTTAGGCCAAACAACTTCGTTTCTCTTACTTCTATCTAGCAGAAAGAAGATCGGCACTTCCTATTGTATAGTGTTTCATATGGTGCCATACCAATACTAGACTGATAATTATTGTTGTATGTGAACTCCACTAGTGGTAATTGTTCCTCCCAGCTTCCCTTGAAGTCCATGACACAAAAAAGTAGTATGTCCTCCAAGGTCTATATCGTTCTCTCAGACTATCCATTATCTCTGGGTGGTAGGCAATATTGAGAATAAGCTCCGTGCCCATTGCTTGTTATAGGCTGCTCCAAAATCGGGACACGAATCTTGTGTACAAAATCTATAGTGATATGCTCCCATTTCCACTCAGGTATCTAGAGTCGTTGTAGAAGTCCACTAGGATTTTGATGTTCGACTTTGAATTGCTGGCACTTGATACATCGTGCTATGTACTCAGCGATGCCCTCTTCATGCCTGACCACCAATAAGTACTTCGGACATTATGGTACATCTTGGTGTTCCATGGGTGTATGGAAAACTTCGAGTTGTGCGCCCCATCAAGGATTTCCTCTCTAATCTCAGGCACATCTGGCACATAGATTTTTTCTCAAAAACATAACACCCCATTCCAGACAATAAAGTTTGGATTTCTACCTGCCTTAGCATCTTCTCAGAGTTTGGCTAACTATTCATCTTGGGACTGCAGCTCTTAATCTTATCCACAATTGTCAATCCAACTGTCATATTGGCAAGCACTACTCTAGGGTTTGGTAGAACCACTTCTATCTTCATCATCTCAAACTCTTTTAGTAACTCTCGTTGTGTAGTTAACCGGCAAGCAAAACTCCTTGATGACTTCTTGTTGAGGGCATCTGCCACCACATTAGCCTTTTCTGGGTGGTACTGTACATCGAGCTCATAATCTTTGATCAACTCTAACCACCGATGCTATCGTATGTTGAACTCTCTTTGTGTAACATGCGCTCTCTTTGTGTAGATAGATATTTGAGGCTCTTATGGTCTGTAAAAATCTCACATGTCGCTCTATAAAGATAATGCCTCCAGATCTTTAGTGTAAACATAATGGCTACGAGTTCAAGGTTATGAGTTGGGTAGTTCTTCTCATGTGGTCTTAATTGCCGCGAGGCATAGGCCCCTACCTTGCCATTCTACATTAGAATACACCATAAACCTTTGTATGATGCATCACTATAGATCACAACGCCTTCCGTCCCATTTGGCACCGTCAGAATCGGTGCTAACACTAGACGGTTCTTTAGCTCTTGGAAACTCTTTTCCCTTTCTTCAGTCCACACAAAAGGGAAATTTTTTGAGTCAATCGGGTGATTGGTTCTGCTATCTTAGAAAAATCATTGACAAATCTTCTGTAATAGCCAGCTAATTCCATAAAACTACGAACTTCTATGATGTTGGTTGGTCGAGGCCAATTTAAAATGGCTTCTATATTTTAAGAATCCACAGAGATCCTATCTTTAGTGATCCTGTGTACAAGAAATGCGATGCTAAGGAGCCAAAACTCATACTTCTTCAGCTTGGCATACAACTTTTGCTCCTATAGCTTTTGTAAAACTTTCCTCAGATGTACTTCGTGCTCTTTTGGGTTCTTAGAATAACCTAAGATATCATCAATGAATACAATCATGAAGTCATCTACATACGGCTTGAAAACCCTATTTATTAAGTCCATGAATGCAGTTGGGGCATTGGTTACCCCAAAAGGCATCACTAGGAACTCATAGTGCCCATAACGGGTTCTGAATGCCGTCTTTTCTACATCTATAGGCCTGACTTTCAATTGATGGTATCTTGACCTCAAGTCAATCTTTGAAAAGAAATGCGTCCCTTTTAACTAATCAAATAAATCATCTACCCTTGGTATGGGGTACTTGTTCTTGATTGTGACTTTGTTCAACTCTTTATAGTCGATGCATAGTCTCATAGTCCCATCATTCTTCTTAACAAATAACATTGGGGTACCCCATGGCGAAGAGCTAGGTAGTATAAAACCTTGTCTAGCAACTCTTGCAGTTGTAATTTTAGTTTCTTTAGCTCTACTAATGCCATTTAGTACGGGGTCCTAGATACAGGTGAAGGGCCAGGAAGTACATTAATGCTGAACTCAATTTCCTGATCAATAGATATTCTAGGAAATTCATCCAAGACTTTTATATCAATGGTAGCGTGATTCGTAGTCAGCCAATCCACGTCGAGGATCACATTGAATCCATAGACCTCTAAAGGTATCAGATTGACAGCTAATTGGGTTCCCTTAACTTCTATATCATATAATCTATGTATTACTGTCCCCAATAATGATTCCCCAGAAGGGATTGAAACAATCAACATATAGCCTAGGGGTTCAGCTTCTAAGTTCAACTTGACAGAAAATGTGAGAGATATGAATGAATGTGTAGAACCAGTATCAAATAGAACATGTGCATATTGGGAACAAACTGTAAGGGTACTTGTAACCACTGAGGTGGTAGCCTAAACATCCCCTGGTGTGATAGAGAGGACCCTTATCGGGCGTTGTTGATTGTTCCTTGGTCCTTCATTTGTGGTCTAAGGTTGTGCAACAGAGGATGATGCGGTAGGTGTGGAGTTGATCATAATCCTGCCACTCGTGGGACAATCACTCATGAAATTCCTAGTCTGTCTATAACTGAAGCAAGCAATGGTGCTCTTGTAGCACTGTCCGTTGTGTATCTTCTGGTAGGTGGGGCATTTAGATGCACCCCCATTATTGTGGTTGGCCTTTCTCTGACCAGGCCCTATTCCTAAATTGCGTGAGCCAATGCCTAGCTTGAAGAGAGTGGATCCTCGTTCTTTGTCTCTGCTGCTACCTAACTTTTGGTTCCCTTTTCTCTTCACAAACTCTTCCTCGCTGCACTCTATAATCGTTGTCGTTGGCACTACCTCACTATATATGGCTAATCCCAGAGGCCTGATTCTGTCTTTAATGGCCCACCTTAAGCCTCCCTCAAAATTTTGAGCCTTCAGGCTTTCTGTATTGATGACATTGGGAGTGAACCTGGCTAACTCAATAAACCTGGCCTGATACTCATCTACTGTCATGCCCCCTTGTTAAAGGATTAAGAACTCAGCAATCTTCTGATCTCTTGCCTCCTGGGGGAAATACTTCTCATTGAAGACTTTTATGAATCATTGCCAACTCATATTTGGGCTCTCAGGTTTCTTCAAGTAGCCACCACTTGTGAGCTACTCCCTTGAACATGTATGTGGCATAAGCCACTTTCTGCTCTTCAGTACAAGTCATGATCCGAAAGATTCTATTCATTTCTAACAGCCACTCCTCAGCTGCTGTAGGACCTCCCCATGTCATCAAACATTGACAACTTTAGATCCTGAAACTTTTTATATGGGTACGACTAGTCTCTGTCGTAGCCCTATTGCCTCCACGCCAGTATGGTCTTGCCGTGATGGTTTTTCCCACCCCTATAGGGGCTAGGCAGAGCCTCCACAACCATCTCTAATATGTGCTCTACTTTGTCTTGTCGATTTGACTCTATGGGGGTACTGCGGGTGCAGACCAGTTACTGCAAAAGAACAGTATTTAGCAGTCAAGTAATCACTTAATCACCATAACAGGTTTTACTTAATAATTGACCCTTAGACTCCTCAAGTCTTAGCACTCTAGTCCTAATCTCCTGTGAACTAATAGAACCTTGGGCTCTAATACCATGCCTGTCACAACCCGTAACCTGTCCTGTGCGGATCAGGGGCCCGTGATCGGGCGTAGCGGCCTACAAGCCGTCCCCCACCAAAGGATCTTAAACATTACTTAATTGATCATCAATTGCATGTCATGTCATTTGCTAATCTAATATCATCATCAGAGTATACTTGTACATGCCAAAATAAAAATAAATGTTTAGTTTACAGATCCTCAAAAATGAAAACATACCTAAGAAGTGGACACATGGGAGAACTAAGACTACACTACACTTAGTCTATTACAATGATAACGAAAACGTCCACCATACTTGCAAAAGGACAATTCGTAGCAGAATGTGGTGTCTACTCATAATTTTGGAGTTGTTTGGTATTGATTACACCTAAAGAATAACGCGGTAGTTGTAGTGCAGCTTTGGGGTGTCGATTCCACATGAAGACAAATTAAAAGAATAACAGACAGAATAAAGAAGCTGAAGAAAATATTAAATGATTAACGAGAAAATAAAAAGTGATTTTAATTACAAATTAAAATTAAACAGAGTGATTAACGAAAAAGTACTCAAATTAACGAACAGTAGAGCATCGGGAATCCCTTGTACAGATCCTGTATTTTAATTATTCTTAATTCACTGATAACTCAATTGAGAATTTAATTCCAAAATTCTCAATCAGAGGATATAGAATTATAAACCAAAATTAAACTAAATGTACCTTTTGAAAAATTATTCATCACTTTTAAATCACACAAATTGTTATCCACGTTAAAAGAACCCAACGACGACAATATACCCAAGGAGCAATATTACAGCAAAGAATTAAATCAATATAAATAATCAATTGATCCAACAATAATCAAAGAACCAATCCATTCAATAGAAAAAGCATGTCTGAATCTATAAATGGAATAAACTCTTTAATTATTCGGCGAAGAGAATACCAACAATAAATTGAGAATGATAAAACCAAAGAGTTTTAATAAATGAAAATCCAGTACATGAATCAAAAGTAAATTAAAAATACCATCTAATGTGCAAGTTCATCCCTAACCCTACTTGAGAATTTAGTTACCCAAATAAACGATGGACAACATAAACCTCAAGGAAAAATAACAATGAAGCATCTGGCTGCCTCTACGCCGCCCTGCTTCCAGTCGTCTGAATAGTGTTTTTTTGTTCTCGTTGTTCCTTTTTTTTTTTTCATTCTTTTTTTCTACTTCGGTGTTGCGCCTTGCCCAGCCAAGCTGCACGTTCCAAGCCAAGCACACCCAGCCCAGCGCCTGGACCCCACTTTTCCTGATTCAGCCTCTGCCTTTTTTTTCTTTTCTTATTCCCCAGCGCCTTGTGCCCTTTCTTTCCTTTCTTTTATTCAGCCCGTTCTGCCCACTTGCGCCGCATGTAGCTTTTTCCCCTTTTTTTTGTTTTTTTTTTCTTGCCTTGCTTTTTTTCTAACTCCAAGTCCAGTGCCTCCTGCTTTGTTCTTTCTTTTTGTTTTTTTTTTCTTTATATTCTCTTTTTGTTAGACGGCTGGCATAAAATATGGGAATCAGCTATCATGCATCGAGCTCACAGGCCTAATGAACAAGTTGTCTGGCCCAAGTAGTCTATAGACGACGGGCTCCAATTTCTTCAAATCTGAAATGAAATATAAATAATGACAATGAAGCCTAAAATCAACCAAAAATTATTCCAAAAATGTTAAGTGTGAAGCATAATTACAAATTATCTCTCACCAACAAATAATGCAATATTTGAGATTTAAAATATTATGAAATAATGCTCAAATATATCTCATTGTACATAGAAATTAAATTAAATAATATAAATTATATCCCACATTTCTATTCACATTTTAGAATTTTAATATAATAATATGGTATTTAGAGTGCACGAAAATCTTTATTTGGCCTTCAGGATATTTTTTAGATTAACCCAATTTGTCCATTCGTATTTTTTAAGATTTAAATTTTCAATGTGGACTCTGCCATTGACTTCAGAATACCCAAAAATGTTGGGTTACACTGCCTTTTATTTTATTCGTACACCTGAAATAATTTACTAAATTAAATTAATTTATTTTATATTGTATATTTATTTAGGCACTATTTTAACCAAGTGCTTAGTGGCACAGTGGTTCGCACATGTGGATTAAGTGCCACACACGCATACGCTCAGGCTTTTGAAACCCACTAGCCGCAACTTTCATTTTTTTTCTTCTAATTATTCAAAAACCAAAGAGCGGACAAAGTATAATTTCAAGAATAGGCTATCCCTATTCCAATCGTCACTATCTAATCAATTCTCTATCCGTGTAGCCAAACACCCCAATTGTATTTTAAATTAAAAACTACACCATTTTGAAATAATCACAATTGGGCTTGGGCGGGTTTCGACCCAAACCCAAAACTGACTCAAACCAACCCAAACACTATTCTTCTTCTCCAGCGAGGGTTCCAATGTCTTCTCCGACATCGATGATTGTCTCCAGTGGAATTCCAGTGTGTTTTCAACAGGGTTTGAACCCTCATCTTATGAGGATCCCTTCTATGGTTTCCAATTTTGGATTTGATAATCCCTTAGGCTTGAAACAAGGACTTATAGTCAGGCTCCGATGAGGGCCCTACTTTTCAGCAAGGTGTTAATCTCCTATTTCATGGCTTTTTAGTCACTATTTTGGACCAATTTTCATCTTATGTGCTTCTAAAGTTACAAGGAATCTTATCCTGTTGCTTAAGGCCCACGAATTGATCAAAATTTGATCATTCTAAGAAGCTCATCCAAACTTGGAACTCGACTGTTCTCCTTGGTCTCTTGACCATTTCAATTGATTAAAATTGCAGAATGACCCATTTTCCATAGTCTTTTAAACCATGTGAACGGTTTGAATCTTTAATCAATTTTACACAAAAACATTATTTTTCTCCATTTCAGGTTTATTAGTTCTAGGGTTTCCAAGTCTCAAACTTCACAATTTTTTTCTACTTTTTATCCCTCATCAATATAGAATACATGCATGCCATTTAGATCCATTAAACCTTAGGTTTTTGCATGATTTTCTAAAAAGAGAAACAAATAAAAGGTTAGGGTTTACCTTCATAGTGACTCATTCCTTCTAGCTTCTAGCTTATTGAAACCTCAATGCAGCTTTAACGTTGCATGCCTGAGTTCTTACTTCCTTCTCGCCTTCTTTCCTTCTTTTTCTTCTTCTTTCTTCACTCTCTCTCTCTCTCTCTCTCTCTCTCTCTCTCTCTCTCTCTCTCTCTCTCTCTTTAGCCGTACATGCACTCTAAACACACACTGACTTCACGCACACTCCAGGCCTAGTTATATTATACAACACACACAACACATGTCATATATATATATATATATATTTGCATGAAATATTAGTGGTGTAGGAGGGGGTCCAATAATATGCTGCCACCTCAATTTTGAGTATGCAGAAATTGAAACTTATTGTGGCATATAAACATATCCTATGCATTAATAGCACAAAAGTGCTTGTAGCCCAATTGGTATTCTTTTTGGGCTTTAGGTTTCTCTTCTTGTTTTGGTCTAAGGTTCAAACCCTTTTGCCACCTTTTTTGCCTTATTTTCTCCCTTTTTTCCTATGTATGCCTTGTTTGGCAATTTAGGCATCATTAGTCAAATTTTGAAGTTGGGTCGTAATCGCTTTAAATATCCCTTAGTATTCTCGCCTTGCTCTTTAATTTTTATGTGCTAAATTTTTATGTCATACTTTTTATTTTTGTCATTTTATATCGTGTTTTATTTGACCAATAATATTTCATATTTATCAAAAAATTTGATTAAATTGTGTTTTCTTCGCGCCTCGCTCTATTTTGCCCAATTCTCTTCGTGTACGAATTCTAACATTTGTGGCCTACTAGTTTCAATTTAAAATGTCGAATAAATTAATATATAGCTAAGCTCATAAAAGCGGCATAGGTAATTTTCTTTGCCTAATTGGGTCGGGATATTACAAATCACATTAGGATATTAGCAATCGAATTCTCATAATATCCACAAGGTAGAATAGACATCAAATTGTGGAGATCAATAATGTCAAGTATGTGTAGAATACAAATTGGTGGCATGGAGGAAATAAAAGTGTGACATTGCTAATAATTACCACATGTTAGAGTTCGGGTTTACTTACCTCATAACGGTTCCTCCTCCCTTCAAGAGGAAATCAGACCTCCTTCTCTTTTCCTTTTGATGTCCTTATATGTTATGACATGGAAATTTTTTTTTTTTTATTATTAATGGTTATTGAATTTTTTATTTTTATTATTTTTATTATTATTGTTATTATTATTGTTATTAAAATGGAATGTGTGATATATGTGATGTGTATAATGTATGCCTGGATATAGGTATGTATATATATATATATATATACATTATTTAATTTTTGGGTGCATGTACATGGGTGTATGTATATGGGTGACATGTATGGATTATGTATATGTGTGTGGCATATGTTTATGTGTGGAGGAATATATGTGTATGTATATGTGTGTATGTATATGTTTAGAACAGTGCATGTGTGCACTGTGTGAGGGAACATCAGACCTGGTGTGTGTGTGTGTCGGTGGAGTAGTGTGTGTGCCTAGTGTGTGTGTGTGATAAGTGATATATATATATATATATGTATATATAGGTGTATAGGCAGCTTTGCATTAAATGCAAAGCTGCATGAGGGGAAGAAAGCAGGTGGCTGATGTAGAGAGAAAAAGGTCAAAGAAAGAGGCTGTGAAGGGGGAGTAACCGAGGGAGAGAAATGGAGGTGTTTGAGTGATGTATGGGTGTTGGTCTCAGGTGGGAAGAAAAGAGAAGGAAGGAAAGACTGAGAGCAAGGGAGAGAGAGTTCTGAAGAAGCAGAAGTGACCAAGAGGAACAGAAGGAGAGAGGAAGCAAACCAAAAGGAGAAAATCAGAAATTTTAGGTAAGTGGGTGCTTCTGTTTTAAATTTCAAAAGCATGATTCGTTTGGTTTAGATCATAGGGTTTTATAAAGCATGATTTTAGCTTTCAAATGCAAAAAGAATGATAGAAAACGGTTAAGGGAATAGGGAGAAAATCCAAGTTACAGGTCTCGGCCATGGAGGTTAGACCTTGTCATTTCATGTGAGAAACCATGTTTAAATGACCAAAAAATAGTCCTACGAGGTGCAGAAAAAGAATAGAAAGAGAAAGGATGAAAAACAGTAGGAGACCGTGCATGAAATTAGGAAAAATCAGCTCACCGAAAAACCAGCTGGAGCTATTAAACCCTCTATTTCGTGAAGATTAAAAAGGCTTTGAGGGAAGTAGAGGATGGATATGGAATCTACACGAAAAACCCTAGAAAAACACATTTTGAAAACATGAAAAAGTCGTCGGAGATCGGTCGCCGGCGCTGGAGAAGGCGCCGGAACCCTACTGTGCGTCGCCAAAAAATTGGGGAAGAAGGGGGGCTGTTCCGGGCCTGGGTCGGGTCGGTTCGGGTCCGGTTCTGGCGGGTGTGAACCGCCCCTACCACGTGTCACCATGAGTTTTAAATTAAAAAGGGATTGGGTCTGTTTGGTTGCGGACTTAAGAAATCAGAAATTTAAATTGAAATAGGAACAGGGATATCCTATCCCTGTTCTAGATAAGTCCCTGTTTGGGTAACCGAATTGGGAATAGTAAATCTTGATTAATTACAATTTTGACCTTGAACCTTTTGAAAATTGAACCTTAGCCCAAAGCCTTAAGAAATCTGATTTTGTACCCCAGAACTTTGATTAATTATGTTTGACCCCCCATGAATAAAATATTAATAAATTATTAATTAAATTAATTAATTAATTAATTAATTAAATATTCAAAAATATCCCGGAGTCCAAATGGGACAAGTCATTAGTGTATTTTGACTATCTCGACCATTCTGAGACCAATGGTAAGGTCCGTTTTACGAGACGGGGTCCCAAAAAATAAAAGACCCGTAGAAACCCTTGAAATTACCAAAATGCCCCTAGATTAAAGTACAGTCAAACGAACTCCGAATTAGGTAAACTAATAGTGAAACTTTATTATCTCGAACATTCCGGACTCAACCGTGGAGTCCGATTTGTGAAAAGAGGTCACGAAATGTAAGGACACGTGTAAAGTGCAAAATGACTGTTTTGCCCTTTTGAACCCCGGTGTCCGAATTGAGTTCTACGAGAACCTAAACTTATTTTCTTCAACGTCCTAGAACCAATGGTAGAGTTTAATTTAGCAGAATAGAAACCTATGAATTTAAAGACATAAAATTTAATGAATAGCATAAATTCAAATGAAAATAGACTGAGTTGGAATTTATGTTTTTAGGGACACTTACAGGACAGGAGAGGGAGATCTGATCTCTTGCATCTTCATTGATCAGTTCAGTTACGTATCGTGCACGTTCTTCTTGGGTTGTGACTGACCCATCAGGTATGGTGTTTTGCTAATGTTAGAAATGAAGTTAAGTTAGGAATATTTGTGAATGACTGGGATGTCGTATGTGTTTATTTGTAATGTGTTTACCTGATTATTTGGAATTGGTTGTTCACATGTTATGTATTACTTGCAAGTTTAATAAAGTGAAGAACATGAATTATGATGTATGAACACATGAGGTATGCATGTATATGAAACTGACTGGTTATTTATTTATTATTGTCAGAGCGTGTTATGTTATTGAGATCCATGATCATTGAGATTGCATTGGCATATTGGCATATGATGAATTCCTTGAGAACATGGCGTGGGTAAGCACGTGGTGCTTTGCATTATGAGGGTGTAGATCCTGTGGTGAAAAACCCAAAATTAGCCATTGCATTGGTACTCCGTAGCCATCGGGGAGTACCCGTAAACGAGACATGGGTGTGGCATAGAGTTGTGCATGGGTGTGTCACGCATACTATTCATATATATTACTGCGATGCTTGAATGTCATTTAGAAAAAAATGTACACTTTGCAAATAAATGTACACTTTGCACATGCCACGCCTTAGCTTTATTTCTGGCATTAGCATTTCATCATACCAGCAGTTGTGTTGACCCATTCGTGGGCAACATTTTTCAGATGAGGATCCTCCAGCCACGTGAGACTCTGTGATGCCCTGATAGGGCGAAGCACGAGATATATTTGTGATCCATGAGACTTGTATTTTGTTATGTAAGGGCTTAAGCCCGAATGGCCGATGAACGATGTATTGTATATTATTTTGTGTATGGATGAGAACGGACGCATGTTTAGTGAATTTAATTACTTTTGTCCTTTTATTTATTTTACTTTCTGTCTCGTCAGTCGCGCCTCGGGTTTGTAGAAATTCGGGGCGTGACATTATAAACCAAGAAATATTATTTAGTTCGATATCATTCATAGACTTAATTTGATTTCATTAATGAATTTACGGTCTTTTAGTTTTATGTGTCATATTTTAAGTCTACGGACTTATTTACCCCCCTCTTGGTAGCATCGTTGTACCTTTAAAGTGTCCTAAAAATAGCCAATTTCACATATTAGTATTTTAGGTATTTTATTTGGCAAAACAGATTCCACCGTTGAGTCCGGAACGTCGAAAAACCTTAAGGTAGGCATTCTCATAATTTTTAAAGGTCATTTGGTATCTTCATTTGGCCTTTAGGACATTTTTTAGATTAACCCAATATGTCTGTTCACATTTTTTAAGATTTAATTCCACAAATTGGACTCCGCTATTGAGTTCAAAATGCCCAAAGATGTAGGGTTACACTATCCTTTTATTTTATTTGGGCATCAAAAATATTTTACCAAATTAAATTAATTTAACTAATTTAATTATTTCATTTTATATTGTATATTTATTTAGTCACTATTTTAATAAAGTGACACAGTGGCACAATGTCTCACATGTGAGGGTTAAAACCCTCACACACGCAAGGTCTACGGTTCGAGTCTGGGGAGCTGCGACTCCCCTTTATTTTTTTGATTTTTGGTAAACCAAACAGCGGATAAGGTGTATCCAGGGATAGGGTATCCTCATTCCGATCGCGACTGTTAAGCCTCTATCCACATTACCAAATAGACCCAATTCCATTTAATTTAAAACTCATAGTCCCTAAACGATGCCGTCCCACTTAACCGAATGTGCGACTAGGCGGCTTCTGACCCGAACCCAAACAAACCTGAAGCCCGACCCATCCTGTTCATTGTCTTCCCTATCTCCCACGCTACTGTTTCCCTAGTTGTAGGTTTCACAAACTTCATAGTTCATAACTTTTTAGTGATCATTTTCCTTTGTTTTCAATTCCTATGAGTTTCTGGGACACAGGGGAGCTCAAAAGCTCGGTCGAACTCTCTTGGTGTTTTTTGAATATTGCTTAGTACATGCTCATTTCAGCACCAAAATGCATGGGATTTGTTCTATTGTGATGGTCTCATTATGGGGTTTAAATCCCGATTCTTAAATTGGGCTTTGGTAGTCATTTTGTAGGGGTTGGTTTTCAAACCCGTGGCTGCAACTCGAGGTTTAAGGGTCTTCCTTTGGGTGTTTTGGTTGCGAACTAGGGTTCTTTTAACCCTTACGAGGTTTATTCCAAGTCCCAAGTGTAGGATTTTGGTTTAATGAAGATTAGTTTAGGCCTGCTGTAATACCCCTACCCAAATTCAACTGAGTGAATTAATGTAATACCGAAATATTAGGGTGAATGTGCCTTCTGGGCTAAGTTACCTTGCCAAGAACAAATATGTAGAAGACATTGTTAGGGTTTTTTGAGATTAAATCTGTAGTCCGGTTACGCTTCAAAAAGCCCCGAGTGTTCGAATAAATACGCGTACGCTAAAATAAATGTGAATAAACACGTATGTACACATATATACATTTGTATGTGCATATATATGATGAGGTATATATATATATATATATTTATAATCGGTATATGTATATATATATGCGTGATATGTATATATATAGGTGTGAATATATATATATATATATATGTAAATGTGTGTGTATAGTGTATATATAATTATGTGTATATATGTGAGGTGTGTATACAGTGTGTGTAATACATATATGTGTGTGATATAAATATGTGCAGTAGTGTGTGTAGTATATATATATATATATGTTGTGAATGTGCTATATATATATATATATATGATATGTGTGTGTAGCAGAGTGAATGTGTGTGTGTGTGTGTGTGCAGTGGTTATATATATATATGTATATACTTTTGCATGTCGCCAGTGTGTATAATATATAAATATCAATCAAGTAAAAGAAAAAAGAAAAGGAAAAAAAAAAAAGAAAAGGAAAGAAAAATATCAAGAGGAGGAAAGAGAGAGAGAGAGAGAGAGAAGAGAGGCGGTGGAACTGCCTATATATACATGCATGCACTACATGCTTAGGAAGATAGAATAAGAAAGGAAGAAGAAGGAAAGGAAGGAAAAAGGAAGGAAAAAGCAAGGGAACGTGCTGCAACTAAAATCTAGAGAAAATATGAGTTTCTCTCTCTAGAATTCTTCAAGTTTCGATTTAGTTTCTACAGTCTAAATTTCTTATATATATATATATTCTATAGTTAATAAGTATATCTTAAGGAAGAAAAATGGGGCCTGAAGGACCCAAGAAATCCAGAAAACCAGAAGAACCGCCATTAATGACCTTCAAAATTCAGGTTTGAGCCAACGACCATAAAACCCAAATCCATTACTTAGGACTTAAACTAGATGTTACAAGGGTTCTAAAAAGCCTAGACCAACCTAAAAGCCCAAGGGAAGGCCTCAAATTTTCAAGTTGCAGCTATGGTGTAACAAACCTAAACACCATAAATGAACACCAAACTCCATTTTGTGATCGAGGTTAGAACCTCCATGAAGAAACAAGAACAACAAGCCAAACCCCATCCATTTTGGTCAAGAAATGACCATGTATGAACCCAAAAATCGTGGGGATGATAAAGCTTCAACCAAGCTTTCTAACCCACTTCAATGCACCAAACTAACGCCAAATGAATCCCCATAATCTTAGGAGTCCATAGGACTTGAAAGCAGGTGAAATGGAGTTCTAGAACTCCATGAAATAGAGAAAGTGTAAAACCTACAACTAGGGCAACCAAAGGAAGAAGATGATGAACAATAACAAAGACGGCGTTGTTTTGAGTTCTGCTTTAAATAGAACTACGTTGTTTTGATATTTTGTTTTTAATTTCAAAAGATGAATAAACTGTTTGGTTACAAGGTTAACAAATTGATTTAAATAACCCTATTTGGAACAAAGATAGGCTATCCATGTTTTAGTCCCTTATCCACTGTTTGGCTTTAGGAAAATTAGAAAAATAAACGGGGTTGCTGCCCCTAAGTATCGAACCCAAGACCTTCACGTGTGTGAGAACTTATACCCCACACGCGGACCATTGTGCCACTGAGGCACATGTGTTAACATTTTACTGAATATAATATAATATTATATTAAATAATTAAATTAAATTAATTATTGTAATTAATTTCGTTACCCAAATAAATTAAAAAGGTAGTCTAAACTGACTATTTTGGGCATTCTGAATCCAATAGCGGGGTTTATTTTACGAGATAGAGTCCCAAAAAATTAAGACATGTAAAAATATAAAATTACCATTTTGCCCCTAATAGTACCCGAAGCCAAAATGAAATCCGTAAAAGCCTAAGCCGATTTTTCTTCAACGTTCCGGACTCAATAGTGGAGTCTATTTTATCAAATAAGAGAATTAAAATGTTAATGTATGAAATTGACTAGTTTTAAAAGGTTAGACTACACGTAACATTGAACTGAGGAATATTTACTGATTTATAGGAACTTCAAAAGGGAAAAGAAAAGCAATCTAATTATTGAAAGAGAACAAACTGTGTTAAAGGTAAGTAAAACCCGATCTCTTCCATGTGGTATTCCTAGCCATGTCACAATGTTATTTCTTTATACTACCAAATTTGTACTCCTATACATGCCTGATGTTATTGATTCCATAATTTCATGTTTGTTCTATCTTGTGGACACTATTGAGAATTTGACTAAAAGGCCAACTGTTATATTCCACTACTGAGAAAAATGATATTCCACATATATGTACACTCTTCGTGGAATTATGATGATCATGATATACTATAAGTACCCGGAGTTGTGCTCAATCACAACATCCATCTGATGCTTTTACTGGTTAGCTGGACCTACGGGTCAAAGTCCATAAAGGACAAATGGTAGTCTGTAAAGGACATATGGCATTATATATGCAATTACTGAGTGTATGCAAAGCCCTCAAAGACTGAGGGTATGTCGGGCCCTAAAAGACTGAAGGTGTACCAAGCCCTAAACAAAATGTGCATCAATTAGGTTTGATATCATGTCTCTTATTGAACTCATAGGATGATCATATTTTTTCCTATAAATAATCACATGTTTGAAAGTTTATCTATTGGCTTACGATTGATTGATTGTGGCAGTATGACTATCATTTTGGCCAGATCCCTATTAACAATTTCATATACCTTGTATCACTTGATATTCACTTATTCTTCATTGGCTATTATGATTTTCTATTATTTTGATTGGCTGTTTGACATTCTATTTCTTGACTGGCTATCATGTTATGATATCCTTGCTTATCTTGGATTATGTTCTTTTCTATACTGACGCTGACCCATGGCAGAGTAAAGAGAATTTACTTACTGAGCTTAGTTAGCTCATTCATATTTATACATGTATTTCAGGAAGGAAAGTTGTGAGTAGACAATAGAAGCTTAGAAGCAATAGAGGGCATTTTTGATAAATGTAATAGAAAATGATCAATACGGTCTTAGCTCTCCCATGTATCCATACCTTGAGGGTGATGTAACTGTTTGGATCTATAAAACCTTATTATGACTTCCGTTGTTTAATTGTTTAAATTTCACATTATTATTACTGATCCAATTGAAAAAAAATGTAGGGACGGCCTGAGGGTCGGCCCGCGATCCTAAATTCACATAGGGTGATTTTAGGTCATGACATCTGCAGTTTTGAAGGTCCATCAATGGTGGATTTCATGTGGGGGAAACTGTTTTGGATTTCTTGGGTCCCTTCTTCACTTCCAAACTCTAAAATAACATTATCAAGGATTATGCATGCACTCAAACTCCATTAAACATTAAGTTCTTTGCAAAATTTTCTAGAAAGAAGATTTTACATAGTTTAGGGTTTTTGATTTTATACCTTCCACAGTGAGCCTCTTCTCCCTCTCTTAGTTGATTCTGCACTTCCTAAGCTTCTGGGGTCTTGATTAATGCTTGCATAAAAGCTTCCTTTCTTCTTCTTCTCTCTCTACCTCACTCTCTTTCTAACTGCTCAATACACACACATGTATAACACTTAGTGAATCTTGTCTCACGCATGTGTGTGTATATATATATATATACATACATATACACATATTTATATATTATATTTGGGATGCTGATGTGTTGCATGTAATGTGATTGGTTGTGTTGGGTAGTAGGATGGGCTTTAACATTGTATATACATATATCGTAAGAGACATATAGCACAAAAGTACTTGTAGCCCAACTGGTAATCTTTTTGGGCTTTGAATCTTTCCTCCTTTTTGGTCTAGGGTTCAAACCCTTTGACCAATATTTTGGCCTTATTTTCTCCCCCCCCTTTTTCTTCTTATGCCTTGTTTGGCATTTTTGGGCATTGCTTGTTAAATTTTTGAAGTTGTGTTTCAATTGCTTTAAAAACTTCTTGGTATTCTCGCCTTGTTTTTTTATTTTTGTGTGCTTCCTTTTTATGTCATTAATTTTATTTTTGACACGTTACATCGTGTTTTATTTATACCAAAAATACATCATATTTATCGAAAATTTTTGATTAAATTTGTTTTATTCGCGTATCGCGCTAATTCACCTAATTTCTCTTCGTATACTAATTTTAATATTTAGGGGCTACCAATTTCAAATTAAGATTTCTAATTAATTAATATATAATTAATTTCATAAAAATGGCATTAATGTAAATAAATTTTGCCTAATTAGGTTGGGATATTGCAAAAACCCTAAACCAAAACTTTTCATATTTACATTCTGACCCCACCAGTTTAGAGAAATTCTATTAAGGCCCAAATAATATAAAAATTAAATTAAAAATACCCTTCTAAAATAAAAAATAATTAAATTAAAATAGTAAATTTTAGAAATTACAATTCAACCCTTGAATTTCCAGTAAATTATAAAAATGCGGACAAGTGTCAAAATGACCATTTTGTGCCTAAACAAATACAAAAATGACATTTACGTCACTAGAAACTAAATATAGCATAATTAATGCTACATATGACCAAATTAAGATCTGGAAAAGCCTAGCCTAAATTTTTTCAGCTCTTTTATAACACCCCGACCTGATTAATGGAAATTAAGTTACTAAATAAATATTAGATACCTTATAAGTAAAATAGTAATTAAGAAAACTAAATTAAGAAAAAATATAAAAGCTTCAATAATAATAAGACCTTAATTATCGGACCGACACACGAAGAAAATAATCAAAATCATAAGACTTTGATTTGTGAAATCGATGCGTGTAAAAAGTGAATAAGAATACAAGTACACAAGAAGGAAAATAAAAATAAAGCAAAAAGGAAAAAATGGGATAAAATGTAAAAAATGCCAAACAAGGCATAAGAAGGAAAATAAGGCCCAAAATATTGGCCAAAAGGTTTGAACCTTAGACCAAAAATTTAGAAGAGTTCTAAATCCAAAAACTAAACCAACTGGGCTGCAAGCACTTTTGTGCTATATATCTCACAAGATATATATACATACTATACAAACGCCCATAACAACCAATCCCCTTTCGCGCAACACATCAGCACCCCAAGTTTAATATATAAATATATGTATATATACATGACATGCGTGAGACATAAACTAGAGGTGTGTACATCTGTGAGGGCGGCTATAGAGAAAGAGAGTGAGGTAGAGAGAGAAAAAAAGAAAAAGAAAAAGAAGAAGAAAGATGAGGGAAAGCTTACATGCAAGCCTTAAATCAGACACATGAAGCCAAGAAGCCCTTAACCAAACCTAAAGAGGAAGGAAAGCTCACTATTGAAGGTAAAATACCAAAACCTAAAGCTTTTCTCTCTCTAAGAAAATTTATTGTGACTCACTTTTGAATGCAAAACAAGCACATGCATGTGCATATAATGATATATATGTGTGTGTGTGTGTGTATTACATAAACTTATGAGAAATTGAGTCAAAATACCCCAAAAAAGGGGAACCCACCATTGATAGACCTCCAAAGCAGTATGTTTGAACCAACCCAAAGGAAACCCAATTAGTCATGACCCGAACCCCACCCTACGCGGATTAGGGTGGGGACCGACGCTACCACTCGGACAGGCCGTACAGAATCAAATGAATCGCATATAATGATAAATAATTTTTTTTTCTTCATATAAATAAATCACAAATCATTGAATCATTGAATACAGAAGCTACACCAAATGCAATTCATCTGATCATAAATTAAACTCCAACCATCATCAATCAAATATCTTCAAGTACCATTTTATTCAGCATGACTCACTAATCACATTTAACACCTCTATCAATGATACAATATTAAAAATACGTATTATCTGATCAGCCTTACAGAGTACGCATTCAAATCGTAACTTAGAGTTCACGTCATCAATATTATTCATAGGCTCACCATTAGTTTTACTAGTCACCCCATTCACCCTATTTTGTTCCTTCTCTTATAGAGCTACCTAAAAATTAGATATAAATTTGGAATGAGCTAACTTAGCTCAGTAAGTAAATTCCCTTGCTCTGCCATGGGTTAGGGTCAATGCAGAAAGAGTGTAATCAAAGACAAAGCAAAGGATATGGTAATACAATAGCCAGTCACCAAGAATGTGAGACAACAGAAATGACCTGAGGATCTATCAGGCACGTCTCATGATAATATGATCTAAGTGTACAAAAAATTCAACAATGGGGACTTGGCCTATACAATTGTTAGCTACTACAATTCATAAGGTATTACAGCAGCCAAATCAGATCAAATGATAGGCTTGCAATGTAGAGACCTAAAAATTGAGGGTAAATTTTTCGGTTTTGCCAGTAGGGCACTATATATGTATATTTAGATGTAAGTCATATTTAGAAGCATATTTTGACTATGACACAAAAGAAAAATATGCTTATAATGTTACAATACACCTCTTGTAAAAATTTGAGCTTATTCGGAGATAGTTTCAAAAATTGGACTAAAAGGGCATCCTGGGTGGATCCGGAGAAACCCGGCCACAGGCGAAAATTTATTTTTTTGAAAAACTTCATTTAAAATAATTTTAAGAACTTTTGCTAAAACAAAATATTGAATTGATTCGTTTCGGGACGGGTTGTAGTGTAACAGGGTCCCAAATTCATTAAGGGCAAAAGGGTCATTTTGCACGTTTGCCCCTCCACTATAAATACAACCATTTAGACATAGGAAAATCAGAATTGGTCTGGAGAAGAAGCAAAACTCGTGCATGGGAGAAAACTGAAGAAAAACCCTAGGTTCTCCAAGCTTTAAGCCATCATAACACACTTCTAGGCTTGGATTTTCACAAAAGTTCCTTCTAGAAAGTTGTTCCTCTCAATAAAAACTATATTCTCACAGATCGATTCGGCTACACAGAAAACACAACTTTCTCGGTTTGAGAAAAATCATTTTAGGTATGATACCTTGCTAAGTTAGGAATATATTTGAGTTTTCTTGCCTTTCTATGTGTTGATTGAATGATTTACATGTTTACTTGATGTTAGAAAATCAATTAGGTGGTAGTTACTTTGAAAACCTAGAGTTGATTGTTTATGTACTTGTGTGTTTTTTGTTATTCTTTGGGAATTTGGTAAAGTGATGAACTTGTAACTTGTTGGTATGTTTGATTCATTGTATTCTAGCTTATGTTCATGTAGAGAAACTCTTGTGGTTTGAGAGTTATGAATTATTCCATGAGTTGGTGGTTTGTGTATTCGTATTTCCTTTGAGAAATTGTGAAAGTGATGAACATGAGACTTGATCATATACTTAATTCATTGAATTATGACTTACATTCATGTAGAAAAAGTGTTGTGAATTTGAAGTTATGCTTTACTTTATGAAAGAGGCATATTTTTAAGTCATGCTCCATATGTTGATGAAATGTTTCATTGAATTGCATAAGAATGAAACCAAAGCATGTTGGCATAGTGTGAATCCTTGGAGGCATGGCGTGAGTTGAGCACTTGGTGCTATGCATTATGAGGGTGTAGATCATGTGGTAAAAAACCCAAAATTGACCATTTGGTACTTACATGCCAACGGGGTTCGGACCGTGAAGCTAGACATACATTGGTACTTGCAGGCCAACGGGGAAGGACTGTGAAGCGAGACATGAGTGGCATAGAGTTGCATGTGTGTGTCATGTATGTTGCCATTGCATGGCATTGAGGGATTATGGGACTATAGCTTTTAAAAACGTACACTTGCACATGCCATGCCTTAAATTTGTTCCTAGCATTAGCATTATGTCATACCAGCGGTTGTGCTGACCCATTCGTCAGATATCATATTACAGACAAGACTCCCGGTATTTGAAGACTTGATGAAGTCTTGAAGGATGAAGGGGGAGGTGGACCATGGAGGATTTTTGGCCCTTGAAGCATATTTTGATATTGTACAATGGCATAAGCTCTAAACCATATGAAATGATGTTGTAAAAGATTTGTGCATTATGAAAAGAATGGAAACGACCTTATATGTTGTAATGAATATGATGATGTGGCCTTTAAAGTTCAAGCTTATGTGTAGGTGTGATGAATTGTATATATTTAAATTCAATGAGATTATGGCGATCGAGTGAGGATGGAATGTGCAAACCCATAATTGTAAAATGTATCATGTATATTAGGTGGGAAAAAGACTTAGAAAACAAAGGAGGTTATGTCAAAATTTTGGGAAAAATTAAAGAATTGGTTAAATGAGTAAAACACCTTTTAATTAGGTGAGAAAAGTGCTCAAATGAAGGTTTAGAAGCCTTGGGGAAATGGGCTAAAAATAGAAGAAAAGTGGCTTGAAAAACTTGGAAAAAAATTCAAAAAAAAGGAAAATAGGTTGCAGCCATGAACAATAAAAATGTAGAAAATCAGATTTTAGTTCTCTGTTGCTACAGTGAAACAAGCCAAAACAGCTGCAGCCACCCTCAGCGCGCGCGCCCATGGCCATGCATGGCCTACCTGCTGCCCAGCCATGCCTTGCCCAGCTTGACACCCTCCATTTTACCAGGCCTTTGGCCACTTTTTGAGCCATGTTTGAGAAACTTTTTTAGACTATGTTTGGGCACCATATTGGGTCATGTTTGGCCAACCTTTGGGTTATGTTTGGCCACTTTTTTGGGCTATTTTTGGTAACCTTTTCGGGCCATGTTTGGCCACTTACATGGGCCATGTTTGGGCCCCCTTCCTTAGACAATTTTTGGTGGACTTCTTAACTCATTCTTGGGCATGTGCCTTATGTAATACCCCAATTTCGTAACTGACATGTTTTGTATATGAGAAAACTGTTTTGGGAATGAAATGTCAGGTTTAGCTAATTTAATGCCTATTTTTAATAGTGATAAAACTCGAATTAGCTAATTATGGGAAACTCGAGAAAATAAAAACTGACATTGGACCTTGGTCAATGGAAGATATTCTGAGTAGGAAGTGACAGAAAGAAACTGCACTGAAAAAGGAGTTACAGATTGGGAGTTAAGGCCAAAACAATGAAACTGGAATTTAGCGACAACCAAACAGGGCCTTAACCAGAAAATAAGAGAAAATGGTCACTTGGGAGGCCAAGGGGAATTGAACCCTTGACCTACCAAGGTAAGCAACTTTGTCCCAAAAAGTTACCAACTAGGCTGTTGGTTACTTTGTGCATAAATACAGCAATATATGTATATAACCTATAATCTACT
Source organism: Nyssa sinensis (assembly GCA_008638375.1). NCBI lineage: Eukaryota > Viridiplantae > Streptophyta > Magnoliopsida > Cornales > Nyssaceae > Nyssa > Nyssa sinensis. Next base: position 10,031,802 of record CM018033.1, read on the forward strand.
CAAGTCACCACCCAAATTGGCCAATGGCCTTACATGCAAGACTCTCATTATTAGCTTACCTCATCTCCTCTCACATCAGTTTTTCAATCAACCGAGACTCCATTGCTATGCATATTTGAATACATATATGAGAGACATCATAATGGTCAAGATACACCCCCATCCACCAACCAAGTTGCATGCAAAACCTAAACCATGGTTTTGAAGACAAACCACCTAGCAAGCTGTGTGCTGCCATGTCTCTATATATATATTAGGTTGGTGAATGCATGAGAGGTTTGGAGTGTGGAGAGAGAGAGAGAGAGAAGGGAGATTGTGCATGCAAGTGAGAGAGGGAATTGGCAATTGAAGTAAAGGCTTGAGGATTTCATGCATGACCTGAGGAACTTGAGGACACTGTGAGAGGTCTAGGTCGAGCCATAACCGAGAGGGACAGCACTGTGAAGGTAAAAATTCTAAATTATCTTCAATTCTTGTTTTGTAGATTTTTGAATTATTTTTGATGAGTTGCTACGGGTATAGACTACATGCATGCCTCATTATTGACTCTAGGAACTGTTTTGAGTGTATAGCATGGCTTAGAGGTCTCGGATAGGTCAAAACCCATGAAACCCGAGACCAACCTCCATTGATGAACCTTGGAAAACCCAGGTCTGAATCGACCATAACAGTTCAGAGTTTTGAGTGTCAAGGCCTGAAATAGACCCCAAGAGGATCTCAAATATGTACCTACGCGACCTCGGGACTCACTGTAGCCCCACGAAATTGGAAATGAACCTACGGGTTTAAAATCCAATCCGTTAAAACTCGAGACTAAACTGAAATATATAAATAGGGTCTTGATCCTTAGGATTTGTAGGTCACGTAGCTTCAAACCACACACGAAATGGTTAAGAAATGAGGATGCTAGATCGAGTTGCAGGTCACGGTTACCCTCTTGAAAACAGAACTTGTTGGGTTGATTTGATGCCCAAAACCGATGCCAAAGTGTTGGTGTGACCCTCAGGAGTCGATACCACCCGAAAACAGCAAGAAACCGTACCCTAAAACTCACGAAATAGAAGCTAAAAATCTACAGAAAATAGGGCAACACCGAGTCAGTTTGTGGAGAAGACGAAGTTGACTCGGCTGAGTCGACCGAGTCGATCGAGTCGAGATGGGTTGGGCCGAGCCAACTCGGACACGTGTCTGTCCCAGGGACTGCCACTGCATTAATAAAGCTACGTCGTTTTGAATAAACTAGTTTTAAAATTATTCTAGGGCTGACGTCATCATGACGTCAGCAATGTAACAGAACCGGTCAGAACCGGACTGAACCGGACCGGTTCAGTTGTAAAGAGACTGAACCCTTTGGTTCAGTTTTGAACTTTTAAATATTTGCAAACTGACCCCCACTGTTTGACAGAATTATACTAAGGCCCAGATTTTGAAAATCTTATGCAATTATACCCCTGAAAAATTAAATAAAATAATAAAATAATTATTTAATTATTTTATTAAAAGGGAATAATTACCATAATGCCCCTGGACCTTAAACAAGTCAAACCAAGTCCGAATTTAATGATTGAATAGTGTAATCTTACTATTTCGGGCATTCCGGACTCAATGGTGGAGTCTGATTTGTGAAACCAAGTCCCGAAAAATACAGACATGTAAAGGGTAAATGACCATACTGCCCCTAATGACACATAGGGCCAAATTTTACTGAAAGATAATCCATTTTAACTGTGTTGGACATTCCGGACTCAATGGTGAGGTCCGTGACTACAAATAAAGTACCGCAAAATACAACATATGAAATTACCGTAATACCCCTGACACTGTACAAGGCCCAAATGAAGTCCGATTAAAACGGAATTAATACTAGTGATAGACCTGACACTTGTGAGACTGTATACATGATTAGATGACGAATCTGAGACAGAAATTATGTGACGGCAAAAATGACCAAAATACCCCTGATATACCTGAACCCAGATTTAAAAGCCGAGAGAGTCTAAATCGACTTTCTTCAACCTTCCGAACTCAATGGTTAGGTCCATGATATGAAAATCAGAACCGATAAATGTGTGAAGGCATCTGTTCTAACATGTTAAACTGTGTTCCAGGTAAAAATATCACTTAAACTACCATGGACAAACAGGGCAAGAAATTCACCATCATGACTAAGGCAGAAAGGTTAGCCGATGAGAAACAGCAAAAGTTTATGCAAGACTTACTGTGGCAGCAAAAAGTTATTGAGCGTCATATTAGAATAGCTAAGTCCACTGAAATCGTCTCCGTCCGGCCCTTCATATATAAGACACCTACTAAGGCAATGATTGCCGAGGCCAAGATGAAAAAACAGGAAGATACTGAAACCCTAAGCCAAATGCTTAAGAGGTAAGACCTATGAACTAGCCACTATAAGTTAGTTCCATGAAACCCACCATAGGGTAGACTTACTCAGTCTAAGGTCATGGGTTGATAAATCTTTATAAATTGTTTTAGGCTTAAAGAGAAAAAGAGGAAGGCTCCGTTCATAGCTTCAAACTCAAATATTGAAGGTGAGTAACTTCTGACACTGTTTAGTTACTGCTCCTTGATCTGATGAATTGTTTCGAATACCATATGTTTTAATTGCAGTTGTTTTAAATGCATGCTTTTATCACCGATGACATGGTTTTTAGTTTCTCAAATGATTAACTATACTTCTGATTGATATGCTAGCATTCTGAACCGTTTATCTGTTTTGATCTATTGAACTTGACTTGGATTTATTGAACTATTAATTCCAAACTGATTACTTAACCATGTGATTTAAGCAAAGATTGAATTCGAAACTCTTGCCTGAATATCTGTGTTACTCACTGGGCTTTTTAAAGCTCATTCCATTATTTTAATAATTTCAGGGGAACCCTCAGATGGACAGGATTAGCAGGTCCAGAACTTAGGGGGAAAATGTTGGAGACCCCCAGATAAAATGATAACACATTTTTGTGAATCTATACCATTTTTGTACTTTTGTGTAACTGAACAGACTATGACCTTTTGTAGTGAAACTGTTTTGTAATCTTGATTAAGATAGGTCTGACTATGATATATCCTGAATGCTCTACCAAGTATACATGTATGCATTCTCATGTGAAAATTCCGCTGCTTAAACTATATATGTTGAATGCATTATGCTTGGGATTTAGATCGGAATGGCCTTTGGTTAGCATTACCGTCGGGGTTTTGTTTTTTTAAAAAAAAAAAAAAAAAACCTGATAAAACCCGATGGGTGCCTAACTGGCCTTTGCCACGTACCCCAAACAGACAACCTCCAAACTTTTAGGTTTATCTCCTTGCGCAAATAATCTGACAACCTCCAAACATTGTTTCAGGCACATCCTTGTACATCCTTCAAAAATCAGACCCTCTTCTGTTTTCCTTCAGTTTCACCTCTATAGTTCGGTCTCTCTCTATCTCCAACACTTCCTTTTGCTCCAAGAGAATCCCCAACATTATCTCTCACATGCATGCACACCCTTGGATGTGCTCTCAAGCCATGAACACATACACACATGCAGCCCTCTCCCTTTAGATGTCTCACCCTCAACAGATCTGTTTCTCCTCTTTTCATAGCCTCTAACAGACCTGCCTACACTCTACAACAGTTCCCATTTTTTGAAGATCTCAAGGTGAGTCCATGTATATATACTAATATACACATTTATACCTATACATCTCCATATATATAGATATATATACACATCAGAGAATCAGTAGGATCATGGGGATGATGTGGGCTGATGGAGAGCAATCATGTGGGGTTTGCATGGGTTGCCATTGGTTGATTTGGGTGGCAAGTTGGGGCAAATCAGAGATATATACAATTAAGTTGTATATATAGGCACAAAGGTGCTGGATGGCCACCTGGTTAAGTTTTTGGGTGAGATTCATTCCTTCCATAGGTCAAGGGTTCAATTCCCCTTGACCACCAATTTGGCCATTTTTCACCATTTTGGGCTAAGGCCCTGTTTGGCTGCGCATTAATTCAGTTTCTGATGTTTGCCTCATAACTTTCATTCCGTAACTCTTTTTTCGATGCGGTTTGTTCCGAGAGTTTCATATTTCAGTTATCTACAGTGTCAGAGGTTCCGTGTCATTTATTAATCATTCGGGATTTTCGTGGTTAATTAATTCGAATTCCGTCAGTGTTAAATTGACATTATCTCCCCTTAGAATACTTTTTATCTTGCTTCAGATGCCGCCTCGAACTAGGAGTAGCAATAAGGGACCGCAGGCCCCAACGGAGAGCGTAGCCCTACGGGAAATGAGGGCCACATTAGCTCAATTCGGCCAGGCCATTGAGGGACTATCAAGGACCTTACAGCAACACCAGGCCGGACCAGCAAATAACCCGGTAGAGCCTCCGGTAGTTCCGCCCCCGCCTGCCCCAGCGCAGCCGTTGGAAATCGGTATTCGTAATGACTTGTTAGATCGCTTCCATAAGCTCAAACCCCCGACTTTCGATGCTGTTACCGATCCTGAGAAAGCTGAGCTGTGGGTCATGTCAATGGAAAAGACCTTTAAGCTCTTGATTTGTTCGGAAGCCGAGAAAGTGATGCTAGCCACTTACATGTTGCAGGGAGAAGCTTACAAGTGGTGGCTCGAGATGCAAGTACAGAACCCCACCATTACCTGGGCCGATTTTATTGAAAAGTTTTATGGCATGTTCTTTCCCCCTACAATCCGGGAGAGAAAAATTCAGGAGTTTGCCACCCTGAAACAAGGGGACATGACCGTAATTCAATATGCAGCCAAGTTTTCTGCGTTGTCCAGATTTGCTTCCTTTTTGGTGAGGGAAGAGCATAATAGGGCAAGGAAATTCCTCGCGGGTCTTCGGATCGGAATACGGACTAAAGTCTCGGCCTTTGAACTACACACCTATTCCGATGTTCTTAACAAAGCCCTAGTTATTGAAAAGGACATGGAAGAGTTCAACCAACTGAAGGACCAGGAAAGAAAGAAAAAGGGCAAAAACTTTAAGAAGGAGCAGCCGAGCAAGAAGAACAAAGGACTGAAGGCCCAAGTAAGAGCAACAAGGGTCAGAAGAAAACTGAGGAAGTGTCCAGATGCCCTCACTGCCAGAACCTACACCCTGGAGAATGTCGCCGACTGACTGGTGCATGCTACCGATGTGGAGATAAGGGGCACCAAGTCAAAGATTGCCCGCAACATCCACCAATCCCGAGAACCCCTGTCTTGACTACCAGCACCGCAGAACGGAAGCCTATTCCAGCACCTCTTGCCAAGACAAAGGATAAAGGCAAGGAGCCACAGGGCCGCCCGGGAAGAGTCTTTTCACTGCTACCAGGAGACACCTCTGCTGCAAATGCTGTAGTAGCAGGTATACTCCCGATTTCTAGAATTTCTGCATATGTGTTGATTGACCCCGGATCCACGCATTCTTTTGTGTCTCCATCTTTTGTTGATAAACTGCATAAGATACCTGAACCTATGGATGAACTGTTATCGGTACAAATTCCTTCTGGGATATCAATGATTGGGTCCATGATTCTTCGGGACTGTAGAGTACTGATTGGGGACCAAGAGTTGTTAGTCAATCTAATACCCTTAGCGATAAAAGGATTTGATGTGATATTGGGCATGGATTGGTTGTCACACAATCATGCCACCATCGATTGTTTTGAGAAAAGTGTATTGTTTCAGCCCCCGGGACAGCCTGAGTTTATGTTTAAGGGAAAGGGCATTACCCCACCACCCTACCTAATCTCTGCCATTCAGGCAGGGAGGTTATTAAGGAAAGGGTGTCGTGGTTATTTATGTAGCGTCTTGGATACCCAAGCCCAGAATCCCCCACTGCCTGAAGTGCCAGTTGTGTGTGAATTTCCCGACGTGTTTCCGGATGAACTACCGCAAGGAACGGTTGATCGAGAGATCGAGTTTTCCATTGATCTTATCCCTGGAACTCAACCTATATCCAAAACTCCCTACCGAATGGCCCCATCAGAATTAAGGGAGTTGAAAGCCCAATTGGAGGAATTGTTGGAGAAAGGGTTTATCCGACCCAGTGTATCTCCTTGGGGAGCACCCGTGTTGTTTGTGAAGAAGAAGGACGGCTCCCTAAGACTGTGCATTGCTTACCGTGAACTAAATAAAGTGACGGTAAAGAATAAGTACCCTCTTCCGCGTATCGATGAGTTGTTTGACCAGTTACAAGGGGCAAGTGTATTTTCTAAAATTGATTTGAGATCGGGGTACCATCAACTCAAAGTCAAGGATACTGATGTACCAAAGACGGCCTTCCGAACCCGATACGGTCACTATGAGTTCCTGGTCATGCCTTTTGGCGTGACTAACGCCCCTGCCGCGTTCATGGATTTAATGAACCGGGTTTTTAAACCGTATTTGGATAACTTCATCATTGTGTTTATCGATGATATACTAGTATACTCGCGCAACAAGGAGGAGCATGAAAGACATCTGGGGATAGCACTACAAACCCTGAGAGAGCACAGACTGTATGCAAAATTCAGCAAGTGTGAATTCTGGTTGTCCAGCATTACCTTCTTGGGCCATGTGATTTCCAAAGAAGGCATCGCTGTTGATCCACAGAAGGTGGAAGCTATATTGGATTGGCCCCAGCCGACCACTGTGACAGAAGTCAGAAGTTTTCTTGGACTGACTGGGTACTACCGACGTTTCGTGAAAGATTTTGCAAAGCTGGCCAAACCGCTCACACATTTGACCAAGAGTAATGTACCATTCATTTGGACAGATGAGCAAGAAAAGAGTTTCCAGCTGCTAAAAGAGAAGCTGACCACAGCACCAGTATTGACTATTCCCTCCAGAGAAGGGAAGTTTGTCATTTACTGTGACGCCTCTTATAAGGGACTGGGTTGTGTCCTTATGCAGAATGATAGAGTCATCGCCTATGCTTCCCGACAGCTCCGACCTCATGAGCAAAACTATCCTACCCATGATCTAGAATTAGCTGCAGTGGTGTTTGCCCTAAAAATCTGGCACCACTACCTATATGGGGAGGTGTGTGAGATTTTTACTGATCACAAGAGTTTGAAATATTTCTTCACACAGAAGGAATTAAACACGAGGCAGCGAAGATGGCTAGAACTAATTAAGGATTATGATGTGGCTATTCAGTACCATCCGGGTAAGGCAAATGTGGTGGCCGATGCTTTGAGTCGACGATCTGGAAGCCTTGCCTACATGATTACCTCTCAGGAGGAGTTAATTCGAGATCTGGATGAAATGGGTATCGAGGTAGTTCCACCAGGTAGCACGGCTTGTCTGGCCAATTTGACTGTTGGATCTACATTGGTGGAGCGAATTAAAGCGGGACAGACTCAAGATGAGGAGTTGATTAGAATCTGTGATGAAGTAAAGGCAACGGGGAAAGCTGATTTTGGAATTCAGGACGGAATTCTACGGTATCGAGGTAGGTTGTGTGTGCCCAAGATACCTGAGTTAAGAAAGGAAATTCTGGAAGAAGCCCATGCCTCGAGATTCACGGTACACCCTGGGATTACGAAGATGTATCATGACCTCAGGGAGTTATACTGGTGGACCGGATTGAAGAAGGACGTAGCAGATTTTATTGCTCGCTGCACACGATGCCAACAGGTGAAAGTTAAGCATCAACGTCCTAGCGGACTTCTGCAACCACTCCCTATTCCGGAATGGAAGTGGGATCATATTACCATGGATTTTGTGTCCGGTTTTCCCAAGTCACCGAAAGGCTCTGATGCTGTCTGGGTCATAGTGGACAGATTGACTAAGTCTGCTCATTTTCTACCTGTCAGGACCACTTATAGCTTAGAGAAGTTTGCCGCATTGTACATTCAGGAAATTGTACGCTTACATGGCACACCATTGTCCATTGTATCCGATCGAGATCCCCGATTTGTGTCTCGATTTTGGAAAAGTCTACAGGAGGCACTCGGCACGGAACTCAAGTTCAGTACAGCATATCACCCACAGACTGACGGACAATCTGAAAGAGTGGTATCAGAGCTACAGGTTTGAAAGTCAGTATAGACCAGAACCTTAGGGTTATATAAACACTGAATCCTTAGAAAGCGAATACTTAAGTCATAGAAATTCTGAATCGATGAACAACCTGAATGCATTATGCTTGGGATTTAGATCGGAATGGCCTTTGGTTAGGATTACCGTCGGGGTTTTGTTTTAAAAAAAAAAAAAACAATTCATCAGATCAAGGAGCAGTAACTAAACAGTGTCAGAAGTTACTCACCTTCAATATTTGAGTTTGAAGCTTTGAACGGAGCCTTCCTCTTTTTCTCTTTAAGCCTAAAACAATTTATAAAGATTTATCAACTCATGACCTTAGACTGAGTAAGTCTACCCTATGGTGGGTTTCATGGAACTAACTTATAGTGGCTAGTTCATAGGTCTTACCTCTTAAGCATTTGGCTTAGGGTTTCAGTATCTTCCTGTTTTTTCATCTTGGCCTCGGCAATCATTGCCTTAGTAGGTGTCTTATATATGAAGGGCCGGACGGAGACGATTTCAGTGGACTTAGCTATTCTAATATGGCGCTCAATAACTTTTTGCTGCCACAGTAAGTCTTGCATAAACTTTTGCTGTTTCTCATCGGCTAACCTCTCTGCCTTAGTCATGATGGTGAATTTCTTGCCCTGTTTGTCCATGGTAGTTTAAGTGATATTTTTACCTAGAACACAGTTTAACATGTTAGAACAGATGCCTTCACACATTTATCGGTTCTGATTTTCATATCATGGACCTAACCATTGAGTTCGGAAGGTTGAAGAAAGTCGATTTAGACTCTCTCGGCTTTTAAATCTGGGTTCGGGTATATCAGGGGTATTTTGGTCATTTTTGCCGTCACATAATTTCTGTCTCAGATTCGTCATCTAATCATGTATACAGTCTCACAAGTGTCAGGTCTATCACTAGTATTAATTCCGTTTTAATCGGACTTCATTTGGGCCTTGTACAGTGTCAGGGGTATTACGGTAATTTCATATGTTCTATTTTTCGGTACTTTATTTGTAGTCACGGACCTCACCATTGAGTCCGGAATGTCCAACACAGTTAAAATGGACTATCTTTCAGTAAAATTTGGCCCTATGTGTCATTAGGGGCAGTATGGTCATTTACCCTTTACATGTCTGTATTTTTCGGGACTTGGTTTCACAAATCGGACTCCACCATTGAGTCCGGAATGCCCGAAATAGTAAGATTACACTATTCAATCATTAAATTCGGACTTGGTTTGACTTGTTTAAGGTCCAGGGGCATTATGGTAATTATTTCCTTTTAATAAAATAATTAAATAATTATTTTATTATTTTATTTAATTTTTCAGGGGTATAATTGCATAAGATTTTCAAAATCTGGGCCTTAGTATAATTCTGTCAAACAGTGGGGGTCAGTTTGCAAATATTTAAAAGTTCAAAACTGAACCAAAGGGTTCAGTCTCTTTACAACTGAACCGGTCCGGTTCAGTCCGGTTCTGACCGGTTCTGTTACATTGCTGACGTCATGATGACGTCAGCCCTAGAATAATTTAAAAACTAGTTTATTCAAAACGACGTAGCTTTATTAATGCAGTGGCAGTCCCTGGGACAGACACGTGTCCGAGTTGGCTCGGCCCAACCCATCTCGACTCGATCGACTCGGTCGACTCAGCCGAGTCAACTCCGTCTTCTCCACAAACTGACTCGGTGTTGCCCTATTTTCTGCAGATTTTTAGCTTCTATTTCGTGAGTTTTAGGGTACGGTTTCTTGCTGTTTTCGGGTGGTATCGACTCCTGAGGGTCACACCAACACTTTGGCATCGGTTTTGGGCATCAAATCAACCCAACAAGTTCTGTTTTCAAGAGGGTAACCGTGACCTGCAACTCGATCTAGCATCATCATTTCTCAACCATTTCGTGTGTGGTTTGAAGCTACGTGACCTACAAATCCTAAGGATCAAGACCCTATTTATATATTTCAGTTTAGTCTCGAGTTTTAACGGATTGGATTTTAAACCCGTAGGTTCATTTCCAATTTCGTGGGGCTACAGTGAGTCTCGAGGTCGCGTAGGTACATATTTGAGATCCTCTTGGGGTCTATTTCAGGCCTTGACACTCAAAACTCTGAACTGTTATGGTCGATTCAGACCTGGGTTTTCCAAGGTTCATCAATGGAGGTTGGTCTCGGGTTTCATGGGTTTTGACCTATCCGAGACCTCTAAGCCATGCTATACACTCAAAACAGTTCCTAGAGTCAATAATGAGGCATGCATGTAGTCTATACCCGTAGCAACTCATCAAAAATAATTCAAAAATCTACAAAACAAGAATTGAAGATAATTTAGAATTTTTACCTTCACAGTGCTGTCCCTCTCGGTTATGGCTCGACCCAGACCTCTCACAGTGTCCTCAAGTTCCTCAGGTCATGCATGAAATCCTCAAGCCTTTACTTCAATTGCTAATTTAATGCCTATTTAAAAAACTGATAAAACCCGATGGGTGCCTAACTGGCCTTTGCCACGTACCCCAAATCCGCACAGGGTGGGTCTGGGGGATGTGACAAAAGAGTGGTATCAGAGCTACAGGTTTGAAAGTCAGTATAGACCAGAACCTTAGGGTTATATAAACACTGAATCCTTAGAAAGCGAATACTTAAGTCATAGAAATTCTGAATCGATGAACAACCTGAATGACATTCTTACTATGACACATTGAATGAGGATACTTAGAATACTTTTTATCTTGCTTCAGATGCCGCCTCGAACTAGGAGTAGCAATAGGGGACCGCAGGCCCCAACGGAGAGCCTAGCCCTACGGGAAATGAGGGCCACATTAGCTCAATTCGGCCAGGCCATTGAGGGACTATCAAGGACCTTACAGCAACACCAGGCCGGACCAGCAAATAACCCGGTAGAGCCTCCGGTAGTTCCGCCCCCGCCTGCCCCAGCGCAGCCGTTGGAAATCGGCATTCGTAATGACTTGTTAGATCGCTTCCATAAGCTCAAACCCCCGACTTTCGATGCTGTTACCGATCCCGAGAAAGCTGAGCTGTGGGTCATGTCAATGGAAAAGACCTTTAAGCTCTTGATTTGTTCGGAAGCCGAGAAAGTAATGCTAGCCACTTACATGTTGCAGGGAGAAGCTTACAAGTGGTGGCTCGAGATGCAAGTACAGAACCCCACCATTACCTGGGCCGATTTTATTGAAAAGTTTTATGGCATGTTCTTTCCCCCTACAATCCGGGAGAGAAAAATTCAGGAGTTTGCCACCCTGAAACAAGGGGACATGACCGTAATTCAATATGCAGCCAAGTTTTCTGCGTTGTCCAGATTTGCTTCCATTTTGGTGAGGGAAGAGCATAATAGGGCAAGGAAATTCCTCGCGGGTCTTCGGATCGGAATACGGACTAAAGTCTCGGCCTTTGAACTACACACCTATTCCGATGTTCTTAACAAAGCCCTAGTTATTGAAAAGGACATGGAAGAGTTCAACCAACTGAAGGACCAGGAAAGAAAGAAAAAGGGCAAAAACTTTAAGAAGGAGCAGCCGAGCAAGAAACAAAGGACTGAAGGCCCAAGTAAGAGCAACAAGGGTCAGAAGAAAACTGAGGAAGTGTCCAGATGCCCTCACTGCCAGAACCTACACCCTGGAGAATGTCGCCGACTGACTGGTGCATGCTACCGATGTGGAGATAAGGGGCACCAAGTCAAAGATTGCCCGCAACATCCACCAATCCCGAGAACCCCTGTCTTGACTACCAGCACCGCAGAACGGAAGCCTATTCCAGCACCTCTTGCCAAGACAAAGGATAAAGGCAAGGAGCCACAGGGCCGCCCGGGAAGAGTCTTTGCACTGCTACCAGGAGACACCTCTGCTGCAAATGCTGTAGTAGCAGGTATACTCCCGATTTCTAGAATTTCTGCATATGTGTTGATTGACCCTGGATCCACGCATTCTTTTGTGTCTCCATCTTTTGTTGATAAACTGCATAAGATACCTGAACCTATGGATGAACTGTTATCGGTACAAATTCCTTCTGGGATATCAATGATTGGGTCCATGATTCTTCGGGACTGTAGAGTACTGATTGGGGACCAAGAGTTGTTAGTCAATCTAATACCCTTAGCGATAAAAGGATTTGATGTGATATTGGGCATGGATTGGTTGTCACACAATCATGCCACCATCGATTGTTTTGAGAAAAGTGTATTGTTTCAGCCCCCGGGACAGCCTGAGTTTATGTTTAAGGGAAAGGGCATTACCCCACCACCCTACCTAATCTCTGCCATTCAGGCAGGGAGGTTATTAAGGAAAGGGTGTCGTGGTTATTTATGTAGCGTCTTGGATACCCAAGCCCAGAATCCCCCACTGCCTGAAGTGCCAGTTGTGTGTGAATTTCCCGACGTGTTTCCGGATGAACTACCGCAAGGAACGGTTGATCGAGAGATCGAGTTTTCCATTGATCTTATCCCTGGAACTCAACCTATATCCAAAACTCCCTACCGAATGGCCCCATCAGAATTAAGGGAGTTGAAAGCCCAATTGGAGGAATTGTTGGAGAAAGGGTTTATCCGACCCAGTGTATCTCCTTGGGGAGCACCCGTGTTGTTTGTGAAGAAGAAGGACGACTCCCTAAGACTGTGCATTGCTTACCGTGAACTAAATAAAGTGACGGTAAAGAATAAGTACCCTCTTCCGCGTATCGATGAGTTGTTTGACCAGTTACAAGGGGCAAGTGTATTTTCTAAAATTGATTTGAGATCGGGGTACCATCAACTCAAAGTCAAGGATACTGATGTACCAAAGACGGCCTTCCGAACCCGATACGGTCACTATGAGTTCCTGGTCATGCCTTTTGGCGTGACTAACGCCCCTGCCGCGTTCATGGATTTAATGAACCGGGTTTTTAAACCGTATTTGGATAACTTCATCATTGTGTTTATCGATGATATACTAGTATACTCGCGCAACGAGGAGGAGCATGAAAGACATCTGGGGATAGCACTACAAACCCTGAGAGAGCACAGACTGTATGCAAAATTCAGCAAGTGTGAATTCTGGTTGTCCAGCATTACCTTCTTGGGCCATGTGATTTCCAAAGAAGGCATCGCTGTTGATCCACAGAAGGTGGAAGCTATATTGGATTGGCCCCAGCCGACCACTGTGACAGAAGTCAGAAGTTTTCTTGGACTGGCTGGGTACTACCGACGTTTCGTGAAAGATTTTGCAAAGCTGGCCAAACCGCTCACACATTTGACCAAGAGTAATGTACCATTCATTTGGACAGATGAGCAAGAAAAGAGTTTCCAGCTGCTAAAAGAGAAGCTGACCACAGCACCAGTATTGACTATTCCCTCCAGAGAAGGGAAGTTTGTCATTTACTGTGACGCCTCTTATAAGGGACTGGGTTGTGTCCTTATGCAGAATGATAGAGTCATCGCCTATGCTTCCCGACAGCTCCGACCTCATGAGCAAAACTATCCTACCCATGATCTAGAATTATCTGCTGTGGTGTTTGCCCTAAAAATCTGGCGCCACTACCTATATGGGGAGGTGTGTGAGATTTTTACTGATCACAAGAGTTTGAAATATTTCTTCACACAGAAGGAATTAAACATGAGGCAGCGAAGATGGCTAGAACTAATTAAGGATTATGATGTGGCTATTCAGTACCATCCGGGTAAGGCAAATGTGGTGGCCGATGCTTTGAGTCGACGATCTGGAAGCCTTGCCTACATGATTACCTCTCAGGAGGAGTTAATTCGAGATCTGGATGAAATGGGTATCGAGGTAGTTCCACCAGGTAGCACGGCTTGTCTGGCCAATTTGACTGTTGGATCTACATTGGTGGAGCGAATTAAAGCGGGACAGACTCAAGATGAGGAGTTGATTAGAATCTGTGATGAAGTAAAGGCAACGGGGAAAGCTGATTTTGGAATTCAGGACGGAATTCTACGGTGTCGAGGTAGGTTGTGTGTGCCCAAGATACCTGAGTTAAGAAAGGAAATTCTGGAAGAAGCCCATGCCTCGAGATTCACGGTACACCCTGGGATTACGAAGATGTATCATGACCTCAGGGAGTTATACTGGTGGACCGGATTGAAGAAGGACGTAGCAGATTTTATTGCTCGCTGCACACGATGCCAACAGGTGAAAGTTGAGCATCAACGTCCTAGCGGACTTCTGCAACCACTCCCTATTCCGGAATGGAAGTGGGATCATATTACCATGGATTTTGTGTCCGGTTTTCCCAAGTCACCGAAAGGCTCTGATGCTGTCTGGGTCATAGTGGACAGATTGACTAAGTCTGCTCATTTTCTACCTGTCAGGACCACTTATAGCTTAGAGAAGTTTGCCGCATTGTACATTCAGGAAATTGTACGCTTACATGGCACACCATTGTCCATTGTATCCGATCGAGATCCCCGATTTGTGTCTCGATTTTGGAAAAGTCTACAGGAGGCACTCGGCACGGAACTCAAGTTCAGTACAGCATATCACCCACAGACTGACGGACAATCTGAAAGAGTGATACAGATATTAGAGGATATGCTGCGACTGTGTGCACTGGACTTCAAAGGAAACTGGGCAGAGCATCTGCCACTTGTCGAGTTTGCCTATAATAACAGTTATCAATCCAGCATTAAAATGGCACCGTATGAGGCACTATACGGGAGGAAGTGCCGATCTCCACTTTGCTGGATTGAAACCGGTGAACAGAAGCTGCTTGGGCCAGATTTAGTCCAAGCCACTACGGAACAAATTCAGAGAATCCGGAACAGACTGCAAACGGCCCAGAGCAGGTACAAAAGCTATGCTGATAATCGGAGGAAGGATCTTGAATTCCAAGTAGGCGATCTTGTGTTTCTTAAAGTGTCGCCACTAAAGGGAGTACTTCGATTCGGCAAGAAAGGCAAGTTAAGTCCTCGTTACATTGGTCCTTTTGAGATTTTAAAGAGAATTGGCCCAGTTGCATATAGTCTGGCATTACCGCCTGAGTTGGACAAGGTACACCGTGTATTTCACGTATCCATGTTACGGAAGTGTATACAAGAACCGGGGCAAGTCATTCAATATAAGCCACTCAAGTTGAGAGAAGACTTAACGTATGAAGAACGGCCAGTCCAGATTCTTGACCGAAAAGAAAAGACCTTGCGTAACAAGGCAATTCTGTTAGTCAAAGTCTTGTGGAGAAATCACACTAGTGAAGAAGCAACCTGGGAACTTGAAGCTGAAATGCATGAAAAATATCCCGAGTTGTTTACTTGATATTGTAGACTGAGTTTTGGGGACAAAACTCTTCTGAAGGGGGGGAGGATGTAATACCCCAATTTCGTAACTGACATGTTTTGTATATGAGAAAACTGTTTTGGGAATGAAATGTCAGGTTTAGCTAATTTAATGCCTATTTTTAATAGTGATAAAACTCGAATTAGCTAATTATGGGAAACTCAAAAAAATAAAAACTGACATTGGACCTTGGTCAATGGAAGATATTCTGAGTAGGAAGTGACAGAAAGAAACTGCACTGAAAAAGGAGTTACAGATTGGGAGTTAAGGCCAAAACAGTGAAACTGGAATTTAGCGACAACCAAACAGGGCCTTAACCAGAAAATAAGAGAAAATGGTCACTTGGGAGGCCAAGGGGAATTGAACCTTTGACCTACCAAGGTAAGCAACTTTGTCCCAAAAAGTTACCAACTAGGCTGTTGGTTACTTTGTGCATAAATACAGCAATATATGTATATAACCTATAATCTACTCAAGTCACCACCCAAATTGGCCAATGGCCTTACATGCAAGACTCCCATTATTAGCTTACCTCAATCTCCTCTCACATCAGTTTTTCAATCAACCGAGACTCCATTGCTATGCATATTTGAATACATATATGAGAGACATCATAATGGTCAAGATACACCCCCATCCACCAACCAAGTTGCATGCAAAACCTAAACCATGGTTTTGAAGACAAACCACCTAGCAAGCTGTGTGCTGCCATGTCTCTATATATATATTAGGTTGGTGAATGCATGAGAGGTTTGGAGTGTGGAGAGAGAGAAAGAGAGAAGGGAGATTGTGCATGCAAGTGAGAGAGGGAATTGGCAATTGAAGTAAAGGCTTGAGGATTTCATGCATGACCTGAGGAACTTGAGGACACTGTGAGAGGTCTGGGTCGAGCCATAACCGAGAGGGACAGCACTGTGAAGGTAAAAATTCTAAATTATCTTCAATTCTTGTTTTGTAGATTTTTGAATTATTTTTGATGAGTTGCTACGGGTATAGACTACATGCATGCCTCATTATTGACTCTAGGAACTGTTTTGAGTGTATAGCATGGCTTAGAGGTCTCGGATAGGTCAAAACCCATGAAACCCGAGACCAACCTCCATTGATGAACCTTGGAAAACCCAGGTCTGAATCGACCATAACAGTTCAGAGTTTTGAGTGTCAAGGCCTGAAATAGACCCCAAGAGGATCTCAAATATGTACCTACGCGACCTCGGGACTCACTGTAGCCCCACGAAATTGGAAATGAACCTACGGGTTTAAAATCCAATCCGTTAAAACTCGAGACTAAACTGAAATATATAAATAGGGTCTTGATCCTTAGGATTTGTAGGTCACGTAGCTTCAAACCACACACGAAATGGTTGAGAAATGAGGATGCTAGATCGAGTTGCAGGTCACGGTTACCCTCTTGAAAACAGAACTTGTTGGGTTGATTTGATGCCCAAAACCGATGCCAAAGTGTTGGTGTGACCCTCAGGAGTCGATACCACCCGAAAACAGCAAGAAACCGTACCCTAAAACTCACGAAATAGAAGCTAAAAATCTGCAGAAAATAGGGCAACACCGAGTCAGTTTGTCGAGAAGACGGAGTTGACTCGGCTGAGTCGACCGAGTCGATCGAGTCGAGATGGGTTGGGCCGAGCCAACTCGGACACGTGTCTGTCCCAGGGACTGCCACTGCATTAATAAAGCTACGTCGTTTTGAATAAACTAGTTTTTAAATTATTCTAGGGCTGACGTCATCATGACGTCAGCAATGTAACAGAACCGGTCAGAACCGGACTGAACCGGACCGGTTCAGTTGTAAAGAGACTGAACCCTTTGGTTCAATTTTGAACTTTTAAATATTTGCAAACTGACCCCCACTGTTTGACAGAATTATACTAAGGCCCAGATTTTGAAAATCTTATGCAATTATACCCCTGAAAAATTAAATAAAATAATAAAATAATTATTTAATTATTTTATTAAAAGGGAATAATTACCATAATGCCCCTGGACCTTAAACAAGTCAAACCAAGTCCGAATTTAATGATTGAATAGTGTAATCTTACTATTTCGGGCATTCCGGACTCAATGGTGGAGTCCGATTTGTGAAACCAAGTCCCGAAAAATACAGACATGTAAAGGGTAAATGACCATACTGCCCCTAATGACATATAGGGCCAAATTTTACTGAAAGATAGTCCATTTTAACTGTGTTGGACATTCCGGACTCAATGGTGAGGTCCGTGACTACAAATAAAGTACCGAAAAATACAACATATGAAATTACCGTAATACCCCTGACACTGTACAAGGCCCAAATGAAGTCCGATTAAAACGGAATTAATACTAGTGATAGACCTGACACTTGTGAGACTGTATACATGATTAGATGACGAATCTGAGACAGAAATTATGTGACGGCAAAAATGACCAAAATACCCCTGATATACCTGAACCCAGATTTAAAAGCCGAGAGAGTCTAAATCGACTTTCTTCAACCTTCCGAACTCAATGGTTAGGTCCATGATATGAAAATCAGAACCGATAAATGTGTGAAGGCATCTGTTCTAACATGTTAAACTGTGTTCTAGGTAAAAATATCACTTAAACTACCATGGACAAACAGGGCAAGAAATTCACCATCATGACTAAGGCAGAGAGGTTAGCCGATGAGAAACAGCAAAAGTTTATGCAAGACTTACTGTGGCAGCAAAAAGTTATTGAGCGTCATATTAGAATAGCTAAGTCCACTGAAATCGTCTCCGTCCGGCCCTTCATATATAAGACACCTACTAAGGCAATGATTGCCGAGGCCAAGATGAAAAAACAGGAAGATACTGAAACCCTAAGCCAAATGCTTAAGAGGTAAGACCTATGAACTAGCCACTATAAGTTAGTTCCATGAAACCCACCATAGGGTAGACTTACTCAGTCTAAGGTCATGGGTTGATAAATCTTTATAAATTGTTTTAGGCTTAAAGAGAAAAAGAGGAAGGCTCCGTTCATAGCTTCAAACTCAAATATTGAAGGTACTCTAACTTCTGACACTGTTTAGTTACTGCTCCTTGATCTGATGAATTGTTTCGAATACCATATGTTTTAATTGCAGTTGTTTTAAATGCATGCTTTTATCACCGATGACATGGTTTTTAGTTTCTCAAATGATTAACTATACTTCTGATTGATATGCTAGCATTCTGAACCGTTTATCTGTTTTGATCTATTGAACTTGACTTGGATTTATTGAACTATTAATTCCAAACTGATTACTTAACCATGTGATTTAAGCAAAGATTGAATTCGAAACTCTTGCCTGAATATCTGTGTTACTCACTGGGCTTTTTAAAGCTCATTCCATTATTTTAATAATTTCAGGGGAACCCTCAGATGGACAGGATTAGCAGGTCCAGAACTTAGGGGGAAAATGTTGGAGACCCCCAGATAAAATGATAACACATTTTTGTGAATCTATACCATTTTTGTACTTTTGTGTAACTGAACAGACTATGACCTTTTGTAGTGAAACTGTTTTGTAATCTTGATTAAGATAGGTCTGACTATGATATATCCTGAATGCTCTACCAAGTATACATGTATGCATTCTCATGTGAAAATGCCGCTGCTTAAACTATATATGTTGAATGCATTATGCTTGGGATTTAGATCGGAATGGCCTTTGGTTAGGATTACCGTCGGGGTTTTGTTTTTAAAAAAAAAAAAAAAAAAAAAAAAAAAAAAAAAAAAACTGATAAAACCCGATGGGTGCCTAACTGGCCTTTGCCACGTACCCCAAATCCGCACAGGGTGGGTCTGGGGGATGTGACACCTTAGGGACGTTTGAGGCCCATTTGGACCATTATCCAAGGGCATACTTAGAAACATTGAGTGGCCTATTTTGGAAGCCATTTTTAAACATAACTTAAGCTATTTTAAATCTTACTTGGGAGAAATGCTTGAGTAACATTAGGAGATCATTTTGGTTGAGTTAAATGACAAGTCTTTACTTATAATTTTGGGGAAACAGGGGGAAGGAATGTAAAATTTATTTAATCCACTTTAATGACCTTTCATTTACTTTTCCTATTTCATTTCACTCACTCCCTGGGTTTGTGAAAATTCGGGGCGTGACATGCAAGGCATTATCAGAAATCAAAGCGTATCATCAATCAAGCATATCAATAAACATGAATACATCATCAGATAATCAGAAGCAGGCATAGCCAACATCTCAAAAATCAGAGAGTACAATATCAGAATATCAATAAATGATATGAATACTAACAGAATAGATGTTGAAATAGATGGGGCCTAGCATATCCTCAGAAGCGCTTATCCAGGTTTACGCACCTTCGGGCTCCTGAATAGCACTAGAAGTCTTTACATACATCATGTCTACTATGTACTTTGACCCGTAAGTCCTGAAGCATCTATGAATCAGATGAACATTATGACAGATCACAACCTTAAGCACTCATATTAATAAAACCATGATCATCAGAATTCCATAGGTGATGTACATATTTGTGGAATTGTAAATCCTCAGCAGTGAGGGGCATAAATGAACAATTTATCATATGGGATATTGGCAATCAATTTCATAACAAGTTCACAAGGTAGAATGGCATCAACTAGGGAATTAATAAGTGTTAGGCACATATAGGAGTACAAAATTGGCAGCATAAAGGAAATGACATTGTGACATGGCTGGGAGTTATCACATGTTAGAGTTTGGGTTTTTACTTACATTAGGTTCTTATCATTGCATTCCCATGCGGTTACCATAATAACTATTCGTAGCTTTCTTTCCATTTTCATCGTTTGGGTGATCCTATAGACACGAATTAAAAATACACGGCATAATGAATTAGTATTCATTCTAGTCTCAAACTTAGTTATTCAGTGTTTCAAGTTCTTTTGAACTTAGTCTATTCAATTAAGGGTTTTCAATTTCCCCATTTAGGGTTCCTTGATGCCTTATAACCTTTTTGGCCCTTCAAGGGCATTATGGTAATTTATCCTTTTTTAATATTCCATATTTCTCCGTATACGATTCACGTATTCAGACTCCATTTTGAGTCTATTTGGTCCTTATAGCATTTAAGTGGACTTGTTAATTTCATGGTTACACTTCTAGTAACTTCATTTTGTCTTAAGATGTATTCGTTATTTTTCAATTTGTTACCAGGTCTTATTCTCTTCAAAGGAACGTTACCGTCAAGTCCAGAATATCGAATATAATTAATTTAGGCTTTCTTGGATCTTAATTTGCTAATTGGTGACTTACATTAAGCCTAGGGGCATTTTTATAATTTTTCACTTTCACGGGTCACGCTTTTTGGTCCTTTGTTTGCTAAAATGGACTCTACCATTGAGTTCGGATGATCCAAAATAGTCAAGATGGACTACCTTTTATATTCAATTTACCCTGAGTATCATTAGGGGTAAAATGGTAATTTTATGTTTCACGTGTCTAAATTTTTGGGACTCTATTTCAGAAAATCGATCTCGCCATTGGGTCCAGAATGTCCCAAAATGTTAAAGTATCTATTTCATAGTCATCGGAGTCCAGTTGATTACCTAACTAATCATTAGGAGGCATTTGAAATTATTCAAGTTTGTCCGTTCGTATTTTTTGAGATTTAATTTCACAATTCAGACTTCGCCGTTGAGTCCAAAATGCCCAAAAACATTGGGTTGCACTATTCTTTTATTTTAATCGGCCTTTATTTGGCCTATTTTTAGCCTAAGGGTATTTTGGTAATTTCATAATTAACTAAAGGGGTTTAAAATAAATATTAAATTTCTGGGCTCTTCCATAATTAACAGAAACATTTGGGGGTTAAAATTTAATTTTAGGAAATACTTAACCTAAACCGTACAGTTTGAGGAATCAGGGACTGAACCGGTCTACCTTGGTCAAGAACCAATCGATTCATCCGGTTCGGTGTGTCATGATGATGTCTTGTTGACGTCAGCCCTAAAGTTTTATATTTTTAATTCATTTAACCAATAGGACACCATTTGGATAAACCCTTTTTAATTCGGTCGGGGCCCGACCCGATATCTGACCCTGAGACCGTGCTTCGTCCCCACGCTTTTTCGGCCACTGCTCCGGCGTCTTCTCCGGTGCCCGTCACCGGTACTGCAAACTTTTTTCTTTCTACTTTTGATTAGGATTTTGAAGCTTGTTTTTGAGGATTTTTATACCAAATCAATTCTAAGGATCTCAAGGATTTGTTTAGGCTTGTTTTAGATCTTAGAAATTGCAGTTTCCAACACCCATTTAAGTTTTTTGGCCATGTACTGACTCTGATTTTTTAGCCATAAAATGGTCGTTGCTTGACCATTTTTCTTGATTCAAACTATTTTGGACTCTTGGTATAATTTCCTACTTTGATCCATTCTCAAAATCAAGTTTGGTTTAACTTGAATTTTCACTGAGTTTGAGCCACGAGTTACAAGGTGATTTTCTTAGATTTTTAGTGCATTTCGTGCAGTTTGGCTAGTATCAAAAGGTTTCTGTATGTTCTAGGAGTGGTTTGTCATTGTTTTGATCGTTTGATTCGAGCTCAAAAGCTCAGTAGGACTTCTATGGGTGTCCTCGATTTTAAGTTTAGTTTATAGCTATTTCAAGGTGATTTTTTGTTTAGTTTGTTGCGTTGGACTCCTTGAGTCATGGGGTATCTAAATCCATTAATGCATGCAAGCTTAACTTTGTTTGCATGGATTTTCCATTGTTGGCAAATCTGCAACTTGGTTGAACCGTGCTCAATCATGAGCTATTGGGTCTGATTTTATTCTTTAATTTCATCATTTTTTGTGTCTTTTACGTATTAGAACTCAAAAACATGTTTTGTACAAGTTTGTTTCTGGGCAAGTGTTTCAAGTTTGTCGATGGTGGTTCAAACTTGAACTACTAATTTGGAACCCATGCATGCTCATATCTACCATCTACTAAGTTTGTAATTTATACAGAAACAGATAAAAGACTAGATCAGATCCTAACCTTGTGATCCTTCCTTCTTCTTTTCCTTCTTCTTCTTCTCCTTCAATCTTTCTTTTTCTCTCTCTAACAGAGCACATGCACATACCTCACCTTTTTGATTTAACGCAATCCACATATATAGTTATATTCATATATATTTTTGATTTATGATGAGGTGTTGCATGCAACCTCATTGGTTGCTTTGGGAGGTGGGGTGAGTTTTCATGTGTGTGTGTGTGTGTGTGTATATATATATATATATATACATCTTGTGTAATATAGGACACAAAATGTGGGCAGCCCAAGTGGCTTTTCTTTTTAGGTTCAAATTCTTTCATCATTTTCGGTCAAGGGTTCAAGTCCCTTGGGCAACACTTTTGCCTCATTTTTCTCCTTTTTCCCCCCTTATGCCTTGTTTGGTAATTTGGGCATCATTCATCAGATTTTTAAGTTGTGTCCTTAATTGCTTTAAAAACCCTTTCGTATTCCCTCTTTACTTTTTGATATCATACAGTTTAATTTCTATGCTGTAAACTTTTATTTTTAATACGTTACATATTTCTCATTTATATTAAAAATACTCCATATTCATTGGCAATTAAGTTTTGTTAATTTTTCGCTTCAAGCTAACATACCAAAGTTTCTTCATGTAGAAATTCTTAATATTTATGGCCTATTTAACATAATTTAGAACGAATAAGCCATTAGATATTAAATCCCAAAAAGAAACATCATTGCAATGATTATCTTCACTTAATTGGGTCAGGGTATTACATTCTACCCCCCTTAAATTGAGTTTTGTCCCCAAAACTCGAATGTTCATAATCTAAGAAACTCTATGATCTCCTCATGCCAATTTCATCATCATCGTAGCTCCCTTTTTAATTCGTCTTTTGGACTCATCACTGGCGTTATAGACACTGTATCTTCAACAAGAAGATCTTTTATGTAAGGTTCACAATTCTTTTGAACTCTTCTTTGTTTCAATTCAATAGTGATCTTGAAGGTCAAAGGTTTGTCTTTTAGCTTCCTCGAGTCTTTAAACTTTAAGTCTCTAAATTTTAGTATTAATATTTCTGTATTTATTTCTTTAGCTCTCGGGCTTGTGGTTATAGGTATATTACTTTCATTACTCACTCTGAGTCATCTTCTTAGTTGCTTGACTATTTCCCACTGTTTCCAGTATCTTGACTAGTTCCACTGTCTAGTCGTTATATTCATCTCATTTGGTATTCAGTCGTGATTACCTTACTGTTCATGATCTCTCAATTCCGGTTGGCGTCGTTTGGCCCATCATGTGCCAGGTAAAGGTATCTAGTACCTTGATCTTTTCTTTTCTATCCGTTTTTTTGGTAGTGGTCATAGGAAGTCAACGGTGTAACTAGACTACACCACTTCTATTGTTTAGAGTGTTTTGGCTTCTCATTCAAGTACTTTAAGTTTTACTAAGGACAAAATTCTTGATGGATTCACATTATTCCACTTGGATTCATATAATGACTTAGGATAATAATTTGGAAGAAAAGGTTTGGATTTTTATCTGTCCAAAGCTTATACACAACTGTTTTTCAGATTTCTCTTCCCATTTTTTTTTTTTGTTGTCACAAGTTCCGCCTCAGATTTACTTCATGCGTTCGGTTGCTAGATTTGCAACGTCACTCATTTAAGTTTCTTTTTTCTATTGGACTTTCTTTTATTACGACCATTATCATATTTCCCTTTAACATTTTTAGCGTCATATTCCTTTTTGTTTTCAAATTCGTGTACATTCATCCTTTTATGAATTAGATAAGTTGAGGAAATCAGTTCCTCCATTTTTCTCAAATTATGGACTGGTACGAAGGTCTTTTATTTCTTGCTCACAATTGAGCGTTTCACAGATTTTGATTTCTCATTCCTTCATGAATTAAAGTGTAGTACATATACTTAGTTCATTTATTCTTTAGGTCTTGGTAGACTTATTAAAAATCTTTGGGGTAGTCTTTTACCCCAGTCACCAATTCTTCATATGACTGTCTACTTTGAAAGTGTTTTCGACTGTGATATCATAATTGGTTCACCTTGAACTTTCCATATCATTTGATCAGTTCAATCTCAAAGTCTTATAACTTTTTAATTTATAACCATTATTTTGGTTTCCCTTACCTTTGCTCAGAAATGTTGTTCAAATGTCTCATTTCTTATGCTCGTTATCATATTCGATTTTTCATCATATGTTACATTTTCTTCCCAATCGTTATTCAATTCTAACACATTTGTTCTCTGAGAGAACTTATTCAACCACATAAGGAGTTCCTTGTACATTCTGTGACACTCTGAGCCACATAAGTGAGGTGATTAGTCTCATCCGTAACCAAAGATTTAATAGCATACTAGCACTTATTCATTTGCAATTACTGCTATCCATAATCTTGTCCATTCTAGACTTCATATCATATTGCAGAATTATTTAAATCAATTAGTTATCCCATAATTTTATCGTTACATTTGACATTCCAAGTTTATCAAGATCATGTCAAGTTTTTCCCATTATGGAAGTTCTCAGCTTCCTTAGTATCACAGATTTAGTTATTCTTACTTCCTTCCTCAATCACGTTGCCCTTGTAATATCTCAAGGAATTATGTATATAGCCGTTGTCCTCACTAGTTTTTCTAGACCTTATACCATAATTTTCATCTCTTTAATTGTTAGATTACCTTGATCCTCAAAAGTCATTCAGAGTCATCAATCATTTACCTTTTGAAATAGATTCAACTAACTCAATAAAGTACCGCCCACAATTAGGTCATATTGTCACCTAGATCAACAAGAACCATTGAATTTTTCCCAATGATCATTCATCACGTGTTAGTCTCTTTTTAGAACCATCACATTTCATAATGTTCACTTGATAGTCTCGTTCAATCAGTATTTGCCTCCCAAGGATCCATTTGCCTTTACCCTATATAACTCACTCAAGAATCCTCATATTTCTGATATGTCATCAATCCATCTAGAGTCTCAAACTTCTCGCGTTACTATTCATTTAGTCTTCTTCAGACCATCTCTCATATATATATATATATATTTGTTGTTAAATCCACTGATTTTCCAAGATTTCACAATCCTAATTCTGTGTCATCTTATAGCTTCCAAACAGTAACCGTTACCTTTGTTCAAACGATAGTTTCCCCCAATTCATGATTTAATTCACAATTTAATGACTTAAGAGTCATCAATCGCAACACTGGTACGATTCTTCCCAAGAATCATTGGCCTTTGTCTTTAAGTATACTACTATCTCCCAAAAGTCACTATTCATTTGATAATCTTAATCATCTAAAAATTATCAAATTCAGTCATAGCATAGTCTTTCCCAAAGACTATTAACCTTAGTACCTAAACATGCTATCGTCCTCCAAAGTCGCTGATCATTCAATCGTCTAAATCATCCAATCCTCAAATCCAATGTTGGTATGATCATTCCCAAAGAATCATTAACCTAAAGTTCTTATATACTCCCTAAATTCTTAAGATCATCAACTTCAATCCCGACTTGGTCTTCCCCAAGGACTATTAACCTAAGCTCTTGATACCACTATGTCACGACCCGAAACCCACCCTACACAGATTAGGGGTTGGGAGCGACACTGCCACTCGGACAAGCAGTACAGAATCAAATGAATCATATATAATGATAAATAATTTTTTTTCGTTTCTTCATATAAATAAATCACAAATCATTGAATCATTTAATGTGGAAGCTACACCAAATGCAATTCATTTGATCATAAACCGAACTCCAACCACATTCAATCAAATATCTCCAAGTACCATTTTATTCACCATGACTCACTAATCACATTTAACACCTCTATCAATGATACAATATTAAAAATACCTATTATCTTATTAGCCTTATAGAGTACGCATTCAAATCGTAACTTGGGGCTCACGTCATCAATATTGTTCATATGTTCACCATTAGCTATACTAATCACCCCATTCACCCCTATTTTGTTTCTTCTCTTATCGAGCTACCTGAAAAATAGATATAAATTTGGAGTGAGCTAACTTAGCTCAGTAAGTAAATTCTCTTGCTCTGCTATGGGTCAGGGTTAGTATAGAAAGAGTGTAATCAAAGACAAAGCAAAGGATATGGTAATATAATAGCTAGTCACCAAGAATGTGAGACAATAGAAATCACCCGAGGGTCCATCAAGCACGTCCCATGATAATATGATACAAGTGTATGACAAATTCAACAATGGGGACTTGGCCTATACAATAGTTAGCTGCCACAATTCATAAGGTATCACAATAGCCAAATCAGATCAAATGTTAGGCTTGCAAGGAATTATCAGAAATCAAAGCGTATCATCAATCAAGCATATCAATAAACAGGAATACATCATCAGATAATCAAAAGCAGGCATAGCCAGAATATAAAAAATTAGAGAGTGCAATATCAGAATATCAATAAATGATATAAATACTAACAGAATAGATGCCAAAACAGATAGGGCCCGACATACTCTCAGAAATGCTTATCCAGGTTTACCCACCATCGGGCTCCTGAATAGCACCAGAGGTCTTTACATACATCATGTCCACTATGGACTTCATGTCACGACCCCAGCGACTCGGCCTATGCGGATTGAGGGAATCGCGACTGCCACCCTTTGATCCGTGGGCCGTCGGGTGACGCTCAAGTGAGCAACGGCGCCGGACGGCGGTGCGGTGGGACCAGGATTGGCAATTGCGGAAGCGTGAAAAACTTTTTCTATTCTTTTCGCACACCCACCCGGTACCGTCGCTTCTTCTTCTTCTTCTTCGGAGCGGTAAACAAATAATATGCATTTAGAGTATACTAAAAATTTAAAGTTATACATATTACATATCCGTTGCCTCTCGGGCTTAAGTACATATTTGTCCAAGATTTACTACATCAAAATTTGACCAACTACGGGCCCTAGTACTTCCAAAATTCCTGATCAAAATGGAGCTACCAATCACCAATCCTCAAATTAGGCAAGGCTCACATCCATCATCATCACTTGAAAAATGTTGGAGGAATGGGGTGAGCTTTAAAAAGTCCAATGAGTAATTCCAGTACTTTGTCATGGGTTTCAACTGGTAGTGGGTTAGTTATAAGAGAAGGTTCATATAAATATACACTACCAATTGTACATATACTTCAGATACAGAAAACAGAATTCTTTAAAAAAGATAGCATGAAGCATTTAAGGCATTCAAGCTAGGCACGTACTTCAATAATCGCAGAACACAAGAATCTTCAAATCACGTAGCATGATGCGTTTTTAAAGCATTCAATAAAGCATTTAATATGCAACAGAATTTATAAACATGTGCAAAGTGGCCATTTGAAGACCAAGGAAATAATTTGAAATCCTTTCTATGAAAATAGAAGGATGTAAATCTCTTCTTCTTCAAAACTTCAAAGGGTTATATAAAAACCCATTTCAGATAATGGGGGTTTAAAATCTGCTACCATTTCTGAAAACATTTTCATCTTTTCACTTTTTAACTAAAGGATCTGTTTCAAACTAGACCTTAATTTTACTTCAAAGAGATCTCATGCCTGGGGGATAAACCTTCTACCAAGCATCTGCAAAATAGAGAACCCGATGGGAGCTTAATAATTTTTTATGCTTATGCATCATTATCTTGCAAAAATATAGCTTCTTCAAAAAATGCTTTTTATGAGCATTTAAAACATGGCTTTTTCAAGAAATGATTTTTATGAGCATTTAAAAACAAGACTTCCTCGAATATATACTTCTCATGAGTACAAAAATATGGCTTCAATAAAAGGGTGAATTTTCATGAGTATTTAAAACATGGACAGTTTAACAGAGTTTTTAAATACTTAGAGGATCATACTTGAAACATTTAACACATGAGCTTCTGGAATTTAAATCACGATGGATAGGGATTTATTAAAGCATAGATGGAATAAAAGCATTTATTTCAAAAGGCATTTAATAAAATTGACATTTACATGGACATGCAGAAGATAAACGTATCAACTGTCAGCAATATCAAGAAGTGAATTTTGCATGCCATGTTAGAATTTATAAATAAAATGATAGAACATTGAAATATAAAGCATATAAATACGAGAATTTAACTTTAGAAGTATTGCAAATATCTTCATAAAAACACTTCAGAATATTTCAACTTCAAATTTCTTCAGAATCCATGGAGATTAAAAACCTCCACTTCGAAGTACAGGATTACTCACCTTGTTCTCCTGGGTCAGCACTACTGGTGGCTTCCATTTCCTTTTGAAATTCCTAAAAATCAAGTTCATCAAGACTTCGATTAATTCCTCATTTACTTCAAGTCATCTCTAAATTGATGCTCTTCATTTAATCTTAGACCTAACGTATCCTAATTTCCTAGGATTTTTCTTACCGGTCTACTTGTGGTGACTTAATAAATTTTATTTCTCACGTGACTTATTTTTTCAGTACCTATTTGGTATTTTGGACCTTACCGTTGGATTTGGAACATCGAAGAAAGTCAATTTAGACCTTCTCGAATTTTTATTTAGCTTCTGCATATTTAGGGGCAAAATGGTAATTTATTATTCTCACCCCAGGACCCTATTATGGTCCTTAGAATATTCCACTAATCTTATATATAAATTTTTAAGTCTTTTGGACTTCATTTGGTATCTGCTTTTGATCATAGGGACACATCAGTCATTTCTCATTTTGTAAGTTGACTGTTCCGAAGTCTTATTTAGCTCCTAAATTTTCATAATTATGCTTATGACAATTAATTTTTTGGCCTTTACTTGTATTTCTCATACTCAGGGGTATTTTGGTCATTTATATTTTATGACATTCTGACCCCGAATCATTATTTAGTCATATATACAAGTTCACAATTACTTGGGCTTCTATTGGTATTAATTTCATCTAATTTGGACTTCATTTGGGTTTTGTATTGTATTAGGGGCATTTTGGTAATTTTATATCTTATAGTGGGACCACCCCGAATTCCCCAGATGTCCAATCTAACATTTTCATTATGTCCGAAATGCTCAAAAATGTTAAAATGGCCTTTTTCGGATCTCAATTTGGACTTTATTTGCTTCATTTATGACCTAGAAGTAAGATAGTCATTCTATTTTACCCTATTTATAAAATAATTAAATTAATTTAAATTATTTTTCCAGGGGTTTATTTGAAATAAATCTTCAAAAGTTGGGCCAAAACTGAATTTTTCAAAACTGTTGGGGTCGAACTGCAAATAACCAAAGTTCTACTTTTCTTATTTAGGTTAAATCGTTGAGCCAGTGGGTTTAGGTGTCAAAACCCTAAACCAGACCGGGAGCATCATGAACCAACCGGTTCACTGGACCATACAGAACCGGGATAACATAGCCCTATTATTTCCCTTATCCGTGTTTAGGTTAGACCTGAATTCCCAATTCTAATTTATTACCTCTACAACCAAACAGAGGGAATTCACTTAAATTTAACCCTTAAACGACGTCGTTCCAATAATGCGGTGGTTAACCAACAAACTGACACGTGTTCGAGTTGACACATCTGGGTTGAACGAGTTGGGCGAGTCGACTCAGTCGACTCGTCGTCTTCTTCATCACCTAGGTTTACTGTTGCCTTAACTTCTGGAAATTTTCTTTTCAATTTCGTGAAATTTTGGGACATTTTTCTCTCTGTTCCTAGATGATATAGATCACTACGTGTTCGAACAACACTATGTCAGTCGACTCGTCGTCTTCTTCATCACCTAGGGTTATTGTTGCCTTAACTTCTGGAAATTTTCTTTTCAATTTCATGAAATTTTGGGACATTTTTCTCTCTGTTCCTAGATGATATAGATCACTACGTGTTCGAACAACACTTTGGCATTGGTTTTGAGCCTTAATTTGAGCTAGAAAGCTCGTTCCAACACCCATGGCCGTTCTGAATATCTCCCTACGAAATGCTCATTTTTCCACCAAAATCAGTGATGTTTGGCTTATTTTGATCCTTAGATTATGGAGCTTCGATCTACATTCTAAAAATAAGCTTTGGTGTCCATTTTCGAGGGTTGACTCTTTTGAACTGTGGTTGTAACTAGGTTTTTGGGGGCCTTATTTTGAGGTTTTGGGTCGCGGCCTAAGGGTTTTTAGAACCCTTGTCGCCTCTATTTGAGGTTCCAACAAGCCAAATTCCTTTTGACTATGGTTGGTTCAGACCTGCACCTTAGAGGTCCTTCAATGGCCGATGTGCACTATTTTTGGTGTTTTGGCCATTCCCAAACCTTGTTGAGGCCTCTATACTACTGGATATTAATACAACATCGAATATAAATAGTTTATGTTTATTAAATTTTTAAGGAAAACTGAAAATTTCTTTTGAAGAGAGAGTTACCTATTTTCTCTTTCTTGGTTTCTTCTTCCTCCTCCCAGCCGCAACTACCTCTGTTTCCTTCTTCTTGTTCTTGTTCTTGTTCTTTCTTTTTCTCTCAGCAAATTTCCCTCTCTCTTTGCAAATCCTCTCCCTCTCCCTCCATCTCTCTTTACCTCACTCTCTCTCTAACTCTACCTTTCTCTTTCTAGCCGCCCACATGCACACACTTACATAAATCTCTGCTTGATTTCTGAATCACCCTAACCTCATGCAACATACAAAATATATAGATATTATATTTTATTTTAAAAAAATAATTGTTGCTGCATGAAATTCTATTGGCTCATTTGGGAGGTGGGGCTTTTCTTTTAATGTGTTTATATACATATCATATAATTAGCAATATAAGACACAAAAAGTGGGCAACACAAGTGGTATTCTTTTTGGGCTTTAAAACTTGCCTACTTTGGGTCAAGGGTTCAAAACCCCTTAGCCTCACATTTTGGTTCCCTTTTTGCTATCCCCTCCCCCTTTATGCCTTGTTTGGCATTTAATTTATTTATTTTAACTTTTTGCATTATTTTCCACTTTGTGATTTTAAATTAAATATTTATTCTTTCATATACCGGTTTTATAAATCGTAATCGTATTTTATTTTCCCTGGAGTCGACCTTGATTTTTAAGGTCTCGAAAATATTTTGAAATCATCATCCATTTCCCGTTTAAATTTCTTAATTATTCTCTTTAAGGTCACTAATTAATAATTAGTGATTTAATAGGGTCGGGGTGTTACACTTCGACCCGTAGGTCTAGAAGCATCTATGAATTAGATGGACGTTGTGACAGATCACAACCTCAAACACTCATATTAATAAAACCATGATCATCAGAATTCCACAGGTGATATACATATTTATGGAATTGTAAATCCTCAGCAGTGGAGGGCATACTAATTTTCCAATATCCATGAAAGTATAGAAATGAACGATTTATCATATTGAATATTGGCAATCAATTTCACAACAAGTTCACAAGGCAGAATGGTATCAAACTAGGGAATTAATAAGTGTTAGGCATGTACAGGAGTACAAAATTTGTAGCATAAAGGAAATGACATTGTGACATGGCTAGGAATTATCACATGTTAGAGTTCGGGTTTTTACTTACATTGGGTTCTTAGCATTGCATTCCTATGCGGTTACAATAATAAATATTTGTAGCTTTCTTCCCATTTTCCATCATTTGGGTGATCCTATAAACACGGATTAAAAGTACATGGCATAATGAATCAGTATTCATTCTAGTCTCCAACTTAGTTATTTAGTGTTTCAAGTTCTTTTGAACTTAGTCTATTCAATTAAAGGTTTTCAATTTCCCCATTTAGGGTTCCCTGATGCCTTATAACCTTTTTGGCCCTTCAAGGGCATTACGGTAATTTACCCTTTTTAATATTCCATATTTCTCCGTATACAATTCACGTATTCAGACTCCATTTTGAGTCTATTTGGTCCTTATAGCATTTAAGTGGACTTGTTAATTTCATGGTTACACTTCTAGTAACTTCATTTTGTCTTAAGGACATATCGTCATTTTTTAGTTTGTTATCGAGTCTTATTCTCTTCAAAGGAACGTTACCGTCAAGTTCGGAATATTAAATATAATTAATTTAGGCTTTTCTGGATCTTTATTTGCTCATGGGTGACTTATATTAAGCCTAGGGGCATTTTCATAATTTTTTACTTTCACGGGTCACGCTTTTCGGTCCTTTGTTTGCTAAAATGGACTCTACCATTGAGTCTAGATGATCCAAAATAGTCAAGATGGACTACCTTTTATATTCAATTTGCCCCAAGTATCATTAGGGGTAAAATGATAATTTTACGTTTCATGTGTCTAAATTTTTGGAACTTCGTTTCACAAAATGGATCCTGCCATTGGGTCCAGAATGTCCCAAAATGTTAAAGTATGTATTTTCATAGTCATTAGAGTCTAGTTGATTACCTAAGTGATCATTAGGACCCATTTCAAATTATTTAAGTTTGTCCGTTCATACTTTTGGGGATTTAATTTCACAATTTGGACTCCGCTGTTGAGTCTGGAATGCCCAAAAACATTGGGTTGCATTATTCTTTGATTTTAATCGACCTTTATTTGGCCTATTTTTGGCCTAAGGGCATTTTAGTAATTTCATAATTAATTAAAGGGGTTTAAAATAAATATTAAATTAAATTCCTGGGCTCTTCCGTAGTTAATAGAAACATTTGGGGGTTAAAATGTAATTTTAGGAAATATTTAACCTAAACCGTATGGTTTGAGGAATCAAGGACTGAACCAATCTGCCTTGATCAAGAACCAACCGGTTCATCCGGTTCGGTGCGTCATGATGATGTCTTGTTGATGTCAGCCCTAACGTTTTATATTTTTAATTCATTGAACCAACACGACGCCGTTTGGATAAACCTTTTTTAATTCGGTTGGGGCCCAACCTGATATCTGACTCGAGACCGTGCTTCGTCCCCACGCTTTTCCGGCCACTGCTCCGGCGTCTTCTCCGGTGCCCGTCGCCGATACTCCAAGCTATTTTTTTGTACTTTTGCTTAGGATTTTGATGCATGTGTTTGAGGATTTTTATACCAAATTGATTCTAGGGACCTCAAGGATTTGTTTGGGCTTGTTTTAGATCTCAGAAATTGCAGTTTCCGACACCCATTTAAGTTTTCCAACCATGTACCGACTCTGATTTTTCAACCATAAAATGGTCATTGCTTGACCATTCTTCTTGATTCAAACTGTTTTGGACTGCTGGTATAATTTCCTACCATGTTCCATTCACAAAATCAAGTTTAGTTTAACTTGAATTTTCACTGAGTTTGAGCCGTGAGTTACAGGGTGATTTTCTTGGATTTTTAGTGCATTTTGTGCAGTTTGGCTGGTATCAAAAGGTTTCTGTATGTGCTAGGAATGGTTTGGCATTGTTTTGATCGTTTGATTCGAGCTCAAAAACTGAGCAAGACTTACATGGGTGTCCTCGGTTCTAAGTTTAGTTCATAACTATTTCAAGGCGATTTTTTGTTTAATTTGTTGCATTGGACTCGTTGAGTCATGGGGTATCTAAATCCATTCATGCATGCAAGCTTAACTTTGTTTGCATGGATTTGCCATTGTTGGCAAATCTGCAACTTGGTTGAACCGTGCTCAATCATGAGCTATTGGGTCTGATTTTATTCTTTAATTTCATCATTTTTTGTGTATTTTACGTATTAGAACTCAAAAACATGTTTTGTACAAGTTTGTTTCTGGGCAAGTGTTTCAAGCTTGTCAATGGTGGTTCAGACTTGAGCCAATAATTTGGAACACATGCATGCTCATATCTACTATCTATTGAGTTTGTAATTTATACAAAAACAGAAACAAAACACTAAATCAGATCCTAACCTTGTGATCCTTCCTTCTTCTTCTCCTTCTTCCTCTTCTTCTTCTTCTCCCCCAATCTTTCATTTTCTCTCTCTAACAGAGCACATGCATACACCTCACCTTTCTGATTTCACGCAATCCACATATATAGATATATTCATATATATATTTTTTATTTATGATGAGGTGTTGCATGCAACCTCCCTGGTTGCTTTGGGAGGTAGGGTGAGTTTTCGTGTATGTGTGTGTGTGTGTGTATATCTTGTGTAATATAAGACACAAAATGTGGGCAGCCCAAGTGGCTTTCTTTTTAGGTTCAAATTCTTTCATCATTTTTGGTCAAGGGTTCAAGTCCCTTGGCCAACACTTTTGCCTCATTTTTCTCCTTTTTCCCCCTTATGCTTTGTTTGGCAATTTGGGCATCATTCATCAGATTTTTAAGTTATTCCTTAGTTACTTTAAAAATCTATTCGTATTCCCTCTTTACTTTTTGATATCATACATTTAATTGCTATGTCGTAAACGTTTATTTTTAATACGTTACATATTTCTCATTTATATTAAAAATACTCCATATTCATTGGCGATTAAATTTCGTTAATTTTTTACTTCAATCTAACTTGCCAAATCTTCTTCGTATAGAATTCTTAATATTTACTGTCAACTTAAAATAATTTAGAACGAATAAGCCATTAGATGTTAAATCTAAAAAAGAAACATCATTACAATGATTATCTTCACTTAATTGGGTCAGGGTATTACATTCTATCCCCTTAAATTGAGTTTTGTCCCCAAAACTCGAATGTTCATAATCTAAGAAACTCTATTATCTCCTCATGCCAATTTCATCATCATCGTAGCTCCCTTTTCAATTTGTCTTTTGGACTCATCACTGGCGTTATAGACACTGTATCTTCAACAAGAAGATCTTTCGTGTAAGGTTCACAATTCTTTTGAACTCTTCTTTGTTTCAATTCAGTAGTGATCTTGAAGGCCAAAAGTTTGTCCTTTAGCTTCCTCACATCTTTAAATGTTTTGTGTTACGTGTTTTTGAAGATTTTTGTACTCTGTATATGTGAAATATCTGTTTTACTCGAATGCTTTAAAATGCTTCGTGTTACGTGTTTTTAAATTTTCCTATATGCTGTAATTGAAAAAATACGTGCCTAGCCTGAATGCCTTGAATGTTTCATGTTATTTCTTTTTAAGAATCATGTATTTTGTATCTGAAGTGTACAAGCAATTGGTAGTGAACATCTTTTTGAGCTTTCCTATAACTAACCCACTACCAGTTGAAAACCTATGACAAGGTACTGGAATTACTCATGATCTTTTCATAAAGCTCACATGGATTTGTTACCCATGACTCTTTCAAGTGATGAAGATGGTTTGGAGCCTTGCCCGTACTAAGGAAGGGCGTTAGGAGAGCAATTGGTAGTGCATGGATTTATGTACTAGACAAGAGGCCTTTGGTTGAACACGTCATCAATATGCTAAAAAGAGTTAGTTTATTGGCGAGGTGCCTAACTGACCGATCCTTATCCCTAATCCACATAAGGTGGGGTTTGTGATGTGACATGGAAATTAAGGTCGTATGTATTTACTGCATATAAGTCCTATACTTATGAAAGCACTGGTGGAACAAGTCACCTTATAAGATATTAGAAAAAATGTTTAGAGAAACATGGTAATGGTAATGTGTACCCTAGGCAACCCAACTTAGTTAAAGTAGTAGTAGATTGAAAGCGTATACATATTCTCAATTTAAAATGATAAAAGGTTTAGCCAAAGACATAACTACAATAGAGAAATCTTTTACTTTTACTAAAGATGTTAGATTAAAAATATCATCCAAGAATATGTTATTTATGTATTTTTAGTGCTCTAGAAACACTACTAGAAGTAATACTTTAAACTTTTTTAATGAATTTAAAAAAAGTAATTTCTGAATTTCAAGTTTTAATGCTTCAATTTTGTGTACTTATATATGGACCCATAATAATAAATTAAGTTTTCATTGTATAACTATATGTTATATTGTTAATAATTAGATGTTAAATAATAAATTTATTGCTTTTCGCATGGTAGAATACCCCCATAATGTTAGTAATATATTTAATTATTTTATGTCTATATTAAGGAAAAACAATGTTATATATAAAGTTTTAATAATTATACTGCAATTATTGCTACAATTGATGTGTTTAAATATTCTTTGCATTCACCTATTGGTGGTATATTTTTCCTAAAAGATGTGCATGTCATATCATTAATTTAATTATGAAAGATGGATTAAAATTAATTTATAGATATATAAAAAAAGGCCTTTTGGTCAAAGGTTCACAGATATGTTGTTAATTAGGATGGGGTTGAAGTCCATTCTTTTTATTAGTCCTAAAGGTTTTCAACCAAAGATATCTCAGTAATTTTGATGATTACAAAACATTATCCAGTGGACTAATGTTTTATCCAAGTGACAATGCAAACAATTCATCTAGGTCAAAAAAGATTATTGACCAAGAAAATGACAAAAGACAATCAAACTAAAAAATTTCACTCAAGAACATGTTCCAAAGCAAAGATCAAAACAAATAGAATGCTCTCATGATGATTCAAGCAAATTTGACACACTCAAGCCCAATGATTCATGTGAAGACTTTCATTTTCCTTATTTTGGATCTTGGGTTTTAAGTGATGTTAGGATTAGATAAATCGTTGGTCGTACACTCTTACTATTTAAAATGATCATTTAAGAAATAACCTCAAATAATTTTTCAAAACAAAACATTACCATAACTTAAGTTTTGAAAGATCAAAAGGTTTTGATATAAATACACTAAGAAAAATAAGCTAGAAGACATTCATTGTCCAGTCGACTGATTCTTAAAGATTATTTGTTAAATTAATAAAACCAGTTAACTGAGTGATGTTTTACAAAATATCCTAAAGACTCACTATCCAAATCAGTCGACCTCCAAAGAGATTTAGTTGAGTGACTTTTAAAGGCAAAATTAGTGTATAAACAAAACCAGTGGACTCATTCATAAAACCAGTCGACTGGATGACCAATTGATGAATTGCCTGAGCACACTGCCACGACCCGAAATCCACCCTATGTAGATTTAGGATCGTGGGGCCGACCCTTAGGCCGTCTTTAACATTTTCTTTTAACTAGATCAGTGATAATAATGTGTAGTTAAATAATTAAATAACGGAAGTCATAATAAGGTTTTATAGATTAAAAAAAAAAAAACCAAAATATGCATCACCCCTAGGGTGTGGACACACAGGAGAGCTAAGACAGTACTAATCATTTTCTATTACATTTTATCAAAAATGTCTACTATTGATTGCAGGCTTCTATTGTCTGCTTGCAGCGTCCCTTCTTGAAATAAATGTATAAATCTAAAATGAGCTAACTTAGCTCAATAAGTAAATTCTCTTTGCTTTACCATGGGTCAGGGTGTAATACCCTAACCTAAAATAACCGGGTAATTTGACTTGCAAACCGAGACTAGAAACTTATAGTTAAAATATGCTATAAATTAACCCAAGTGCCCCGGGACTATCCGGTCAAAGAACTCGATTGTACGGGAATACGTGTATACGTACAAAGGTATATATAGATATATATATATATATATGCACCAATAAAAATATGTATATAAAATATTGATGTGTATATATATAAATGTAAAAATCTATAAATAGAAGTACATATATATATGTAGATAATATATGTATATATATATATATGCTGTAATATGTTAAAATATATATATATATGGAAGGATATAACAATACATATGCAGTATGCGCGTGTGCAGAATTATGTGATTAGTCTGTGTGAGTGTCCGCAACACACACAAAAGTGTGCAAGTGTGTGTGGTGTGCTGTAGTATATTTATACATATATATAATACAAAATTTCTATAAACATTAAAAGGAAAGCTGACAGAAAAGAAAGAAAGTAGAAAGGAAGGAAAAGGTAGGGAAGAAAATAGGGAAAACCATGGGCTGCGTGGGTGAGAAGGTAGGTGGTTTTGGCCTACCTATAGGGTTGGTATGTATTTGAGAGAAAATGAGAAGAAGCAAGAAGAGAAGATAGAGGAACTGAGAGCTAGTTTGGGTTCAAAGAAGTTAAAAGAGGAAGAAAATAAGAAGAAGAATGAGGAGGATACCATTATTGAGGGAAAACATCAAAAACTCACTATTCTCTCTCTAAGATTTTTACATATACACAAGCTATATAGGTCTTATTCATGCATGCATGATATGTAGGGTATAAAAACTTGAACAAGGCATGAAATTTGGACCCTAGAACAACCCAAAACACTAAACCCGTACATGGCTGACATGGATGAACCTTATAACAGTGGGTCTAAATCCAAACAAACCAAGTGAGATTTGGCTTATTGAAACCTCAATAAGACCTCACCAGTGTTTTAAGAACACTAAGCCGTGACCTTAAAACTCAAAGAAAACCCTAGAAATTTGGAGTTACGGTTTCAGGTTTTGAAACCCAACCTCTCAACCTTACACAAAAAGCTAAATTTAGGAATGGGAGATGAAACCCTATGACAAAACATGAACAATAGACCAGACTAGAAGAGATTTGGGTGAGGAATGAAGGTTTGCTAAAAGGTTGCAGGTTCGGCTGTCCAACCTTAGACCACACGCATGAGCTAGACTTAGTGCTCCAAATGAATGCCAAAACAATCTTTGGCATTCCATAAATGATTTGGGATGAAAAACAGAGAAAAGAATCAGTTAGAAAAGCACGAAATTTAAAATGAAAATTTTCAAAAATTAGGGCAACACAAGGGAGAAAGGAGGAAGAAGATAAATAGTGTTGGGTCAAATTGGGTTCGGGTTGGGACCCAACCCATCGCATAAAGACTTAAGTGGGATGGTGCCGTCTTGGGGTGTTATGTTTTAATTTTAAAATTGAATATGGGTTGTTTGGCTTCACGAATAGGAAATTGATTTGAAAGCCGCAACCAGAACAAGAATAATGTATCCTTGATTTGCCCTTATCCGCTGTTTGGATTGGGAAAAATCAAAAAAAAAAAAAATAAAGGGCTGCGCCCCTTGGGAATCGAACGGGTAATCATTTCCTTTCCAAAGCCTTAACCATCCTACTTGCTTCCACTGTGCCACCATGGCACATATGGCATATACTTACAAAAATTAATATATAATATTAAGTTAACTAATTAAATTAATTTAATATATTAAATTGAATTAATTATTAAAATATAATCTGATGTCCAAATTAAATATATGAATAGTGTATTTTGACTATTTTGGGCATTCCGGACCCAATGGTGAGGTCTGTTTTGTGAGACTGAACTCTAAAAAATAAAGACATGTAAAAGTGTAAAAAGACCATTTTGCCCTAGTGCCCCTAAAGCCAAATAGAGATTTGAGAAGGTCTAAATTGACTTTCTTCGACGTTCTGGACTCAATGGTGTGGTCCATATTATGAAATAAAGTATGAAAAAATATGAAATGTAAATATGTGAAGTTATGAAAACAACCTTAAGAATTAATGAAGCTACCAAAATAGTATATTTAAAAGTATAAGCCTAAGATGGAAATTAGGATTTAGCATGAGCTAAGAATAAGTTAAAAGCATCAATAGGAGATATTTGAAGTGAATGTGAAGTTAATAGAATTTTTATAAATTGTTCTTAGGAACTACAGAGGAAGAGGGAAAGCGCACTATTAGCACTGACCCTGAGGACAAAGGTGAGTAATCCTGTATTTGAAGTGGAGATTTAACTCCATGGATTTAAAGAAGTTTTAAGTTCAAAAGATCTGAAGCATTTGAATTTCAAATTCAGTATTTACATGATTCCTATTTTAAGTATTTCTATTCTTATAAAACCCTATCGTGACATGCTCAGTGAATGGTTTCTACTACAGCTTCTCTTTAAAATATGTTTCAGCATGTCTAAGTTTAAATGCCAAATCTTGTTAAAAATTCTGAATTTGCATAGTCCAAGTATTTAAAGACTCTGTCATAAAGCCATGAACATCATGTTTTGAATGCTCATAAAAGTATCCATTTGAAGAAGTCATGTTTTAAATGTTTTGAAAACATTTATTTTAAGAAGTCATATTCTAAATGCTCATGAAAAGCATGCATTTGAATAAGTCATGTGTTAAATACTTTTGAATGCAACTACAGGGAGACCATGTTTTAATGCCTTTAAATAGCATCTACTTGTAAATGTTTTATACCGCCTGTTGCCACTAGTAATGCAAGATAAAACGTGCATAAGCACTAAAACTAATTTTGGGTTCTTCGGAACTCAATTGACATGTAAAATGCCAGGTAGCAGGATCTAATCCCCTAAGCATGAGATTTCTCTACAGGAAGTTGACTGGAATTTGGTTTGAAACAGATTTCCACCTAATCAAAGTGAAAAGATGAGATGTTTAGAA
This sequence comes from Nyssa sinensis, assembly GCA_008638375.1. NCBI lineage: Eukaryota > Viridiplantae > Streptophyta > Magnoliopsida > Cornales > Nyssaceae > Nyssa > Nyssa sinensis. Next base: position 10,072,308 of record CM018033.1, read on the forward strand.
ATGGTAGCAGGTTTATCCCTCCATTCCCTAAATGTACTGTATATGTTGATTTCATGAACTAAAGTTTTCATGTTTTCATAAGAAATAGTAAAAGGTTTTTAAACCCCTTTCACATGAAGAAGTATTTGTTTTAAAGGAAATGACCCGATTTTAAAATAAAGGGTCGTACCCTCATGTTTACAAGAAGAAAGATTTTTATTCATCCTATTGAGAAGCAAAAGATTTAAACTCTTTTGGTTACATTGGCCACCATATACATGTTTACAAGTTTACATTGCATATTGCATATCCCACTCGAGTGCATTCAATGCCCCATGTTATATGTTTTGAAGATTCTTACACTTTGTATACGTGAAATATCTGTTTTAGTCGAATGCTTTAAATTGCTTCGTGTTATGTGGTTTGAAGTTTCCTATACTCTATTTGAAGAAGTACATGTTTATCTTAAATACCTTAAATGTTTCGAAGCTATTTGTTTTAAAGAATGCATATATTCTATATTTGAAGCATACGAGCAATTGGTAGTGAATGTTTTATAAACTCTCTTATACTAACCATTGCCAATTGAAAACCCATGACAAATGCTAGAATTACTCACAAGCTTAGTTTAGTTTACCCGAATTTATCTGACCCACATTGCAGGTAACTGAAAGCAATCCTGACTTTTGATGATGAAGATGGTTAGAGCTTGCCCATTTTGAGGAAGGGCGTACGAAGCTCCTTACAGAACTAGCAGTTTTGGGAAGCATTAAGAACTTATAGTTAGTTACTTTTTGTTATAGAAGATATTTAAATGTTTTGTAACTAAGTCCTAAGGTGGGTTTCGAGTCCGCACAAGGTGGGTTTCGGGTCGTGACACAAGGTCAGTATAGATAAGAACATAATCCAAGACAAACAAGGATATGATAACATGGTGGCCAATCAAGAAATAGGATGTCACAATAGACAATCAACAAAAGTGTGAAACCATAGAAATGACCCTTAGGTCAAAGGCACATCTTATAATGGTAAAAATAAATGAATATCAAATGATATAAGGTACATGAAATCATCAATAGGGATCTGGCCCAAACAATAGTCATACTGCCACAATCATAAGATAACTAATGGTAAGCCAATCGATAAGCTTACAAAACATATGATCATTCATAGGAAAAATATGATCATCCTATGAGTTCAATAAGAGATATAATATTAAACATAATTGATACACAGTCTTTTTAGGTTTTGGCATACCTTTAGTCTTTTAGGTCCCAGCATACCCTCAGTCTCTTGAGGCCCAGCATACCCTCAGTCTTTTGCATATATTACGCCATATGTCCTTTATGGACTTTGACCCGTAGGTCCAGTAATAGCATCCGATGGATGTTGTGACTGAGCACAACTCCGGGTACTCATAATATATCATGATTATCGTAATTCCACGAAGAGTGTACATATATGTGGAATATCATTTTTCTCAATAGTGAGAACATAGCAATTTGCCTTTCAAGGCATGGTACAAAGTGTAAAAGTAATCATGTTCAAGATATAGTAGTCAAATTCTCAATAATTTCCACAAGATAGAACAAGCATCAATTATGGAATCAATAAATATCAGGTATGTATAGGAGTACAAATTTGGCAGAATAAAGGAATAACATTGTGACATGGCTAGGAATTACAAAATGTAAGAGTTTGGATTTTACTTACCTTTAAAACAGTTCTTTTTTTTTTAATAGGAATTTATATTGCCTTTTATTTCCCTTTCGAAGTTCCTATTAATCAGGAAACATTTCTTAGTTCAATGCTACGCATAGCCTAATCTTCTAGAACTAGTCAATTTTATATATCAATATTTTAAGTATCTTACTTGGTAATATAAACTCCACCATTGAGTCCAGAACGTCGAAGAAAATCAATTTAGGCTTTTACGGACTTTCATTTGGTTTCGGGTTCTAAGGGCAAAATGGTAATTTTTGTATTTTACGTGTCTTAATTTTTTGAGACCCTATCTCATAAAACAGACCCCACCATTGGGTCCAGAATGACCAAAATAATAAATTTATACTATCCTTTTAATTTATTTGGGTAACGGATCATTTAATCATAATTAAATTAATTTAATTTATTAAATTAATTTAATATTATATATGGGAAGCTCTAAAGACGTTTTAACATTATTCAAAACTGGTAACAACACTATTCAATACCAAAAGGTTTTCTCTATGTTCATAATGCTCACATAGATTAAATTTGTTGCACAAGAACCTTTAAATTCATCTTTTACATCATTCTTAGAGTATCACTTATGGAGTTCAAGTTTGTGCAATCGACAGAGTTTGTGTCACGACCCGGAACCCACCCTGTGCGGATCTCGGATCGCGACCGCCGCCTTCAGGCCTGGGAGCCTGAGGGCAAGGCAAAACATGGGCGACGGTATCGAATAGCGGTGCGGCCTTGATTTGCGGAAGCGTGAAAAACCCTTTTCTTTTTTTTTGTTTATAAAAATCCTTTAAAAACTTTCGCACAGCCGTCCGGTACTGTCGCTCTTCATAGCGGTACACATGAATAATCACATCAGAGCATACTAAAAATTAAAGTCTTATACATGATACATATTCGAATGCCTCGAGGGCTTAAGTACATATGTGGTTGCCTCTTGGGCTTAAATACATAATTGTCCAAAAGTACGGCATCAAAATTCAACCAACCATAGGCCCTAAATACTTCTCAAAAATATCTCCAGAATCCTAATGGAGCTGCCTATCATTTCTCCCCAAATTGGGCAAGGGTCCACCCATCGTCATCACCTGAAAAATGTTAGGGAATGGGGTGAGCTTCGAAAAGCCCAGTGAGTAATTCTAACATCTGTCATGGGTTTCAATTGGTAGTGGTTTCGCACGAGAGAATTTTGTAAAATACTCACTACCAATTGCTCGTATACTTGGAACATAGAGTACATGCATTCTTTAAACAATGGCTTTGAAACATTAAAGTATTCAAGCTAACTTGTACTTTCGAAATAGAGTATATGAATTTCAAATCGTGTAGATATGCATGGTGAAAATGAGGAAAAAGCCTGCTTCCATTTTCAACACACACCTTATCACTTTCATTAACAGAATCCGTTTCGAACCAGATTCCCATTTTACTTTTCGTGGAGATATCTCATATGCCTGGGGGATTAGATCCTGCTACCTGGCATTTATTCGTATCGTAGTTGGGTTCCTAAGAAACCCGATAGAAATCCGTGGTGCTTATGCACAATTTATCTTGCATTTAAAAGCATTTAACCCATAATTCCTTCGTGTGGATGCATTTAAAAGCATTCAAAACATACAGTTCATAACCTCATGATAGGGTATCGAAATACGTGAAACATGTAAATTCAGGATATATAATAACATTTGAAATCGAAATTTTAGACATGCAGAAGTATATCTCAGAGAACAGTAGTAAATTATTCAGAAAGCATGTCATAACAGAATATTTAAAACGGAATTGTGTAAAGACAGAATTTGATATTTAAAACAACATTCAAATCCGTGGAATTAAATCTCCACTTCAAATGTGAGGTTACTCACCTTGATTCCCCGGGTTTGCACTACTGGTGGGCTTTTCCCTTTCCTTTGTATTTCCTAAGAAAATTATAAAGAACTTGTTAACTTCACATTTACCTTAAATCGTTACCTATTCATGCTCTTTCATTTAATTTTAGGCCTGACGTATCCTAACTTCCTAGGATTGGTCTTAGTGGTCAACTCGTGGTGACTTGATGAGTTTTATTTTTCACGTTACTAAATTTTTCGTACCTATTTTGGTGTTATAGACTTCACCGTTGGGTTTGGAATGTCCGACATAGTCAAAATAGACTATCTTTTAGTTTCATTTGGGCTTCGGGTACCATAGGGGTAGTTTGGTCATTTCGCGTGTCATATTTTTCGGAGTCCCGTCTCATGAATCGGACCTCACTGTTGATCTCAGAAGGCCCAAGAAAATAAGATTACACTAATAACTTGTCTTATTTGGGCATCGACTACATTAGGGGCAATTTGGTAATTTGTACTTTAACGTATCGTAATTTTTGAAGCCTCGTCTCGTAAAACGGACCACACCATTGAGTCCGGAACGTCCAAAATAGTCAAAAACCACTATTCGTTTACTTTATTCGGACTCCGTTTGACTTATTTATGACCTAGGGGTAATTTGGTCATTTTTATTTAATTAATAAATTAATTAAATAATTTAATTTATTAATTATTAATTTATCAGGGGTATAAATGAATTAAAGTTTCAAATTCTGGGCCAGAATGAGATTTTCCCAAAACTGTTGGGTCATTTCGTAAATACCAGGAAATTGTAACTGAACCAAACGGTTCAGTCAGCATGCGACTGAACCAGACCGGTCCAGTCCGGTTCAAGGTAATGTGCTGACGTCAGGCTGACGTCAGCCCCACAATTTAAAAATTTGAAATAACAGCATCAAAACGACGCAGTACCGTTTATGGGTTTTATCCGTTTCTCGGTCGGGTCGGGGCCCGACCCGAACCCGGTCCATGCCCGACCCTTACTGTTCATCATCTTCCCCACCGTTCTACACACTGTAGCCCTAATTTGCAGATTTTTCTTTTTCTATTTCGTGACTTTTTAAGCTGATTCGATCTCTGTTTTTAGGTGGTATGGGCTACCGAATGTTTAAGAGACATTTTGGCATCATTTTGATACTCTAAAACCAACTCAATCGTTCGGTCTAAGCTTGAATACCTGAACCTGCAACTCCATAGTAGACCCTTGTTTCTTCACCATTTTGGGCGGGGTTTGGTTCTATGAAGTCCCCACAGCAAGGGCTTCGATCCCCCTTCCTTAAATCTCAATTTGGTTGCGGTTTTGGTAGGGTTGGGTTGAAGGCCGTGACCTGCAACTCACGGTTTGGGGGTCAAAACTGAAGGGTTGAGGTCGCGGAATAGGGTTTTAGTGATCCTAGGGTGGTCTATTTCATGTATTGACCACTAAAAGTCCATGTGGTTGAGGTCGGATCAGACCTGCAACTTCAAGCTCCATTAATGGCGTTTTAGCTACGGGTTCGTGGTTTGGGCAGTTTTATAGGTTCAAATCATTCACAAGCAACCCAGTTTTTCAAGTTAAATTGTTACACATGCAATGACAGATCCTAAAGCTATAAAACAGTAGCTAAAACTCAAGGAGAAAATTTCCAAAAAAATTTGAACACCAACCTTGAACAGTGGTCTCTCCCTCACGGCTGTGCTCAAATGGAAGCTTCAAGAGTTAGATTTGATCCTCCTCGTGCACTTCCAGTCCTTAGCTCCCTTCTATTTCTCCTTCAATGGCCAAGCCCCATTTCAAGCTATCTCTCTTAACTTCCTCTCTCTAACCCACTTTCTCTCTCTAAAAATCAGTACACAGGATCATTTTTGCAGATCTGTTTTTCCCTCCAATGCATATATGGAGATTATGTAAATAAAAATCAGGTTGTCTTTAGTGTTTCATCTCCCCAAGTGCATGATGGATTTGCATGCAACTTGGTTGGGAGGAGATGCAATCATGGGTGTATAGGGACATGATGGTCTATGGGGGCATAGGAGTGATGCATGCTGATGTGTTGCATGCTTGGTGATTGGTCACTTGGGAGGTGGCCAAATCAGATTTATACTTATATACATATCTTTGCACATATGTTCACAAAGAGGTTGCTAGCCTAGTTGGTAATTTTTTGGTAACCCAAATTCTACCTAGTTTGGTCAAGGGATCAAATCCTCTTGGCCACAATTTTTGGTCCTTTTTCCACATTTCGGGCTTAGGCCCTGTTTGGTTGGCGCATTTAATTATTTCAGCTATTTTCCAAATATCTTCTTTTCCGTCGCTTATTTTTTCAACGCGGTTTCTTCTGGCTATTTCCTATTTAGGTTAGCTTCTTAATTATTCTTTATGTTTGGTTCAGATAAATGATTAGTAACAAATCATTACTTAATCAGGGTCGGGGTGTTACATCCTTCCCCCCTTAAAATAGTTTTGTCCTCAAAACTCGAGTGTTCTCACTTCTGGGGTTCTAGTCTCTTTTCGTTATTTTGGTCTATCACATTCATGTGTTAAGTAGTCAAAAATAAGCGACAAGTCTATATGCAGTAATGTAAGCATTAAGATATGTACCTAATTGACATGTTGAAGGTTGTGCAGCATTAGAATATATGTTGAACACTCGCCCGTACCTCATAGGTTCTTTGCCTCCTCCTGGTTTTTCAGTAGTTGCAGCCTGTACTTGGGGCGTAGTAGATGAAGCTATCGCGGTAGGCTCCTTGACAGCTGAACTTCCTTGGGGACAATCTTTGATAAGATGCCCACGTAGGCCACATCTGTAGCAGACTCCTGAATACAGTCGACAGGGCGCAAAGTGCTTCTTCTGACAAGTAGGGCAAGTGGGAATCTCTCCTGACTTCTGGCTACCGTCACTCTTATCATTGACAGTAGTCATACTCTTGGTTCCTGCCTTTGTCTTTTTCATTTGTTGGGAAGTGGTGCCTACTTTGTTTTTGTCCTTCTTTTGAGATAAGGCATTACCCGCTCTCTCAAAAATCTTAGCACGATCTACTACTGCATTATATGTAGGGAGTTCGAATGGTTCAAGTCGGTATCTGATACTATCCTTGAGGCCAGCTTCAAACTTCCTAGCCTTCAGATCTTCAGTTTGGACCATGTGGGGTGCAAATCGGGCTAATCTCATAAACTTAGTCTCGTATTCCGCCACTGTCATTGTTCCCTGGGTTAGAACTGCAAACTCTGCTATTTTTTGGTTTTTCAATGACCTTGGAAAGTATTTGTCATAAAACACTTCTAGAAATCTTGTCCAGGTCATTGGCGGCTCCCTTTCTTTCTCCAACAGCCACCACTCATGGGCTCCATCCTTAAAGGTAAAAGTAGCAAAAGAGACCTTTTGCTCCTCAGTACATGTCATAACCGTAAATATACGTTCCATCTCCCGAACCCATGATTCTGCATCGATTGTCGTATCTAGACCGTCAAATCTAGGGGGTTTAAAACCCTGGAACGTTTTATAACTCGTCGTGTTGACTGTTTCAGTAGGTTGTCCTGGATTTGGTTGTGGCTCAGGATTTTGCACCGGTTGTGGCGCTCTGACTTGTGCTTGCATGTTAGCTATGTTCTGAGCCATTGCCTCCAGAATATGTTCAACTCGGTCGAGTCTGTCATTTGAATTCCTCACGTTTCTTCTGGTGTTTACCATTTTTGCTGAAAAACACATATTTCTGTTAGTTTTTCATCATCGCATAAGGTTTTCATTTACTTATCTCATGTTTCGAGGTTTATTATTATATCACTATCTCTGATTCTGTGGTGTTTTATAACCTACATTTATTTCTTGTCTTCATTACACTACCTTATCTAACTACGGGTCCCATACCCCGTCTTCGTTTCGTATCACATACTTCACATCTCTATTTCATGTACTACGGGTCCCATACCCCGCCATCGTTTCGTATTACATACTTCACATCTCTATTTCATGTACTACGGGTCCCATACCCCGCCTTTACTTCACGTCACATACTTCACATATCTGTATCCTATAACGCGGGTCCCATACCCCGCTTTCACATTTCGTCACACACTTTACATATCTTAGGCAGCCTAAAGTCTACCTAACTTATGGTTCCGTTCCTAATTCTTCTAATGTCACTAAGTTTGTTTTAGTTAACCTAATGCTCTGATACCACTCCTGTCACGACCCGGAACCCACCCTGTGCGGATCTCGGATCGCGACCGCCGCCTTCAGGCCTGGGAGCCTGAGGGCAAGGCAAAACATGGGCGACGGTATCGAATAGCGGTGCGGCCTTGATTTGCGGAAGCGTGAAAAACCCTTTTCTTTTTTTTTGTTTATAAAAATCCTTTAAAAACTTTCGCACAGCCGTCCGGTACTGTCGCTCTTCATAGCGGTACACATGAATAATCACATCAGAGCATACTAAAAATTAAAGTCTTATACATGATACATATTCGAATGCCTCGAGGGCTTAAGTACATATGTGGTTGCCTCTTGGGCTTAAATACATAATTGTCCAAAAGTACGGCATCAAAATTCAACCAACCATAGGCCCTAAATACTTCTCAAAAATATCTCCAGAATCCTAATGGAGCTGCCTATCATTTCTCCCCAAATTGGGCAAGGGTCCACCCATCGTCATCACCTGAAAAATGTTAGGGAATGGGGTGAGCTTCGAAAAGCCCAGTGAGTAATTCTAACATCTGTCATGGGTTTCAATTGGTAGTGGTTTCGCACGAGAGAATTTTGTAAAATACTCACTACCAATTGCTCGTATACTTGGAACATAGAGTACATGCATTCTTTAAACAATGGCTTTGAAACATTAAAGTATTCAAGCTAACTTGTACTTTCGAAATAGAGTATATGAATTTCAAATCGTGTAGATATGCATGGTGAAAATGAGGAAAAAGCCTGCTTCCATTTTCAACACACACCTTATCACTTTCATTAACAGAATCCGTTTCGAACCAGATTCCCATTTTACTTTTCGTGGAGATATCTCATATGCCTGGGGGATTAGATCCTGCTACCTGGCATTTATTCGTATCGTAGTTGGGTTCCTAAGAAACCCGATAGAAATCCGTGGTGCTTATGCACAATTTATCTTGCATTTAAAAGCATTTAACCCATAATTCCTTCGTGTGGATGCATTTAAAAGCATTCAAAACATACAGTTCATAACCTCATGATAGGGTATCGAAATACGTGAAACATGTAAATTCAGGATATATAATAACATTTGAAATCGAAATTTTAGACATGCAGAAGTATATCTCAGAGAACAGTAGTAAATTATTCAGAAAGCATGTCATAACAGAATATTTAAAACGGAATTGTGTAAAGACAGAATTTGATATTTAAAACAACATTCAAATCCGTGGAATTAAATCTCCACTTCAAATGTGAGGTTACTCACCTTGATTCCCCGGGTTTGCACTACTGGTGGGCTTTTCCCTTTCCTTTGTATTTCCTAAGAAAATTATAAAGAACTTGTTAACTTCACATTTACCTTAAATCGTTACCTATTCATGCTCTTTCATTTAATTTTAGGCCTGACGTATCCTAACTTCCTAGGATTGGTCTTAGTGGTCAACTCGTGGTGACTTGATGAGTTTTATTTTTCACGTTACTAAATTTTTCGTACCTATTTTGGTGTTATAGACTTCACCGTTGGGTTTGGAATGTCCGACATAGTCAAAATAGACTATCTTTTAGTTTCATTTGGGCTTCGGGTACCATAGGGGTAGTTTGGTCATTTCGCGTGTCATATTTTTCGGAGTCCCGTCTCATGAATCGGACCTCACTGTTGATCTCAGAAGGCCCAAGAAAATAAGATTACACTAATAACTTGTCTTATTTGGGCATCGACTACATTAGGGGCAATTTGGTAATTTGTACTTTAACGTATCGTAATTTTTGAAGCCTCGTCTCGTAAAACGGACCACACCATTGAGTCCGGAACGTCCAAAATAGTCAAAAACCACTATTCGTTTACTTTATTCGGACTCCGTTTGACTTATTTATGACCTAGGGGTAATTTGGTCATTTTTATTTAATTAATAAATTAATTAAATAATTTAATTTATTAATTATTAATTTATCAGGGGTATAAATGAATTAAAGTTTCAAATTCTGGGCCAGAATGAGATTTTCCCAAAACTGTTGGGTCATTTCGTAAATACCAGGAAATTGTAACTGAACCAAACGGTTCAGTCAGCATGCGACTGAACCAGACCGGTCCAGTCCGGTTCAAGGTAATGTGCTGACGTCAGGCTGACGTCAGCCCCACAATTTAAAAATTTGAAATAACAGCATCAAAACGACGCAGTACCGTTTATGGGTTTTATCCGTTTCTCGGTCGGGTCGGGGCCCGACCCGAACCCGGTCCATGCCCGACCCTTACTGTTCATCATCTTCCCCACCGTTCTACACACTGTAGCCCTAATTTGCAGATTTTTCTTTTTCTATTTCGTGACTTTTTAAGCTGATTCGATCTCTGTTTTTAGGTGGTATGGGCTACCGAATGTTTAAGAGACATTTTGGCATCATTTTGATACTCTAAAACCAACTCAATCGTTCGGTCTAAGCTTGAATACCTGAACCTGCAACTCCATAGTAGACCCTTGTTTCTTCACCATTTTGGGCGGGGTTTGGTTCTATGAAGTCCCCACAGCAAGGGCTTCGATCCCCCTTCCTTAAATCTCAATTTGGTTGCGGTTTTGGTAGGGTTGGGTTGAAGGCCGTGACCTGCAACTCACGGTTTGGGGGTCAAAACTGAAGGGTTGAGGTCGCGGAATAGGGTTTTAGTGATCCTAGGGTGGTCTATTTCATGTATTGACCACTAAAAGTCCATGTGGTTGAGGTCGGATCAGACCTGCAACTTCAAGCTCCATTAATGGCGTTTTAGCTACGGGTTCGTGGTTTGGGCAGTTTTATAGGTTCAAATCATTCACAAGCAACCCAGTTTTTCAAGTTAAATTGTTACACATGCAATGACAGATCCTAAAGCTATAAAACAGTAGCTAAAACTCAAGGAGAAAATTTCCAAAAAAATTTGAACACCAACCTTGAACAGTGGTCTCTCCCTCACGGCTGTGCTCAAATGGAAGCTTCAAGAGTTAGATTTGATCCTCCTCGTGCACTTCCAGTCCTTAGCTCCCTTCTATTTCTCCTTCAATGGCCAAGCCCCATTTCAAGCTATCTCTCTTAACTTCCTCTCTCTAACCCACTTTCTCTCTCTAAAAATCAGTACACAGGATCATTTTTGCAGATCTGTTTTTCCCTCCAATGCATATATGGAGATTATGTAAATAAAAATCAGGTTGTCTTTAGTGTTTCATCTCCCCAAGTGCATGATGGATTTGCATGCAACTTGGTTGGGAGGAGATGCAATCATGGGTGTATAGGGACATGATGGTCTATGGGGGCATAGGAGTGATGCATGCTGATGTGTTGCATGCTTGGTGATTGGTCACTTGGGAGGTGGCCAAATCAGATTTATACTTATATACATATCTTTGCACATATGTTCACAAAGAGGTTGCTAGCCTAGTTGGTAATTTTTTGGTAACCCAAATTCTACCTAGTTTGGTCAAGGGATCAAATCCTCTTGGCCACAATTTTTGGTCCTTTTTCCACATTTCGGGCTTAGGCCCTGTTTGGTTGGCGCATTTAATTATTTCAGCTATTTTCCAAATATCTTCTTTTCCGTCGCTTATTTTTTCAACGCGGTTTCTTCTGGCTATTTCCTATTTAGGTTAGCTTCTTAATTATTCTTTATGTTTGGTTCAGATAAATGATTAGTAACAAATCATTACTTAATCAGGGTCGGGGTGTTACAGTTTGAGATTTTGTGGAGTTTGCAATTGTGATTGGGATTTTCCATTTACGGATTTCAAATCAATGGACTCACTTTCAGAGTACTTGAGGATTCAAATTTGAGAAGATACCGATCATGAACAAGGCTTGAGAGACTAAGTCAAGGGCTATACGGAATTTGTAATCATCAAACTTGTTTTAGTGGATTGCATATTTGGTTCAGCGTCTGGGATTTTGCAAAGCAGATTCAGTTCATCTATGACAGTTTACGCATCAAAAAATTTGGTGTACTGACTCTATCTCTTTGTTATTGCTTACTTTTATTGCTATAATTAATTATTGCATGTCACCATACCTGATTGCACACTCTAAATCATAATCCTCATATAATTGTGATAACTTCAATTTCATTGAAGCAAGTTAAAAATTGGTTAAGAGAATTATAATTTACTATACAAAACCTATTCACCCTTTCTAAAATTATTCCATATCATCCAGTTATAAATTGAACATTTTCAAGGAAAGGTTATCAAAACTCTACCCCACCCGTCCCGACTAGTCTATGAATATTCTATACCAAGCCTATCGGGGGAAAGGTGGGAGGGCTGTCGTCTCTCACTTCGGCTAGGAAGGTCTAATTCGGTTGCTTCAGTCAGGCAGATCTCCATCTTCTTCTTCTAATTGGAAAGCGTCGCTTCGACTTGCTTTGTTAAAGGAGACTGTCACTTCGGCAGGGCTTCGGCCTCGGGAAAGGGAGAATTCTTATAACACCCCGATCCGATTATCGGGAATTAAGTCAGTAATTTAATATTAGAGATTTTACGAAGCAAAATGAAATTATGGGAGATTAAACCTAGATAATAAAGACTACAATGGATATACAAGTAGATGAAAAGAAAAATAAAAGCATAACAAAAAGGGGAAAAAAGGATCAAATATCCCAATTGCCAAACAAGGCATAAAGAGAAAAAGATTGGAAAAATAAGCCAAAAGTGTTGGCCAAGGGATTTGATCCCAAGACCAAATTGTGAGAAAGATTTATACCAAAAAAGTAAACCAACTTGGTTACAGCGCTTTTGTGCTATATATCTCATAAGATATATATATATATATCCCACCACCCACCTCAACCGATCAGAATACATGCAACACCTTACCCTAAATAAAATATATGAATATAAGTATATATATATGTGTGTGTGTGTGTGTGTATGTGTACAAGGAAGAACAGAAGTGTGTGTGTGTGTGCATGTGTGTGTACAGTTAGAGAGAAAAAAAGAGAGATAGTGAGAAAGAAGAAGGAGGAGTAGAAGAAGAGAGAAGTTGTGCATGCAGCCTTGATTAACCCAAAAAGCTTGGGAGGTCCAGAACCGAGCAAAAGAGGGGAAACAAATCATTGTTGAATGTAAATTCTAAGTTCCTCTTTCTAGAAAAAGAATGCAAAAACTTATTGTTTAAGGGTATTAACTTGTATACATGGTTCTATTTTATGATGTACTAGGGTTTGGAGGCTAAAAGAGAGACCTAGGAGGGCTTAGAATGAAAAACCCACATGAATCCACCATTGATGGACCTCCACTTCAGCAGGTTTGAACTGACTAAAGCCAAACTGAGTTTGGCTTATTGGGACATAAACTAAGCCTTGTCAGGGTCACAAAAACAATGGTCCACGACCATGAAGTTCAAAAATGAGCTTAGAATCTCAACTTGCAGATTTGGGTCTTTGAAATAATTCATCTAAACAGCCAAATAAACTATTTTTATAAATGAGGAATAAAACCCCTTGACAAAAGAAACACGATAGAACAACTCCCATGGCCTTTGGTGCCAAAACGAGCATGTATTAGGCGATGTATAGTCACCATTATCAAAGCTTAAACCAAGCGATTGTTTTAAGGTTCAAAAGTAATGCCAAAACCTCACTCAATGTCCTAGGAATTTATGGGAATTGAAAGCAAAGGAAAAGAGCGACCCAAAAGTCACGAAATAGAAAAATAGTGAAACTTGCAACTACGGCTACAGTGTCGGGGAAGATGATGAGCAGTTTCGCTCGGGTTTCAGGTCAGTTCGGGTTCGGGTCCAGGTCGGAACCCACCCAGCCACAAATCCGGTTAAGTGGAACGGCACTGTTTAGAGTTGAATTTTAATTAAAAGAGGGATTGGGTCTGTTTGGCAACGGGGATAGGAAATTGATTTAATAACCCCAAGCAAAACAAGGGTATCCTATCCTAGCTTTTGCCCCCTATTCACTGTTTGGCCCAAGAAAAATCAGAAAAATAAAGGGGAGCTGCAGCTCCCCAGTTTTGATCCCCAGACCTCGAGCATAGTAGATCCTAAAACTAGGCATATGACCATTGTGCCACCATGGCACATGTGATATAATATTAACATAACAAATATATAATATAAAATGAAAGAATTTAATTAATTTAATTACTATAAATTTTCCTGTTACCCAAATAAAATAAAAGATAAGTGTATTTTAACTATTTTAGACATTCTTGGCCAGGTCCGTTTTATGAGACGGGACTCCAAAAAATTAAGACACGTAAAGTGTAAAATTATCATTTTACCTCTAATGATACTCGGAGCCAATTAAATATAAAAGGTAGTCTAACTTGACTATTTTGGACGATCCGGACTCAACAATAGGGTCCATTCCAGCAAACAAAGTGCCAAAAATATAACACGTAAAAGTGTGAAATCTTGAAAATTCCCCTAGGCTCAATGAAGCTACTAAAAGGGTATAATTGAAATATAAAAAGCCCTGAGATGGTAAGTTAACTATGTAACACTTCAAACACGTAAGTAATAAGACTGTGAATTATGTCATAGGTTTGTGAACTGATTTAGAGGCACACCATGGACGACTAAGCATGGAGGAAAGAAGTAGAAAAGAGAAAGATAAAGATCACTAGGAAGGGGGAGGTCCTTAGTTGGATTCTATTCATTCATAAGGCCCTTATCGTCCCAATGGGTCGATTGATGAAAGGAAGGGCTGCTCAAAGTCAGGCTGAGAAACAAGAAAGTTTAGGTGACAACTTCTAGGAATTCAAGTCGTCCAAAGGTCGGGAATGTCACAATAGCTGTTAGATAGACGAAAAATATGAAACAACGAATGAGGTAATACTCATTTCATCCAGAGCATTAAGTTAGCTATAAAATGAATTTAGAAAAAGAAGGTGGGACCTAGCCTTAAGTCTAAAGCTATAAAAATAATAAATGGCCAATAATAATGCCTCAACTATGTTCTAATACATAGTTATGTATATTTGACTTATGATCTAGGAACAACAGACAAAGGAAAAGGGATTAGCATAACTGCCTGAAAGTTTGAGGGGAGTAATCCCGTACCCTAGATCAGTGTTATTTATCTTCTATCTGAAAAATGCTAAGTGTTTTACATACTATTCAGATGTCTATTTTATGAAATTCAATATCTACTTAAATTTGTATTTATACTCTATGAAATATTTGAAAACTATGACCTTCATGTCTAGATTTTGAAACGACATTCATATGTACTAAATTGAAAAATGTCTGTAAACCATGGCACCCCTTTAATGAGAAATAAGCGATTCATGTGAACTAATTTGACTACGAAATCATATGTGTTTTGAATCCAATCATGTGTCTGCTTTGAGGCTTACTCATGTGGCGCTCAGACTCTTCATGAGACTTACCCACATGGTGCTCTAACTTGATTTATTATGTCTATCCCGAGGCCTACCCATGCGGCACTCCGACTCTTTGTGTGACTTACCCATATGGTGTTTTGACTCTATTCTTGTTTCTACACGACGTTTACCCATGTGGCAGTGATCGGTGAAAAATTGTAAGTGCACAGTATCATAGTTTTATAGTAAAGTGATGAGAAAAGTATCGTCCTTAAGGATTAGTAACTTACTTTTGACAAATACCGAAATTATGCTAATCTCGACTTTATCTAAAAAAGTCACTAAGATTTTTGTAATTGCAATTTAAAATAAAATCAATTCAAAGAAAGTACTCAAAGGAAAAGAAAGATGTTGTTCAAAAATCAAATTAATGGGAAAGAAAACTTCTAGGAAATCGATTTCACCTAATCCATCTCTATGCTTTACTCATCTAACTAATTGAATTTAATTCTCTGTGTTCGTTAGCAATCTCTCTAACTCATCCAAAAGCCTCTTTCGACAGTCAATTGGAAACTATTCTTGCTCATTATTTTTCACAATAGTATGCAAATTAATAAAACAAAAAAGTAATACGACCAATGATTTTAATACTTCATAGATTCATACAAGTATTTTGATCTCTATATTCACCTATGCTGAAATATCCAAGATCCATCCTATAATTCCCTCTTTCGACAGCAAATTACAAGATCAAAATCATCTAACTAATGGTCAGTTAATTAGAAGTGATAAGCTTAGAATAAATCAGACAAACATGAAAGAGAATTACTTCAAATTAGCATAGAAAAGCAAGCATAGTTTGAGACTAGACTACATCATTTTCCTAGAATAAAGAAAATTTAGTTCATGCTAAAAATTAAATTCAACATAAACGAATTCACCATATTTTTTTCTGACAGGAATGAACACTAGAAAATACTCTCCAAGCCGCAGCGTTGTCGTCCCAGCCGCAACCGTCTGCATCTTTTCTTTTTCTTTTTCCCTTCCAGCCACTCTACTCTAAGCCGCAACGCCCTCTGCTTTTTCTTTTCTTTCCCTGCTTTCTTCCTTCCAAGCCGCAACTGCCCAACGCTGCTGTGCCTTTTCTTGCCTTGCGCCCTAGCAGACGCTAGTTCCTTTTTTATTTCTCTTTTATTAATTTTTTTTTACTGTCTTTAGCGTCGTACCTTCCTTTTTTTCTTTTTTCTTGTTTCTTCCGCCAGGCCCCTTTTTTATCACAGCCCTCACGCCTTTTTAATCAGCCACTCACGTCTCTTCTTTCCTCAGCTCGCGCCGCTTTTTTTCTTCTTTTTTTTTTCTCTTGCTGTCGCCTTTTTAAAACAAAGGACCCCTTAAGCCCTAAATGATGGTAGCAGTAGCCGCCCCCAGGTTCTAGCATTTTTTTTTTATTTTTTTTCTTCTAAGTGGCTTTTTCTGGACGACTTGTATACAATTGAGGTCAGCCATCGTGGTGAGGAACTCACGGGCCTAATTAACGTATCAGGTTGTTCGGCCCGAGTAGTCATGGATCGAGCCCATAATTTACAAAGTGAGCAGGGTGGTAAAACAAGCCAATTATGCCAAATCAAAATTTCATCTTCAAATCTCACTCAAGCATACGTCTAGTGTCCAATTCTCTCTTGGCTTTTATTTTTCCAAGTGCCTCGTCATTGAATGAGAGAGAGTCCATAAACAATGGGCTGCTGTGATTAGGATCTTCAATTTCTTCAAATCTGTAATAAAATTTAAATGATGATAATGAAACCAAAAATCAGCCAGAAAATAAATAAAATTAGACTAAAGCTTAAAGTTTAAAGTGATAAAATATTCTAAATTATGCAAGTCATCAAACACCCCCAAACTTAAAACTTTGTTTGTCCTCAAACAAAAGAAAATAAAATAAACAATATAGACCATATCAACTAGACCCCATAGAAAAATCTCATCACTTACCAAGCCATGATCTGAAATTAGATTTCATCACTAGTATCTTACTCTTTTAACATCAAAGATAGCAGGAAAATCAATCAAGAATTTAGCAATTTGTCAAGCAAGAGTTAAGAGTTTATTTCAACCTAAAGCTAAGACCTTGAATGTGTGTGATATAGCCAATTTAACTCTAACCACCTGCAAACTCAGATAAAAGTAGAACAACTAAAATCAGAGGAATTCTCTCAAAATTTAACCCCATAAGTCCAATTTTCAGAAATCCTCTCCACTAATGTAGTCAACAACAAAATCAAAGATCAAAAGGTCTTTAATTAGGTTGTAATGACAGGCCACAAGGTGAGGGCTGAGAAAGAAATGGATATGGAAAATCAAAGCAAACTGGGAAAATACTTGATGGAAAGAACACTAAAATAGAATTCCACAAGATTCAAACCATAACTCTTTCTCGATAATATTCTCATACTCTATGTTTTTTTTTTTTTTTTTGCCAAAATGGATAAATCACCTCTGCATAAAAGACAAACCTAGCAAAAATATCTTTTTTTTTTCTTTTTTTAAAGAGATCACTTTCTTTTCTTTTCTTTTCTTTTCTTTTCACTCTTTGATCAAACAGAGCAAACAAAATGTGGATAATTTCATTTGAACTAATTTTCTTTTCAAGTGTAAATTTCCACCAAAGTATCTTCTCAAACTGTAAAAGGTAAATTCATTATTTTTCAGGCTTAGAATGAGAATGGTTTATGTAGTTAAAAGAGAAAATAAAGGCTTAGGTAACATAAGGCTCAAAGGGGCTGACTATGGAAATACACTATGCAATGATGGCATGATAACTAGGACGGCTGGGAAGGCTTTTTGGTTATGAAAAAAATTTCCTAGATCATTTCTCTAATATTTGGTATCAACTTGGATTTCGCTTCAAGGATTCATCAACGGATTCTAGAGCAAAGCAAGATTGAACTTCCCTAACCTAGATAATTCAACTCCTTCTCTTCACAAGCAAAATGGAATAGAGAAAAAAAAAAATGACGATGCGCTCAATTATGTTCAAGGACAAAGATTTAAATCAAAGTACCCACAAAACTCTGCCTGACATAAAAGAAATTTTTGAAAACTTTTCTCAGTCCCATCCTCAATCACAAATTTCAAAGTCATAGAGAATTCAATCATACTCAAATACATGCTTGGTAAGAGAATCCATTAACTCAAGATTTATAACCAACAATCAAGAAGACAAAATAACTATAGGAGTTTAAACCCCCAAACTTAAACTAAACAATGTCCTCATTGTAAGTCAAAAGTGAGAAAGAGTGAAGAAATGAAAGAAACTTCTCTAGTTTCATGGTGAATCAACCGTAGTTTGTAATTTTCAGCTCTTTATTCATGCTAAATAAACCTACATCAAAATCCAAATTATTCAAAAAATAATAATAATAATAATAAAAGAAAGTTCTATGGGCTGCCTCTTATAAGCGCTTGTTTTAAAGTCTACAGCCAGACTTTTCAATCTTCATCAATTAGGATATCCAAGAGGAATAAATGCACAATTCCTCTCCACTTGTTCTCTATAATAGTGCTTCAATCTCTAACCGTTAACTCCGAATATATTCCCTGTCTTGTCCTTCAAGTCTATTGTTCCAAAAAAAGAAACTTTGTCAATTGTATAAAGACTTGTCCATCTTGATTTTAACTTGCCCGGGAAGAGTTTGAGTCATGAATTGAAGAGTAAAACATGTTGTCTTAGAGCAAACTCACGCCTAAGAATCTGTTTGTCATGCCACTTCTTTGTCCGTTCTTTGTAGATCTTTGCATTTTCATAAGCATCACCCAAGAATGCATAGTGAAGATGCTCAAGTAATTGCTTCAACTCTGGAGTTATCGTTTGCTGCATCTTTTCTTTAGGAATTGCAGAATCCGTCTTTGATACCATTAGCTCTAGCCTCCCAATTTCATTGCTAAGTGATGTAACCTACTGCAAGGATCGTTCTAGGTGATCGGCTGGCACTTCTTTTTAATGGGCTTCTTCTACACATTGCTTAATAACATCTACCCGAAGGCAAGTGCTTGGATCTTCTGGGAATCTCATGGCTTGGTAAATGTTGAACCTAACATCTTCCTTATTTACTCTCAATGTTAATTCACCCTTTTGAACATCAATTAAAGCCCTTCCCGTAGCCAAGAATAGTCGATGTCACATCCCCCAGACCCACTCTGTGCGGATTTGGGGCACGTGACAAAGGCCAGTTAGGCACCCATCGGGTTTTAATCAGTTTTTTTTTTTTTGAAAGCAAAACCCCGACGGTAATCCTAACCACAGGCCATTCCGATATAAATCCCAAGCATAATGCATTCAACATATATAATTTAAGCAGCGGAATTTTCACAAGAGAATGCATACATATATACTTGGCAGAGCATTCAGGATACATCATAGTCAGTCCTATCTTAATCAAGATTACAAAACAGTTTCACCACAAAAGGTCATAATCTGTTCAGTTACACAAAAGTACAAAAATGGTATAGATTCACAAAAATGGATTATCATTTTATCTGGGGGTCTCCAACATTTTCCCCCTAAGTCCTGGACCTGCTAAACCTGTCCATCTGAGAGTTCCCCTGAAATTATTAAAATAATGGAATGAGCTTTAAAAAGCCCAGTGAGTAACACAGATATCCAGGCAAGAGTTTCAAATTCAATCTTTGCTTAAATCACATGGTAATTAAATCAGTTTGGAATTAATAGTTCAATAAATCCAAGTCAAGTTCAATAGATCAAAACAGATAAACGGTTCAGGGTGCTAGCATATCAATCAAAAGTATAGTTAATCATTTGAGAAACTAAAAACCATGTCATCGGTGATAAAAGCATGCATTTAAAACAATTGCATTTAAAACATATGATATTCGAAACAATTTAACAGATCAAGGAACAGTAACTAAACAGTGTCAGAAGTTACTCACCTTCAATATTTGAGTTTGAAGCTATGAACGGAGCCTTCCGCTTTTTCTCCTTAAGCCTAAAACAATTCATAG
The DNA here is from genome assembly GCA_008638375.1 of Nyssa sinensis. Taxonomy (NCBI): domain Eukaryota; kingdom Viridiplantae; phylum Streptophyta; class Magnoliopsida; order Cornales; family Nyssaceae; genus Nyssa; species Nyssa sinensis. Next base: position 10,092,321 of record CM018033.1, read on the forward strand.
AGATTTATCAACTCATGACCTTAGACTGAGTAAGTCTACCCTATGATGGGTCTCATGGAACTAACTTATAGTGGCTAGTTTATAGGTCTTACCTCTTAAGCATTTGGCTTAGGGTTTCAGTGTCTTCACACATTTATCGGTTCTGATTTTCATAATATGGACCTAACCATTGAGTTCGGAAGGTCGAAGAAAGTCAATTTAGACTCTCTCGGCTTTTAAATCTGGGTTCGGGTATATCAGGGGTATTTCGATCATTTTGCCGTCACAAAATTTTTGTCTCGGGTTCGTCATCTAATCATGTATACAGTCTCACAAGTGTCAGGTCTATCACTGGTATTAATTCCGTTTTAATCGGACTTCATTTGGGCCTTGTACAGTGTCAGGGGTATTATGGTAATTTTATATGTTATTTTTTTTTTTCGGTACCTCATTTGCAGTCACGGACCTCACCATTGGACTCAAAAGGTCCGAGACAGTAGGAATACATATATAACTTATGATTTTTGGACAACGGACTAATTTGGAGTATTTAATTTAATTAAATGATTTTAATTAAATTAATTTCGGAATATATAGTATACATATTATTTTCGGCACAAGAGATATCGGTCGAATAGGGTGGCACGCTGGCCAGCATGCCACCTCCCTCTCCAAATGATACTGCCATCGAGTCCCATAAGGCGCAAAAATGCACCTTTTATTTTTGGTTTTTATTAAATATATAATATATATATATTCTGTCGGATATGGTTTACACGCAGGTGCGTGGCCGAGTGGAAAGAAGGGGCGCGTGGACTCTGAAGGTCAGGGGTTCGAAACCCCGTAGTCCCCTCTTTCCTTCCTTCCCTTTCTTTTCTTTTTAAACGTATCAGTTTACACATATAACGCCCAAAACGACACCGTCCTATTAATTCGGTGGCAGTCCCGTTGTTTGACACGTATCCGAGTTGGCTCAGCCCAACTCATCTCGACTCGGTCAACTCGGCCGAGTCAACTCTGTCTTCCCCACTAACTGCCTCAGTGTTGCCCTAATTTCTGCAGATTTTCACTTTCAAATTCGTGATGATTTGGACACGGTTTCTTGCTGTTTTCGACTCCATTCGGTTTCTGTATTTTATACCAACCATTTAACATCGATCTCAAGCATCGAATCACTCTAACAGGTTCTGTTTTCAAGAGGATAACCGTGACCTGCAACTCGATCTAGCATTCTCATTTCTTAACCATTTTGTGTGTGGTTTGAAGCTACGTGACCTACAGACCATAAGGATCAAGACGCTATTTTCATTTTTCATTTTGGTCTCATTTTTAGAATATTTGGGTTACAAACCTGTAGCTTCATTTTCAAATTCGTGGGGCTACAGTGAGTTCTGGAGTCGCGTAGGTATATATTTGAGATCCTCTTGGGGTCTATTTCAGGTCTTAACATGCAAAACTCTGAACTGTTATGGTCGATTCAGACCTGGTTTTTCAAGCTTCATCAATGGAGGTTTCCTTCGGGTTTCATGGTTACATGACCTATCCGAGACCTCTAAATCATGCAACATGTTCAGAACAAT
>CM018033.1:10098879-10111379 GCA_008638375.1 Nyssa sinensis
CTCCTTAAAGAAATTTCATCCCGAAATTTAAAATAAAATACATCAATGAACAAACAACTCGGGATACCTAGCAAGGACCTCGGCCTCATGCTCCCAAGTAGCCTCCTCGACCCCATGATGGTTCTAACGAACCTTGACCAAAGGGATGGTCCTGCCTCGCAAAACCTGGTCCCTCGAGTCCAATATCTCTATGGGCCTCTGATCATAAGAAGTGTCGCCCTCTAACTGAAGATCTACCCAATCTAGTATATGTGAGGGGTCAGGCTCGTACTTCCTCAACATCAACATATGGAAGACATCGTGAACCCCAGATAGCTGTAGCGGTAATGCTAGCTTATAGGCCACCTCACCGACTTTCCCAAGGATCTCAAATGAGCCTATAAACCGCAAGCGATAGCTTCCCACTGCAGCCCAAACCTCCTCAATCCTCACTGTGGGGCTACCTTGAGGAACACATATCCCCCAATATCGAATGACAGAGGTCGTCGCCTCCTATCTGCATAGCTCTTCTAGCGGCTCTGTGCTATCAACAGACGCTGCCTGATCACCTGTATCTTGTCCGTGGTCTCACGGACTATATCTGGCCCTAAGACAGCTGTCTCTCCCACCTCAGTCCAACACACCAATGAATGATACGGCCTACCATACAACGCCTCGAATGGTGCCATCTCAATACTGGACTGATAACTGTTGTTGTAGGCAAACTCGACCAAGGCAAGGTGATCCTCCCAGCTACCTCTGAAGTCCATGACATAGGCCCTAAGCATGTCCTCTAGGATCTGAATGGTACGCTCTGACTAGCCATCATTCTAAGGGTGAAAGGCAGTACTAAACTGTAGCTGAGTCCCTAAGGCTGTCTAGAGGCTCTGCCAAAATCATGCAGTGAAATGTGGGTCCCTGTCTGAAACAATGGATACGGGGACCCCATGCAGTCGTACAATCTCTCGAATATACAACCTACTGAGGACATCCGATGAATCGGTCGTTCTAATCGGTAAAAAATGGGCAGACTTCGTCAACCTGTCCACGACGACCCAAACTGTATCGTGACCTCTAGGTGACCTCGGAAGACCCATCACAAAATCCATGATAACATGCTCCCACTTCCACTCTGCTACTAGCAATGGCTGCAACAAACCTCCAAGCCTCTGGTGCTCAGCCTTCACCTGTTGGCACGTGAGACACCTAGATACAAACTGCACCACATCCCTCTTCATCCCTGTCCACCAATACTGACGGCGCAGATCATGGTACATCTTAGTGCCCCCTAGGTGCACTGCTAGACGTGAGTGATGGAAATCCCTAAGAACATCAGTCCTAAAAGGCTCTGGGACAAAAACTCTAGCCCATGTACCTCAGGCTAAGGTCAGAGTGAACTGTCCACCCCTCACAGCCCTCGGCACTAGCAACTCGTGCACGGATCTGCTCTGCCTCAGTATCCTTGTAGCTATGCCTCAATGACTCTAGTCAAAAGTGTGGGTTGTACACATAAGCTGAATAGAGTGGCATGTCCCTCAGACTCAGCAAGATCCAAATCAAACTTGCCAATGTCCCCCATCATTTCCCACTCTCTAATGTCAATACTGGTAACAGTAGCTCCTCGGCCTCCTACTAAGTGCATCTGCTATGATGTTGACCTTCCTCGGATGGTACTGAAGGTCAAAGTCGTAGTCCTCCATGTACTCCATCCACCTCCTCTGCCAAAGGTTCAGATCCTTTCTGCGTGAAGAATGTACCTGAGGCTCTTGTGATCAGAGAACACCTCGAACCTCTCCCCATATAAGTAGTGTCGCCAACTCTTAAGTGCAAAGATGACGGCAGCTAACTCTAAATCGTGCGTGGGGTAGTTTTTCTCATGGCTTTTCAACTGACGGGAACCAGTAGGCCACTACTCTGCCCTCCTGCATCAGTAACAGCCCAATCCCTCTCGGGAAGCATTACAATACACGATATAACCCAAACCCCCCTCGGGGATAATCAAGACGGGCGCTGAAGTCAGTCTCCTCTTCAGCTCTTGAAAGGACTGCTCACAGTCGTCTATCCACTCAAACCTAATGCCCTTGCGCGTCAGACGAGTCATCGGCGCGGCAAGGCGAGAAAATCCCTCCACAAACCAGCGGTAGTATCCTGCCAACCCCAAGAAACTCCGTATCTCAAGCACGTTCTTCGGTCTCTCCCAACCCATAACGGAGTCAATCTTAGAGGGATCTACAGATACTCCACTCCTTGACACAACATGGCCCAAAAACTGTACCTCCTAAAGCCAGAACTCGTACTTTGAGAACTTGGCAAATAAACGGTGCTCCCTCAAAATCTGTAACACAATCTGTAGGTGAAAGGCATGCTCAGTCCTCAGAAGGTGAGTAAATCAAAATATCATCCACAAACACCACTACGAACTAATCTACATATTGACCAAAAACACGGTGCATCAAGTCCATGAATGCCGCTGGGGCATTCGTCATGCCTAATGGCATCACTACAAACTCATAATGGCTATAGCGAGTGCAAAAAGCTAGTCTTCGTTATGTCCTCCTCCTGTACCCTCAACTGATGATACCCTGATCAAAGATCAATCTTCAAGAGGCATCTCGAAACCTCTCAACTGAATCAAATAAGTCATCGATCCTTAGCAACGGGTACTTATTCTTGATGGTAACCCGGTTCAAGCCTCCTATAATCCACACACAACCGTAATGTCCCATCCTTCTTCTTCACAAACAGTGCTGAAGCACCCCACGGAGAAGTACTAAGATGGATAAACCCCTTACTCTATAGGTTAGACAACTGCTCCTTCAGCTCTCTTAACTTAGCTAGAGCCATGCGGTAAGGTGGGATAGAAATGGGTATAGTGTCGGGGATGAGCTCTATCGTGAACTCTATCTCTCGTCTACGGGGTAGACTAGTCAAGTCATCTAGAAAGATGTCAGGAAACTCATCCACTACTGGTGGTAACATAACCTCTGTAGTCCCACTATCACCTACAACCAAGCTAGCCAACATATAATTGTGACCTCCCCAACTCCTAGAGTCGTACAATGGTGGAACCAAGAAATCCCCACAATCTCTTGTGAAATAAAAACTGTCCCCCGCGGGAGTGCATACTGTCACTCTCCCTCTATAGCAATCGATGCTCAGCCCAGTAAATGAACAACCAATCCATCCCCAAAATAACATCAAAACCAGTCATGTCAAGCACAATGAAATCAAAGTAAAGGGTGCGATCAGCTATCTCTAGCGAGCAATCTCTACAGATCCTCGTCAATACCACACTACCCCTAACTGGTGTATCAACAGTGCAATGGGGGATCCAACCAATCCATATCCAAACCCATTGACATGGCAAGTATAATAGATATGAATGAATGCGATGCACTTGAGTCTATCAATACACTGGCCTATGAACTGAACATAAGGAATGTACCTCTAACTACCGATGGTCCAGAAGTAAAGGCCTCTAGGGTGGCTACTGCATACACATGGCCTTAGGGTAGTCTGACCTTTGCCTGCCTCCCCCCCTCTATCCCTGCTGGCCTCCTTCCCTCGGTGCGGGAGCCCTGACACTCAATGCAGAGGGTGCAGCTTGGTGATATGGTGCCAAGGGTTCATAGCCTGGCTGTGGCTGTGGTAGAGGCACCTGGGTATGCTGGTAGTACTGTGAGCTCTGTGAGGTCTGTCCTTGAGGACAGTTAGCCCTAACATGGCCTGGCTGGTGGTAAGTGTAGCAAATCTGTGGGGCTCTCCAGGCCTGACTCTGTGCTGGCAGTAGGAACGACCCCTGACTGGATCCGGCCTCCTGTACTAGGCTGGGGCCCCTTAGAGGGCAATCGGCCCTCTTGTGGCCGGGCTGTCCACACATGTAACATGAAGAAGATCTCTGTGATCCCTCTCCTCAAGAAGTGGATGGCAGAGCGGGTCGAGGAGCTAATGACTGGAGGGGTCCTAATGGTGGCTGTGTAGAAGAAGTACTAGCTCGGTACCTCTTCTGCAATCTATAAGTTGGGATAAGTAGAAGGGGTCTGTGCTGGGGGTGTCCTGCCCTTGGTCCGGGACTCTCTAATCCCTCTGAGGTTAGCCAACTCTCTCTCAACTCTGGTGGCCCTGACCACTGCCTCCTCATAGGTCTCTATAATGTGGCCTGCCAGCTTCTCTTTGATAGAGGTCTTCAGTCCCTTGAGAAAATGGTAAACCCTCAACTCCTCCTCTCCAATGATATATGGGGCAAACCTCCTCAATGTAGTGAAACGGGACTCGTACTGGGTCATAGTCATGTCTCTCTAGAGAAGCGTCTCAAACTCCTCCCTGAATCCAATCCTGGCAGCCGCTGGGAAATAATGGTCATTGAACATGGCCACAAATGCGTTCCATCCCTCACCAAACCTGTCGATCCTGTGGGCAGCCAATTGCCACCACTGGCTGGCCAAGTCTGTAAACTGGAAGGTAGCACACCTGATTCGTAGGTGTGGCTCAACTATCCCCCGTGAATCCAGAATCATAGTGATCGGCCTCAGCCACTCCTTAGCGACCAACGGATCAGGCTGTCTGGCAAATGTGGGAGGCCTCATGTAATACTCTGACCCAAATTGTAACCGGGTGAACCATGTAAACTCGAGCCGATAGGGCTTTATGTCATGATATCGAAATGAAATGGACGATCAGTGAAATTTAAATGGTCTTGAATATACGGACAATGACGGATGATGCTGAGTAAGCCATGAATGAATACAAAATAAAAAAATATATATAAATATATATATATATAGGTGTAAATGATAGGCAGCACATGTGTATATAATTGCGTGTGTATAATTGTAATTAAGGGATATATAGAGATAAGGGAGCGGAGTAAAGATCAAATGGAGTTTGATGAGTGAGGCTAATAAGGATACGGAATAGAAGGGATTAGAGTAAGAGAAAAACCGTGGGCGCTGAAGGGGGCGGTGGTTACGGATTTGAGAGAGAGAGAGAGAGAGAGAGAGAGAGAGAGAGAGAGAGGAAGAGGAAGTGAAAGGGGTTAGAAACATCAATAGAAGAGGGCGGAATCGCTGCAGATTAAATTCCCGAATATTTTTCTCACGAAGCTGAGAACGATCCAAATAAACTCCTTTAATCTTGTTCCGATCAATGGACAATCCCATAAAACAGAGAAGATAAAGATGATCAACACATCCACGATTTTTGAGACGCACCGCCATTGACCCATTGTGCGAGTGCTGCGTCTTTGCCTACCGACCGTTAATGGGTCAATTGATGTCGGATTCGATCATGAGATGAGGGATATCGAAGATTTTGCTCATTCAGAAAAGAGAGTCAGTGGTGATCGATTTACTGCAATTGGAATTTTCAGATGGGGAGATCGGAATCTGGGGTTGTGTAGATCGTATTAATTTTTAAAAGATTGAGTGCTTCTATTGCAGCATTTTTTTTTTAAGTATAAATTTTTGTTAGTCGAGCAACATTGTCAAGTAGTTGGGAGACTGGAGATCGGTTTGAAGTTTGAAGATTGTTCAGAGAAGGCGAGTTCGAATTAGTTTTATCCGAATTTATCTTGCGAAGTTCGATACCAGATTGGCAAAGACTTGAAGTATTTTGCGCTATTTTAGAGGGTTAGGAGTCTGAATTATTGGACTTGTTGGGAATTTTGAAGTTTTTGGATAGCAGTTATTTTGTTGGATCTGTGTTTGTACCATGGGCTTGGGTGGAGGAGTTGCAGAGCTACACAATGGGAACAAAACTCGCCAATCATGGGTTATAAGCGTGCATGCTTTTTCTAATTTATCCCATGTGAATCCAGGAAATTTAAATCATAACGTGAAGACTGTTCCAATCAACCAATTTACGGTAATTCTTGAAATGGGTTTCTATCCATACAATGATAAACTTGATGGGTTTTATTAAACCTCCTAACTTTGAAATGATAAATTTAATCATTTCCTATATACTATATGTTTAATAGTGAAGTACTGATTTAATTCAAGAATGGAGGATAACAGTTATGGATTATAGGCTATTGAATATTAACAAATTTCTGCATTACGGCTGAGTGTTTTTGTGATTTAATTTGGGCCAAACCGGGTCGAGTCCAACTCGACCCACCCATTCAGATGGCTGCCCAACATTGTTGCTTTATGGGTAAAATTTTAAATTTGAGTTTGGGGGGTGTTTGATTGAAAAGGAGAAGTTATCCAATAATTGGCTTGAAATGGGTACAAGAAATGGAAAAATAGGAAAACAATTTGTAAAAAAAATGGTTTGGGCAGAGACTTAGAACTTGGGACTAAGGGGGAAAGGGTGAGAAGCTTGAACCACTGTGCCGCTAAGACACATGTGGATTGCTTGGGCTCAAATACTATATATATTAGTGATATTTAATTTATTTAAATAATTAGTCAAATTAGTAATTATTGAATTAATTCCCGATAGGTAAATGAAGTAAAATAAATAGTGTAAATTGATTGTTTTGGACCTTTTGGATTTAATAGTGAGGCCCGTTTCACGATACGGAGTCCCGAAAAGTAAAACACCCGTAGAACGCCAAAATGACTAAAATGCCCTACGTCGAAGGTGAGTCAAACAGACTGCCAATTTAGTTAAGTAAATAGTGGATTTTTATTATTTCAAACTTACTGGACTCAACAGTGAAGTCCAAATTGTGAAAACAGAACCCAAAAAGAAGAGGCGTAAATGACCATTTTACCGTTGGGTAAAGTAGATCAAATTAAAAGCGTAAAAGTATAAAGTCATAAAAGAGATATTTAGAGTAACGAGGCATAAATTTGATGAATGACATTAAAGCTGAAACGTGTTTATTGATGTATAGACAAGTCAAAGGGAAAGGAGAAAGTCACGGAATACTAGGACACTAATAAGGTAAGTGGATTCCTATCTCTTATACGTAGTTTTCCAAGCCACGATCTTTCTATTACTACCAAAACTTGTACTCATATATGTATCTACTGTTATTGTTCCCACCATTGATATTGTCCTATCTAGGGGAGGCCTATTGACTGATATCTCATGATTTGATGCATTGTACTAACGCCTATCATTGTATGCATGTCATGTTAGTTCACACATTGCATGTTGAGACTGTAAATGGACAAATGGTGATGGGAGTGTTTTTATCGATTGACTGGACCTACGGGTCGAATCTGTGATCGGGACATATGGTGATGGGGGTTTTTCTTACATATAGAGTTACGAGGGCATTTCATATGCATTGATGTTAACTGTTCACTCATTAATTGTGTTTGACTGTGACCGTTTTACTATGGCAGTATTCATGTTGATTGTTATTATTGGGCTTTACTGTTCATTGGCCTTGTGGCACTTTACTGCTAACTGAAATCAGTTGTCATGATTGGCTATCATGTTATCTTGAATTCATGTTTTCCTATGTAATCCATAACCCGTATTTGAGATAGGCTTTTACTTATTGATCTTTATTAGCTCACCCCCCCTTACAAAATTTTCAGGTGAGAATGTTCCAGAACCACAGTAGGAGATCAGGAGCTTAAGGTGACAGTCGAGGAGCATGATAGTAGTGAATGAAGTCTCTCCCATGTACTCACCACCTAAGAGTGGTTCATGATCAGTTTATTATTAGTTTAAGTTTAGTCTTTGAACAATAATTGTAATAAAGCTTCTGCACTTTAATGTCATGTTTATATTATTTACTGATATCATTGGTAAAGGAATGGAAAAAGTAGGAACGGCCATTAGGCCGGCCCCGCGACACGAGATCCGCATAGGGTGGGTTTCGGGTCGTGACACCTCATCCTTTAGAACACCTTCATCACGAAGGTATCCCATGTCTCCCCACTAGTAGGTCTCGCCTCATGTATAGCACGAAGGCACTCCTGTAGAAGGGCCGCCATATCTTTGGCGCCAACGGTCTGCTCCACCTCCTCTACTGGAGCAGGTACTAGAATAGGTGCCGGAGCAAGAACAACCGCCTCCTCAGCTGTACTACGGATAGGGGAATCAGCTAGAGCGATAACCTCCTCAACTGTGTCATGAGCTGAAGCAGCAGCTCTAGGTCTGCTACGTTGGGGCTGGGCAGCAGCCCTAGGTTTACCCCGTCTCGGCGGTCTGGCTCTCGTAGGAGCTCACCTCGGTGGCATGTCTACAAGTCCAAAGAAAATAAGAAATTTAACATCCCTTTCCACATCCATACATAAACATTTTAAATGAAATTTCAGTCATGTTCTTATCAACAACTTACACTTAACAGGTAATACGTATAGCACATCATACTATACACTTAACAAATTCTCACACTTTATACATGTCATGCATCTCACTGCATAAAATCACACAATCATGCATCTTATCATAGCATCAATTAACACATAATCACAACAAGTCATGCCTTAATCATACATAATCACATAACACACAAGATCCTATCGCATGCTATTGACCGTTCACACTAGGTCTCACTCTTCCGTCTAGGGTCTCATAATGTTCAACAACACCCCACAGTCTCTAGGTATTCAAACCTAGGCTTTGATACCACGTTGTCACGCCCCGAACTTCCGCGAACCCAGGGGTGAGGGTAACGGAATTAAAAGACAATAAAATAACAAAGAAATAAAATAACAAAAGACAATCACATGCATCTCGACACTAACTCAGTCCAGATTCTGATACAAATTCATAAGCCTTATCCAGTGCTTCACAATATATAAATTAAACATACATAGTTCAGGGCTTATGCCCTTGTACAATATCAATACATGCCATAAGGTCCAAAATACTCTAAGTTCTTTTTCCCACTTAAAATATCACTAAATCTCATGTAGCCGGAGCATCATCTGAAATGGTATCCCACGAATGGGTCAGCTCAACTGCTAGTATAATATAATGCTAATGCAAGAAACAAAATTAAGACAGTGACATGTGCAAGTGTATATTTATATCTACATATCATACAATATCATCAATGTAGTACATGAACAGTATGCGTGACACACCCATGCAACTCTATGCCACACCCATGTCTCGCTTTACGGACCTTCCCCACAGGCCTGCAAGTACCTCAATATGTCTCGCTTCACAGTCCGAACCCCATCTGGTATACAAGTACCAATGACCGATTTTAGGTTTTTCACCACAGATCTACACCCTCATAATGCACAGCACCACGTGCTTAACTCACACCATGTTCCAAGGAATCACACTATGCCAATATGCTTTGATTCCACTATGCCATGATGTAATCTCAATAAAGTATCTTATCCATACATGTAGCATGCTTTAAATAATGTATTACTCAATAACATTTTCAATCACAAAATCCCTTCGTCAAGGGTACATGCCATACATAGTACATTTAAACACATGCTCTAAGTTACATAACTCATGGTCTCAACAATTCTCGAAGGATATAATTCACACATTATGCTAACACAAGGAATATACATACAGTCATGATTCACATCCATCACTTAAGCAAACTTTCAAAATGATAACAAGAACTAATAAGTATATAACCAATCAAACAGACATGTGAATCATCAAGTCAACATGGCAATTATCTCTAACTTAATCTTATTTCTTACTTAGCAGAATATATCATACCTGATGGGTTTGTCTCAACCCAAGAAGTCGTACTCATAGTGTAGCGGAACTAACAGTAAGAATGCAAAAGGTCAGACCACCTTCTCTTTGCCTTTTAGTGTTCCTAAAATCATGAAATATAACTTAGTTCATTTGCTACTTGAATTATGCTATTCATCAAATTTTGTGTCTTTATTTCATGAGTTTCTATTTTGCTAACCTAAACTCTACTATTGGGTCTGGAACACCGGACAAAGTTGGTTTAGGCTTTCGCAGAATTCAATTTGGACTTTTGTACTAAAAAGGGCAAAACGGTCATTTTTTACTTTTACGAGTTCTTACATCCTGAGACCCCTTTTCGCAAATCGGACTCCATGGTTGAGTTCAAAATGTTCGAAATAATAAAAATTCACTATTTGTTTACTTAAATCGGAGTTCGTTTGATTGCTTTTTAACTCAGGGCATTTTGGTAATTTTTAATATTATTACGGGTCTTTTATTTTTTGAAATCCTGTCTCATAAAACGGACCTCGCCATTGGTCTCAGAATGATCGAGATAGTCAAAATACACTAATGACTTGTCCCATTTGGACTCCGGACCATTTTGTCATATTTAAAATAATTTAATTAATTAATTGATCAAATTAATATTTTATTCAGGGGGGTCAAACTATAATTATTAAAAGTTCTGGGGGTCAATGTTGAATTTTTCAAAAGTTCTGGGGGTCAAACTAGAATTTCAAAAAGTTCTGGGGTTAAAATGAAATTTTAGAATTCCCTATTCCAAATCCGAATAGCCAAACAGTGGCTAAGCCCCAAAACAGGGATAGGATATCCCTATTCTTGATTTCAATTCCAATTTCTATTTCTTAACCCTGTAGCCAAACACCCCAAATCTCATTTTAAATTTAAAACATACGGCTGACACGTGTAAGGTGGGTCGGTCTTAACCCGGCTCGAACTGACCCGAACCCAAACCAACCCGAACCCGAACCCTGAACAGTACTCCTTCTTCCCCATTTTTCCAATAGGGTTCCGGCGAGGTTCTGGCGTCTTCTCCGGCGCCGGCGACACTATTCCAGTCGATTTTTCAATGTTTTAAATTGTAGTTTTCTTCCATTTTTTCCATAGATCTTATATCCAAGCTCGGTTTTGGATTTGGATCACCAGATCTTCACGAATAGGAGGTCAAATAGCCACGGCCGACTTTTTGGCTAGCCATTGACTTCCATTTTCGTGACTTCATTGTTTCCACTCCATTTTAATCCCAAATGTTTTTTGCAACTCATCCCCATGATTCCCCATGATCCATTGTGAGTTTTAAAGCATTAAAACTTGTCAACCCGATTATCCTCACTGACCTGCAACTTCTTTTTTCTCCCTTGTTTTTGAACCATTTGAACTAATTCTTTTTGCATCTTAATCTACATTTCATGCTCTACAAGACCTTCTAATTCATGCCAACTATCATGCTTTAAAAATTTTAAAACAGAACTGAACTGGGCATACCTTTTTCTGAGTTTTTCTCCTATTACAAGGTCTTCTTCTCTCCTCTGTCTCAACTCCTTGGACTCCTCAACCTTCCCACGTTGCTTTCTCTCTTTCTCTCTATTTTTCTTTCTAACCCAACGAACCCATATGTATATACATATATATCATCCACCTGCCCCTCTCATCTCTCTCTCTCTCTCTTCTGGTTTTTCTCTCTCTAAAATCAGACCTACCTTTATCATCATCTCTGATCTTGTACACTCCCACACACCTCAGTTCTGCACCCACACAATCACACACTATATTCTTTTTCACCTACCCCACTTGTGTGTTGTATACTCAACTGGTACACACACACACACGACAGACCTTACACACCTCAATAAATATATATATATATATATATATATAAATTAACATGTATTAAACATACATATATACATACTTACACATAGCATACAATGAATATATATATATATACATATATCCATTCCACTACATATACTCACACACATAATACACATTTTAATTAAATGAATAATATTAATAATAAAAAAAAAAATTTGCTTCAAAAAAATTCAAATTCTTACATTTGAGCCTAAAATTGTTGGCATTAATGGGCTGGCGTCTTATACCCGAGTAGTTGTCATTCACAACTGGCCGTACATAATCCTTCAAGGTGCGTGGTTGTACATCCTGCTGTCCATCAGCCATGGCTAGTACTTTTTTCTTTCTTTGTGATCTAAGAGTTCTTTCAATCTCCGGATCAAAAGGAATAATGTCACGAGTTCTAATCCGGCGCATCAAACGTTAAAAATACACTTGTAAAATAAAAACAAAACAAAATAAAATAAATAAAAATAAAGTTCTAAATTAAAACCAAGATTACTTTTGTCACGACCCGAAACCCACCTTATGCGGATCTCGTATCGCGACCGCCACCCTTCGGCCCGAGGACCTTAGGGCAAAGCTCACATAAGCAATAGTATCGGACGGCGATGCAGCCTATATTTTGCGGAAGCATAAAAACTTTTTCTTTTCTTTTCTTATTTAAATCTCTCACACATCCGCCCAGTACTTCCACTCTTCATAGTGGTACACCTGATAGTATAGTCTGAGTACAATAAAATTTCTAAAGTTTTATATACAATACATATTTAGCTGCCCCGTAGGGCTTAATACATAACCGTGTACTGTCTTCTAATACAAAATACCTATTACAAGTTCATAGGTCTTCACAAGAGAACTACTTAAACATTCTCCCCAACCGGTCAAACTCATCATCATTGTCACCAAAATCATACTGCTTTCGGTCACCTGAAAGGGGGACGGATAAAAATTCGGGTAAGCTAATCTCAGCTTGTGAGTAATTCCTAGTATTCGTCATGGGGTTTCAATTGGCAGTGGTTTAGCACATGAGAATTTATAAAATACTCACTACCAATTGT